>JANRMT010062818.1:39037248-39059004 GCA_026402145.1 Polypterus bichir lapradei | reverse complement strand
TATACTTTAATGATACTGATTCCTTTGACAATGCAGTTTAACACAGACAGTGAAAAGTACTGCTTTATGGTCAGAGTTCCAAATCAGTGCTGTAAATGTTGGCAACAGATAGTCCAGAAGTACAGATCAGATCCAATATATGACCACCAGAGTGGGTGGGAAAATCAACATTTTGTGTCAAGTCAAAACAGTCCAGTAAGGTTGGGAATTTATTTCTCGGTTTAGATGTACTAATGTCAATATGGATGTTGAAATCACCAAGAAGGATAACTTTCTGGGAGTAGGAGCTTAAGTGGGTTAAAAGTGCAGTCAGATCAGATACGAAGGATGCATTGTATTTTGGAGGATGATAAATAAAAAAGAGTGAGACAGGACCGGATTCCATTATTAGTTTAAGAGCCAGACAATCGAAAGACGAAGAGTATTTTAGCATGATACTGAGCAATACTTATCTGATAGCAGTGAAAAGCAGCACAGCGGAGCCGGTAGGACAGGCAGGTGCGGTAGCGTAGATGAGTGGCGATAGCAAAGCAGCAGAAAGCATATCGGGAGGAGGTAGCAGGATTTGGAGGTTCCAACATACAGCCATAAACAGTAACGCTGGGTATTACAGGCATGATCACCCCAGAGCCACAAGCCAGGTGTGTATGAACGTCAGATCAGTTCTTAGTCATGGAGCACAGTAAATGGATCAGGAGCAGACTAGCATAGCAAATATAATCAAGGAGTGTGACAGATTAGGGTTTCCTCGCACCCTTGTACCCTCAGACACCACGTCAGACACCAGATAAAAAGTCCAAACAATTATTTATTATAATAAAGTGCACAAAGCACGCTCTTCTCCACAATTCTCAATAAACAAATACACAATAACCAATCCTCCAAACTCCCAGACGCTTAGCCACCCTGCCTCCCAACTCGGCTTGTCCATCTGGGATTTTCCACAGTCCTTTATAGTCCTTGACCCGGAAGTGTTTCACCCTCTCTGTTCATGTGACCTGGAACACTTCTGGGTCAGATAAAAATCCTTCTTTGCTTCACCCAGGAAGCACATCGTTCCCATTGTCCACGTGACTATGATGTACTTCCTGGGCGTAAGGCAAATAGTCTCTGGGCCTCCCTGCAGCGACTCCTGTCGGCCCCCATGGTATCCAGCAGGGCTGTGCATTACAAGTCCATTGTCCATAATTCCCTGCTGGCATTCAGGGCACGTCTATGCTGCAAGGAGGGCTCCATCTGGCGGCCTGGGGGTACTGGCCAGGATGAACGGCCGGCCATGTACCACAGGAGACTGATCATCCCAGGCTCCTAGAATGCCGGGTACAGAGAAATGTTCATAGGTCTTGTCCCGTGATCCACAGATTTAGTTGTTCACAGTCAAAGTAAAGTCCATAAAATCTGTAAATCCATGCAATTTGAGTCGGCTGCATCCACGAACTATACGTACAATAAAGAAAATAAAACAAGCATAAGAAAATGTAGGATTAAGGCGAATTTTGCGAAAAATGCTGTTAACAGGGTGGAGCTGCAACAGCATGCATGTGCCAAGTCTACAAGCTATGCTGATAATGTTTCGCAGCATTTCCTTGCGATAATACACTTTCAGGGTATGAATGATGCCCAAATCCAATGGCTGAAGCACTGCCGTGCAATTGGGTGGGAGGAATTCGACGTGAACATTATCTAAATGTGGAAGCATGTTGTTGGCAGCACCGTTATTAATCGGAAGCTGAATCCTCCTTTTCTTCATGTTGTGAGGTTTCTGAACTCTATTGGGATCCCCCACCCCCCACCCAATGGGGCAACACGCCGAAGTGCGTCCTGAAGCGCAATTGCCGCGTCTGTGGAAGATTGTTTATCCGTTGCCTGGGCAGGGCAACAGCAGGCTCACAGTGCTTAAGTGAGGTGCCACAGAAGCAAATCCTAAAAGATCACACTACAAGTCCCTGTCTTGCACCCAAAACACGAGGTTGAGTCTGAGTACTTTAGCAAAACCAGCTTTATTCAGCTTGGAACAGGAACAGCACAGCTATTTATTGTAGAGGGATCTGCCACTCTCCTATACACAGACACAGCACTCAGGCAGGGTTGTGGCTAGGTTAGTGGCCAAGTAATACTTTTACATGATTTACTCCCAGAAGTGTTTAAGCAAAAGTTAATCATATCAATAAACTTAATTACTAAAAGTAATGTGTCAAGAGAAATAATTAATTGGACATACATTGAGGACGGAGCCTGCTACATGCACAAATTTTTTATTGGCCTACATGATAAAATAAGGTGTTCAGATATGGAGGAAGTAATTTTTTGTACATTTTCTGAACTATCCCTTAAATCTCCTATTAGTCTCAAAATAATATAAAAAATGTTATTCATTATTCAGTTATTTCAGCCCTTATTCACCAAGTATGGACAATAGGAACACCTTTTTTTAAGAAGCATAACTAGGACTTGGACATACTATTAGTATATATGTGCATTTACAGCCTATGGTGTTGACTTCTGCTTTACATTTTACAAGAAAGAATTAAGTTGATTCTACTTTATGCATATTTCTTTTTCAAATGCCTTGATTTAGTTATACATGAGATTCTAATATTTATAAAACAAACATGAAAGTACACGTCAAAGGAAGTGACAATACATTATTTTCTTGGAAAAAAAATAAAAAAATAGATGAATTACAGTGCATTAAATTGTGATGTTTTCATGTAATGTTTTATTTTACAATATATAGAAAACAGCTTTTTTGTAGACAGTCAAACAACCACTCTCATCAACATTTTACTTGTTTCACAACAGGACACTTTTGCCAATAACCTTCTCTTCCAGTGGTTCTCAAACTTTTTCCTATACCATTGTGTAACATTAAGTGAACAACAACTGCACCCCACCAAGTAGATGTTATTTCTTTTAAAAATGTTCGACTCAAGATTTATTAAAGCAGTATCTCACAAATATAAGTAGCTCAGGAAATCTTCTAGCTCATTCATCTAACTGGAGTATATATGTTATACTAGCAAGACTTTTATTGTCTTGTGCTAGATTACCAATACATTGCATAACCATATCACAGAAAGGAGCATTTTTTTCACACCCACAATACAATTCCTTATAATTTTATTCACTGCCTTTAAAAGATGGATGGTTAATTCTTCAAGGCTTGTTGCAGCTTGCCACAAAGTACATCAATTTATTTGATCAGAAATTTTCCTTTTTTTTTTTTTTTTTACTTTGATTTCCTACTAACCATACACAGCAATTTGCTGTCCTTTTTAGTGTATATGATATGCATTGTCTCCAAATGTCTCTTAGATTTAACAAGTGTTAGGCTGCCATGTTTGAGGAATTTTGAGAACAAAACATACTGTTTATAGGGCTCATTTTCAATAATTAAGATGAAAATCCCAAAGAAAATCAGCTTGATATCTGCACTTTTTCTCTTTCTCCTACAATAAGTGCTTTCTCTTTGTCATACGTTAAATATTTTCTTGAGCAACTATTCCATTTAATATATTACATTGTCACTTAAAGATAGCATATAATCACTTTCTTGTTTGTTGGTTTGTTTTTTTGTGTAACATCAGCTACTTTTTCCATCTAGATTTCCAAATCAATAGAAAAAAATTGCTTCGAGAGTGAGTGAAATTGAAGAAACAAGTGCTGCTGATAATGAACATAACACTGGTGGGGGAATCATGGGACGCACGTTGCTAATGGTGGTTTAGTTCTGCATCTGCTCCCATCCTTTCCACCTTTTGCTCACCACTGATTCCCCTTGCTGGCTAAACTTTTTCAAAAGTTCTTATAAGTTTTAACTTACCTTGGTGCATCAGATCATGACTACTTCGTAAAGAATATCTTGTTCCATCCTTAGCAGTTTGGATAAAAAGATACCACAACCTGAAGGCAGCGTAGAGGAGGACACCATCTCACCCTTCATGGCTACTTTCGTTGAGGAGGTGAAAAAATTTGCTGAGGGCCAGGTGAATTCTTTACAGGGTGTCATCCAACAGAATCATACCGAGCTCCGGGCTGATATGAATGCTTTATGGGCTAACTTCCAGGTGCTTCAGAAGGACATTGCCTCAGTTAAAGCAATAACTGACCACCATACTGTGAAAATTGTTGCATTCAGTGGAAAGATTGACTCACCGTCAGCAAAGCTCACCGAGATGGAAAATTGTCAGCGACATAATAACCTTAGATTTGTCCGCATAAGGATTGGTAGAGAAAGAAACAATATGCTGGCTTTGCTTTGTCAGCTCTGGGCAAAAATGTATCCTGCTCTTGGTTCCTTTGAGCCCTTTAGAGAGAGGGCACACAGGGTGTATGCACAGGATAACACATCTCGCCCTCCCGCTATCATAATGCGGTTAATCAATTACGAAGACCACCTGACAGTTGTTCGAGAGGCAAGAAAATTTCGAGAGCTCTGCTTTGAAGGTCCGAAATTAAATTTTTTACAGCACTTCAGTGCTAAAACGGCAGTGTCAAGACAGGCAATGAATGTGCTAATCAGAAGGGAGAAGTACTTAGGAGTCGCCCCTTTTTTGATTTTTTTCATTTCTTTTGGAGATCATCATAGGTTCTATAACTCTCCAGGCGAGGTGTGGAAAGCTTTAGATGACTTTGAATCCTTCAACACTTCTTCTCTGTAATGCTTCGATGGAGGTCTGCACCTTTTTATTTCTCAACTGGGGTGTCACCAAAACTTTTCCAACCGACACCAGTGTGAAGCTTGCCTAGCCAACGTTCTGCTGTTAATTGACTTTTACTTGTTCTAAGAATTTTACAACTACTGAGTATTTTCTCATTGCTCTGGTGAGTTTAGTTTGCACAACCACTGATCCTGATGGAAGGGGCTTTCATTTTTATTTCATATTTCTGTATCCTTTTATTGAGCGGGGTGGGTGAACGTGTGCATGCAGCCACTCACAGTTTGTTAATGAGTGCCATGTGCACCCTTGGGATGTATATGTGTCACCTTTTTTAGCCTTTGTACTACATCTCTTAGATGTCTTAGCGCAGGCACTTTGTTTCACTTGTACAAGGTCGGAGGTGGGGGTGGTGGTAAGTACTTTGGAATCCACCACACTTGGGTTAAAGTTTTACAGCCAGCTTTCAAAATGGTTGAGGTGTTGGCTATCCAGAGCATGGAGTTCGTATATAGTTTAAAATCCGTCATCTTTGTTGGTTTTCTTTGGCTGATAACAAGAAAAGGAAATACAGTACAGCCAAATTCTGAGCACAAAAAGGAACATGACACTGCAAGCTGGCTGGAAAAAAAACTGTTAAAGTGATAAGGTGTGTGCTACTGATGAACTGCGTGTCGTTACGTCCTGCTACACCACATGGTTTTACGGAAGAGTCTCAACATTTCAGGCTACAGAATACGTTTGTAGGTCTGACCGTTATTCAAAAGCAAATTGTGCAGCAAATGGCAAAATGTTGCACAAATCTTGTAGTTAGAATAATGTCTGCTGAGGTTTTTATCCTAGAGTCAAAAAAGGCCAAAAGAGAAGTAATGCTTTGAACTTTTTATCTACAATCTTAGACACCCTGGATATGCACAACTCTAATCTTTATGCCATTTCTATGCTGATATCACACATTGCATACTTCTGGCTCTCTTATTTTAGCAAGGATCCCAACCATACAAATAAAGCTTCCAAAATAGTGATACCATGTGTAATCTGTCATAGGCTAAAACCCCTTAATACATAATGTGTGTAGTTACAAAATTAGGCTTGATAAAAATTGAAAACACCACAATATAAGAGTCACCAATAAAAGACATGGTTAATATGTGATACTTGAGCAGAACAATAGTTTTATTTTATTTAACTCTAACCAAAGTATATAAATATCAAAAAATTGATATCCATTTTGTTTACTGGGAATAGTTACAGGTCAAGTCGGAGAGCATGCACTGGTACAGTGCGTTGCCGCACCCACTACATGATGAAACAACTCAGGATCCCGGTTTGCAACCCCCCAGGCAGATGTGCATTTCAGTCCCACCCTCCGGAAATAACCCTCTATCTGCTGCAGCCAGGTGTTACATGGCCGACCCCTTGGCCTGGTCCAGCCACTCGGGTCCCCAACAATGAGGATCCTACGAGCCAGATCATCCTCGGGGGAAATGCACCACATGGCCTTAGTGCTGTAACTGATGCTCCCTCACAATGCAGATAATGTGCCTCATTCGGGACTCCATGAGCAACCACTCATTCGACACAAAGTCAAACCAACTGTACCCAAGGATTTTCCGGAGTGACACAGTACCAAAGGAGTCCAGTCTTCGTCTCAGGTCACTGGATAGTATCCATGTCTAGCAAACATATGGCAAGACAGGAAGCACCAGGACTCTAAAGACTTGGGCCTTCGTCCTTTTCCATAGATATCGGGAGCACCACACCCCCCCTTCCACTGACCTCATGACCACCCATGCTCTCCCAATCCATCTACTGACTTCATAGGAAGAGTCACCAAAGACATGAATGTCACTGCAAATGTAAGTAAACCCCTCAACAAGGTCAACACTCTCTCTGTAAATAGACACACTGCTGATGGCTGTGCCCAAGAGGTCATTAAAGGCCTGGATCTTGGTTTTTATCCAGAACACTTGCAAGCCCAGACACTCAGACTCCTCACTCAGTCTCGTGAGTGCCCCGATCAGAGCCTCCATTGACTCCGCGAAGATCACAGCATCTTCAGCAAAGTCAAGATCCGTGAATCTTTCTTCACCAACAGATGTCCCAAAGCCGCTGGACCCCACAACCTTACCAACACCCAGTCCATACAAGCATTGAACAGAGTAGGAGCAAGTATACACCCCTGACGAATCCCAGAATCAACTGGGAAAAATGCAGAAGTCCTGCCTCCACTCTGCACAGCACTCACAGTACCAGTGTATAGGCCGGCCATGATATCCAGCAACCTCGAGGGGATCCCGCGAACCCTCAGGATGTCCCACAGGGCAGCTCGATCAACTGAGTCGAATACTTTGCGAAAATTGACAAAGGCTGCAAAGAAACTCTGCCGATATTTGCATTTGCTACAGTTCACTACATGGTTATTATATAATCCATAGTAGTCTAGATGCCTCTTAATTTAATACATAACATCTTATGTGAACTACCTTTAGCAGACCTTGGTGTTCCTGGCCTCCAGAGACATCAGTTGTGCTAAAAGAACCTGTTCTCCTAGGCAGCATTCATACCGCCTGCTCTATTAAACACTAGCCATCTAGTGTCCTAGCTGAAGCTATAGCTCTTGTTTCTTCATGCTTGTGCTTCCACATGTTGCCCTTCTAGGCATTTTTTTCAAACTTACATAATACATTGCTGTCTTTCCATAGCATGTATAAGGATCCTCTTCTTAGTGTGGCTCTGTTTGCCCCAGTGTTTTAGGGCAGGACATTTGGCTATCCCCTGCTAGTGTGGAAGTACCCCTGCCCATGGCCTTTCCTGACATCCATACATTCCTTTCATACTGTAAGTGTTATGGAGAACCTAGTGGTGTCCTGAATAATTATGAGAAAAGTACTAGGAGGTTAAAAGATAAAGTTCAAGACAAGTGTGGCGAAAGTGAAGGCTAGGGTTAGAACTAGTAAAGCCAGGAGAAATACTCCGATGACAAAACTGGAAAGGAGTAAACAAACTTATGACCAAAAAACAAGAATATTCAAAAACCACAAGAAAATCTGAACTTGTTTGTATTCCTTTGTCCTAAATACTCTAGAAATACATTCCAAGGACATTTATTTAATCCCCTAAAGCCTATGTCATATTATGTGACTTCATAGATGACTCTGAAGGGAGTGCCGATTTCATCGCAGGACCATGTTAGTTTACATAATGGAAAATTGATGCCGATGCCACATTTACTGACTGAGTGCTGACCTTCAAGTTCAATTGTGGTCACCCCTTTATCTGACGGGAAACAGCATGCTGCCTGCTGAGACCATACAAAAGGTTAAATGCTATAGTGAGTTCAGATACAATCTCTGCCCTTTTTTTCATTCTGTTGTAAATCATGAGACATCAGACAGATCGGCTTCCCTTCTGTTTGTGAGATTCAAAACACCCATGTTCCTTATTTCTTGTCACTACATTCCATGTGTTGTACTTCCAAATGGGCATTCATTGGTTGTGAGCTCTCATGCACACAGAGCCTGACCCCATGACTAAAAGCAAAATCAAACCTGTTGATTTTAATAGTGAGTCACCAACTAGTTGGAGTGAGTTGTTGGGCATGTCATTATGTGACTAGCTTCATAGTTCCGCTAACTGTCTCTGACTAGCTAAGATTATGAAAATGAAGGCGACCACTGAAATTTGCTGGAAAAGTTGCGTAATATGACCTAGCTTTTAAGGATAACTCATAAATTGGGTGCCACCATTTCATAGCAAAAGCTTGATGAAACTGGTCAGACAAGTGTTAACAGGCTCTGGTAGTCAAAATAGTATGATGGTGTGGAGAGACTATGATGGCACAAAATGTCATCCAAAACTTGACAGTAAACACATCAATAAAATACATCATAGAAAATTCATAAGGAATAAAGAGTACACCAAAAAATAAGATCATTAACAATAAATTTTTGTGTTTTCCTACTCCCACCAGCAAGCCTTAGCTTGAACTCCCCTCTTAAATGACTTTCATTACTCTTTTCAAAAATCCCTTTTGATGGTAAAGAGTTGGGTCTATAAAGTGTCTCAGCTGTCAAGTCAGTTACCTTTTTCATTTCCTTGTTGCGACTACACTTCTGAACTCTTTTTTTTTTTTTTTCCTTAAAAGTGTCTACACCAGTGGTCCTCAATCATGGTCCTGGAGGGCTGCAGTGGCTGCTGGTTTTCCCTCCTAATTAGTTTCGTAATTGGAAGACAGTTCTTGCTGATAATGACACTTGGTGTTTAACTATATGGCTTGCTAGTGTTCATTTATGCAAGAGAAATTTTAATTGCACTGTAGAGTTTCCTTCTCTGAGAACATTATCAATGTGTTTTGTGGACCAGAACAGATTTAAACTTAATGGCCCTCAAAATTATCATAAGGTACATACATTTTGGCAGGCAATCAACGTTGTCCATTTTTTTTTTTTTTTTTTCTTTCCTCCTCAGTTATAGTACAACAAAGACAAAGTGTTGAATACATATTTGTTATGTCTCCAAAGTTTCATGAGCTTCTCTGCTATTTGCACTGTCTAGAACACCATTTTCCTTTATTTCATAAGGCCACTATTGCTCTTCTCTGTTCTTTGTTTTCAGGTAAATTTGATTGGTCTCTTCTCTGTTTCTTGGTATTTTACACATTGTCATTTCAGATGAGCACTAATTGGTTGTTAACTATCACACACATAAGAATTAACCCTGCAAGTGCCAATAACATCAAACCTATTTGATTTTCTTATGGCTAGTAACAGAGCACTATATCTGAGACAGTGAGGATGACATGATATGACATGACTGACAGGCAGCTCTATGTAAGATTATGTAAAGAAATACTATGACTGAAAATTGTTGTAAAAGATGTGTAGTGTGATGGCGACTTTAGCTTTAGCAGGTATTTATTTTAGTCATTTGGGGGTTGGTATGAAAATGTCTGAGTCTGCATTATGAAAGATGGGTACTCGGTTTAGAGTTATTTGCTGTCAAAGCCAATGGAATAGGTTCTGGCCTCTGTAACCATGAACTGGACAAATCAGGGGCAGATATTGGAGGACTGTATAGACTTCTGCAGTTAAAGATGAATACAGTGTTAGTACCACCACCCCATTCTTTTTTTCTATTAAATCACCCTAACATAATATCATACATAAGAGACTTTAGGCTGGTTCAACATATTTTCAGTTTTTCTGACAAAAAAAACAAATTTTATTTTTCATAAAGTTAATTGTTGTGCAGAACAAATCAAGATTAAGTGCTATTTTGACATCAAGATACTCATGAAGAAAAGTAAAAAAGTCTCAACAGAGGAATTTATGATTTTGTTTTAGATCAATATAAATATTTGCATTTTAGTAGATATTCCTAGCTGAGGTGAGGGCTGAACAGAAATGAAGCTGCTGGAAGTTATTTATAAACTGAGAGGCTGAAGTTTCCTTATTTAGGAACTTGCTAGTCTCTTGGCTATCTGTGCCTGCCTAATGGACCATCCATCAGCAACAATTTCACATCTAGAGGCACACAAGGTAAACAGAACTGTTTACCATGAGAAATGTCCACATTTTATATTATATCTTACCTGTGCACCTCATGGGCATTTATCCCCAACCAAACCAGGAAGAAAATGATACATTATACGACAATGCAGCAATATAGAGTAATTAACTCTATCGATTTTTGCATTAATGCACAGAGAAAAACCCATACCTCTGCAGAGTAACAATAAATATATCCACTAAATGCAGATTAAACTCATTCTTTGTACAGTGACCTTGTTGCAAAGCAATTTTCTGATTGAATATTTTGTTTATAGATATGTTGTTCATTATATGCTACCACAGTCCTGAGTCAAATGGAGAAAGCTATCATTTTTCAAAATACATTTTTAAGTAGGTGAGTCAGTGAGCTGTTTCAGGACACAGAAGGGAGTCAGGTATTTGCTTCATAAAATAATATGCAGGACATACAGTATGCACTTAATATGCCTCTATTAAGTACTCATAGATCCAATTGCAGTATGTCTGACTTCAGTGACGACAACTTATTCACAAGATATTCTACCAATTAGGTGCAAATAATGACTTTAGTTATCTACTTGGATTGTTTTTGATATAAATGATAGTGATATAAGTTTGTAAAGGAAAATCACCAGTTTAAAGGATGTATTTCAGATTTATTTCAGATTGTTGTTGAAAATAACAAATAGAATTTATACATCTTTTAAGAGTCAACTGACTGAGATATAAATGTGACTGAATTCTAAGTGTGGAACTACAACAATTATGGTGTGTTTTTTTTTTTTTTTTTTTTCTTTTTTTCAACACAAATCAACAAGACTATATCTAAAACCAAAGACAATTTCACAATGCCGATGAAGTATTGATTACACGAGCTAAATAACTGTATTTTAAAAATTTAAATGGGTTTTGAACAGCTCTTTTACTTGATTTATTATTTCTGAACAGGGACAACTAATTAATATTAGTAAACCTATTCTCCATCATTCATCTTTTTTATTTGGCACAGGAGAAAATGCAAGTAATTTTCATAGCATTGCTGATAAAAGCATAACTTGTCCTAGTTTTAGTAACCTGTTAGCTTTTTCACTTTATTATTTTATGGTAAAATGAGACTCAGTTTAATTATTACTGTACCTTGCAACACAATGTTAGGTTAATGGTGTGCTGTGATTGTGCTGTTTTGTGTTGGTAATATCTTGTATTTCATGTTTGCACCTAACCAAAGGTAATTCTGGTATGACTCACATGCTACCAATAAAGTGATTCTGATTCTGAAAAGTTTGTTTCTTATCTCATCAGTGCTGAAACATGCAAAAGCTATTTAATACATGGAAAAATTAAATTAGCAGACACAAATTACTAAACAAAGCACTGAAAACAATAATTGTATGTAAATATGCAACCACATGAATTAAGTAACACTTATGAAGCAAAACAAGTAAATTCTTCTTCTTCTTTCAGCTGCTCCTGTTAGGGGTTGCCATAGCGGATCATCTTCTTCCATATCTTTCTGTCCTCTGCATCTTGTTCTGTTACACCTATCACCTGCATGTCCTTTCTCACCACATCTATAAACCTTTGCTTAGGCCTTCCTCTTTTCCTCTTCCCTGGCAGCTCTATCCTTAGCATCATTCCCCTAATATACCCAGCATCTCTCCTCTGCATATGTCCAAACCAACGTAATATCACCTCTTTGACTTTGTCTCCCAGCCGTCCAACTTGAGCTGACCCTTTCTAACCTATCCACCCTCATCACACCCAATGCAAACCTTAGCATCTATAACTCTGCCACCTCCAGCTCTGTCTCCTGCTTTCTGGTCAGTGCCACCGTCTCCAACCCATATAACATAGCTAGTCTCGCTACCGTCCTGTAGACCTTCCCTTTCACTCTTGCTGATACCCGTCTGTCACAAATTACTCCTGACACTTATCCACCCATTTCACCCTGCCTGCACTCTTTTTCACCTCTCTTCCACAATCCCCATTACTCTGTACTGTTGATCCCAAGTATTTAAACTCATCCACCTTCGCCAAATCTACTCCCTGCATCCTCACCATTCCACTGACCTCCCTCTCATTTACACACATGTATTCTGTCTTGTTCCTACTGACCTTCATTCCTCTCCTCTCTACAGCATATCTTCACCTCTCCAGGGTCTCCTCAACCTGCTCCCTACTATCACTAAAGATCACAATGTCATTAGCAAACATCATAGTCCACGGGGACTCCTGTCTAATCTGGTCTGTCAACCTGTCCATCACCATTGCAAATAAGAAAGGGCTCAGAGCCGATCCCTGATGTAATCCCACTTTCAACTTGAATGCACCCGTCACTCCTACCGCAGACCTGACCACTGTCACTTCCCTTGTACATATCCTGTACAACTGTTACATACTTCTCTGCCACTCCCTACTTCCTCATATAATACCACAGCTCCTCTCGAGGCACCCTGTCATATGCTTTCTCCAGGTCCACAAAGACGCAATGCAACTCCTTCTGGCCTTCTCTAAATTTCTCCATCAGCATCCTCAGAGCAAACATTGCATCTGTGGTGCTCTTTCTTGGCATGAAACCATACTGCTGCTCGCTAATCATCACCTCACTTCTTAACCTAGCCTCCACTACTCTTTCCCATAACTTCATGCTGTGGCTCATCAATTTTATTCCCCTGTAGTTACTGCAGTCCTGCACATCCCCCTTATTCTTAAATATCGCACCAGTACACTTCTCCACCCCTTAGGCATCCTCTCACTTTCCAAGATTCCATTAAACAATCTGGTTAAAAACTCCACTGCTATCTCTCATTAAACACCTCCATGCTTCCATAGGTATGTCATCTGGACCAACGGCAAAACAAGTAACAATTAGACAAAAATTAATAACTGTACTATGGACTACTATAATTATATGTTGGAGTTAAAAGTTTAATGGCCCATTAGTAACACTTTATTGAAATACGTATTTTCAAATGCTGCTTTTCTGTTTTGACAAAGGATGATTTATATAAAGCACTTGTTATATCTGCTTATAAGCAGAACCTGTTAATGATGGCTCAGCATGGCTACAAGCTTTGTTGATTTCTATTCCCTACCTGGGGTTTGTTTCCTGCCTTGCGCCTATGTTGGCTAGGATTGGCTCAAGCAGACCCCCGTGACCCTGTAGTTGGGATATAGCGGGTTGGATAATGGATGGATGGATGGTATTTAGAGTTTTTTCCTTAATTTGCTTCCTGGTAGTTATTTTCCAGAATTGAATGAGAAATTTTAAAAGACGTGGGAGTATATTTCTTTCAACAGAGAGAGTAATAGCTATATTAACACAAAACGTACTCGGAGAAATGAAACACCTATTTGCTGAACCATTAACATACTATTAAACACAGCAGCTTGCCTGGTTTTCTTTTAATCTCTTCAATGTGTTTTATCCTTATTATATGCAACTTTTCTGCTCCTTGCCTTGGCTATTTTTATTCCAAGCAGAAAACAGTTGATTGGGAAAAGACTTAAGCATACCACTAACTATAACCCCTATAATCTCAATTCTTACTTAAAGGACTTGGCACCTCAAAGTACTATTGGACTGCCTACTCTTTCCTATACAGCCTTCTTTTTTCTTATACGGAAGGAACTGCCATCTATTGTGTGTGGGTAGCTATATTTTTGTCAGATTCACTTATTAATATTTTTATTATGCACCACCACACTGGAGCAGCAAATACTGCAAGTTACATTTTTTTTTTTTTATAATTAAAGCATGTGAATGTTAAATAACGTGGTTAGACTCGCATAGTGAAGCATTAGTGGAATCAAATTCTGAAATCTTATGGATTCAGTCCACAGTTTTATATATTTCATTCTCCATCAGCACACAATTTTGGTGTAACCTTCCAAGAATACAATAAAATTCCAGTATTTTCATTCTTGATAGGATGCTCAAACACAAATGTATCAGCTTTAGTCTATGCTTTTTTAAATGGTATATTATCAGGACATCATAAACCATCATCTTTGAACAGCTCACTTAACTCAAATGCTACCACCAGACTCAGAACATGGACAACACTGACATATTTCTGTTATCCATGTTTTTAAGTGACCAAAGTGATTCTACTTGTTTTTATATCTATTTCAGCTTATTTTAAATGCTACTGGAAGAATTGTAACTAGGATGGCACGGACATATTACAGTTCATTTTAATATTTGGACTAAAGATTTCACACATTATCCACTTCACGTCATTATTAGTATAACATGGAAAAAGTTTCTGCTTTAGGTATGTGTTCAGCTTTTCTTGCCTCGCATTTCCTTTTATCCTACACTTGCACAGATTGTTGTAGACACAGAACACACATGAAATGCATGTGTTCCAAATAACAATATATTTAGCCTATCCAATTCTAGGCACCTCACATGCAGGTAAAGAGTCTTGAGCTGGGAGAACATTTTGCCCAAGTTGTGCTGCGGCAGTGGGGTGATGGGATAACAGACTGCCTGCTGTTTGTGCTGATTAACACATTTACAAAGCAAAAGATGTTCTTGAGGAGGGGTGCGAAGGAATTTAAGGTGGTCCAGGATTGAGTTTTTTCCGTAGACCTCAGGGATTCTAGTGCTAATTTGAACTATGGTGAACATTTTTTAAACAGTAGTTTTTTCTTTTAAACATCTCATCTTTTGAATGTGTGTATTCCAAGTAAGCATTTTAAAAGAAGTAAATAATTAGCAAGATGCTTAATTTTAATTTTTGGATTTTGCACTTCTTTTTTGAGAAATGCTGTGTTGCAACAAGCTGTGAAAAGATCCACGAAAAAATATTTGCGTTTAACTGTATAATGTGCTTGGTCAAATCCGAAAAAGAGTCTACTGCAAGCCTGTAGATTATGAAAAAATAGAATAAACATGTCAGATGAAATCTCCTAATTAACTATGTGAAAGTCATTTCAGATACCTGTCATCATCTTCACAGAGAAGAGAGTAAACATTTTTAATAGCTCTTTAAGAACATAGAATGTACTCAGATATAATCTCAAATACACAATATGCTTATCATAACACCTGCAGTTTACAAAATTTTTCATTAACGGTTTTTTTAGGTAATCACAAGAATCATTAGCCCCATGTATCCTTGAACAAAAGAAAAAATAAAAATACCACAAAGACATTGGAACACTTTTGGCACAAGGCCTGTTTAAAGAAATGTGCCTTTTAAATATATTGTAAATATTTACAGTAAACATATTAATCTTTGTGCATAATAAATTGAAATATGCCAAGTAAACATATTTAGTATGCAGTTTTATTGTACAATAAATTTATGATACAGCAAAAATTTGACCTTAAGGTGCACATTTTCTTATCAGTATCCAATAATGTAAATAGTTAAACACATTGTAGCAGATCTCAGTTTACATAAACTGCTATATAGATGAGACTGAAACACTTCTCTCTCACTTCAAATGTGAATTTGTATAAAGTGTTGGATGGCATTTTGACTCGGTAATTATCCCTAATGCCTCACAGCTTGAGAAGATTGGGTTTGGTTATTGATTTTTGTGGTGGTTTTGTTCTTTCTCCCTGTGTCTGTATAGGTTTTCTCTCAGTACTTCCATTTTCTTTCAAAATCGCAAAACTACAAATTTAATGCTACTTGGAAATTTTAAATTGGCCTAGTATGAATGCGTTTTACTTTCCAAAAGACTGGCCTCATTTTCTGTGAAACTTTTCTGCCAGTAATGAACTATTGAAAACATCTGCAACTAGGCATGGGGGAATATCTGAAACACCAAGATAACTACAGGACTCTTTAGTACAGGAGACAGAACTTGAAAAAGTATTCAGTAATGTTGTAAAAGGGTATAAAAATCATTCAGATTAGATATAAATTACTGGAAATCACAACTCTATTAGAATCAATGACTAAAATCAGATCAGCCTCATATTGTAGACCTGTATAAATGTCTAGGAGCAACAAACAATAAAATCTTCTAATTTCTTTTACTCATTAAACAAATCATATTTTCAAAGACAGCAACTAAACCTGCAATAAAAAAACAAAATTGGTAATTGACTTGTGGCTCGTTCTGCTTCCTCATGCCTTAATTCTTTTTTTGTTTTTTTTTTTTATTATTAATTTTATTGTAATCATTCCATACAAATCGATCAATTTTTACAAAAAATAGGACTGAAAACAAGTCGACCCCCCTTGAGAGAGAGAGAGAGAGAGCATGGCCAACGGGGTAAAACTTAAGGCATGTAAACATACCTAAATTGATGAGTTTAATAGGCCAATAGAGATGAATGGAGAAGAAAAAGAAATGCGGAGATAATTGCTTTCACTGTGTTTTAAGAGCTTATTCTAAAATATTATTGATTAGATCCTGCCAGGTTTTGAAAAAATTCTGTACAGATCCTCTAACTGAATATTTGATTTTTTTTCTAATTTCCAATAGTGTAAAACATCAGTTTCCCACTGACTTAAAAGAGGAGAGTTAGGGTTCTTCCAGTTTAGCAAAATAAGTGCATGCCAAACGTGTAGTGAATGCAATCATAGTTTGTTCTTCTCCACTTTAAACCCATCTGGAAGAATACCAAACACAGCTGTTAATGGGTTGGGAGAGATTGTGACACCAAGACTGTCTAAAAGGCACTTAAAAATTTTGGTCCAAAATGATGTTAATTTGGTGCAGGCCCAAAACATATGACCCAGTGAGGCTGGGACTTGATTGCAGCGTTCGCAGGTTGGATCTTGCCCTGGAAACATTTTGGACAGTTTTAGGGGAGACAGAGGTGCTCGATTATATAATTTTGAGTTGAATAATTGTATGCTTTGTGCATATGGAGCTCGAGTGAATTTTCTGTACTGCTACTTTCCACTCCTTTTCTGATATATTGATTAAGAGATCTTTTCCCATTGTTCTCTTGGATCTTTGAAAGGGAGGGACTGTAAAATAATTTTATATATTGTAGAGATGGTGTCTAAGTCCTTGAAATTGAGCAGTATTTTTTCCAGCATGGGCGAGAGTACAAGATGAGGAAAATTGGGCAGGTTCTGTTTAACAAAGTTCCTAATTTGAAGATAGTGAAAGAAATGTGTAGCTGGAAAGTTAAATTTGGAATGTAATTGTTCATAGGATGCAAAGATATTGTCTATATAAAGATCTCTAAGCAATTTAATTCCAAATTTTTTCCAGATATTAAAAACTGCATATGTTTGAGAGGGTTGAAAGAGGTGGTTCTCTTGCAGAGGTGCCACAGATAAGATTCTCCATCTTGAAATGCTTCCTACATTGGTTCCATGTTCTGAGTGAGTGAAGCACAATTGGGTTATTAGTATATTGCCGATAACTGTTTGTGTCCAGGTTTTTATAGTTTATTTTTGCTGCCCAGTAATAAAACTGAAAGTTGGGTAGAGCCATGCCACCTTCTGCCTTAGGTCTTTGTAAGGTTGCTCTTTGGATACGTAGATGTTTTTAGTTCCAAATAAATGAGGTTATTGTTGAATCTAATTGCTTAAAAAATGATTTATTGATGTATATTGGAATGTTTTGAAATAAAAAAAGGTTAGGAAGAATATTCATCTTAACAACGTTAATTCTTCCAGCTAGAGTGTGATGAAGGGTTGACCATCTATGAAAGTCTTGCTTAATTTTTTCCATGCAGACAGCAAAATTTTGTTGATAAAGAGCTTTGTGTTTACTTGTGATGTTTACCCTTAAGTATTTAAACTGATCTGCAGTTATAAAAGGTAGGGTGTCCAATCTAATATTATATGCTTGAGAATTCACTGGAAAGAGTATACATTTATTCAGATTAATTCTGAGAACTAGATCTTTTGAAATTCTGTGAGTGCTGTTAAGACTGCAGGCACAGAATTTTGTGGGTCTGATATATACAGTACCATATCATCTGCATATAGAGAAATTTTCTGTTCCAGTCCTTCTCTGATAAACCCCTCTTATCTGATCAGCATTTCGACAGTGAACCACCAGTGGTTCAATGCGGATTGCAAATAGCATTGGTGACGATTGGCATCCTTATCTGGTACCACGTTCTAGTTTAAAGTAGTCTGAACAAATGTTGTTAATACAAACTGAAGCTTCTGGATTGGTATACAGTAGTTTGATCCATGCACAAATGTTCAGGACAAACCCAAATGTCTCTAATGTAGTGAAAAGGTATTTCCATTCAATCATGTCAAATGCTTTTTCTGCATCCGATGATATTATTATTTCTGGGGTGTTTGACTTTGTTGGTGAGTATATTACATTAAACAGACATTGAAGATTAGAAGATAAGTGTCGACCCTTAATAAATCCAGTTTGATCTTGTGATATTACCGAAGGCAGCACTTTCTCCATCCTTCTAGCAATGATTTTTGAGAGTATTAACATCATTATTCAGAAGTGAAATTTGTCTGTATGATGCACATTGTAATAAGTTCTTCTTTTGTTTAGGAAAGACAGTGATTAATGCTTGGCGAAAAGTTTGAGGTAGAATTTGATTGTCTCTAGCTTCTGTAAATGTTGCTAATAGGAGGGGAGCTAGCTGAGCGGAGAATTTCTTATAAAATTCTGCAGGGTAGCCATCAGGGCCTACTGCTTTCCCGCCTTGAAGTGACTTTATAGCAGGGGTTCTCAAACTCAGTCCTGGGGGCCCACTGTGGGTTCAGGTTTTTGCTTCAACCAGACTCATAATCAGTGACAACTGATAACGCTGATCCCAATTAATTAGCTGGTATTTTTTTTCTCTTCTCTTATTCTACATTAAGAAAGCACAGTGGCATGATTTTTACATTTAGTATAAGACATTTAATTTTTGCTGTAGATTTAAATGCTTAACTCTCTTTTGTTGATTTCATTCTATTTTGCTCTTTCTCTGTGCAGTTTGCTTCCTTCATAGTACCTTAATAATGACAATTAAAACTGAGCAGAGCAGATACCCAGGCAAATGACACTGAGTCGTGAAAGGCTGCAACTACTTTAGCGTCAGACCCTCTAATTAGAAAACAATGGATTAATTAAACAATTAGAACACCCAGAAAAATAGAATGAACATCAAGATGAAAATATTGTTAAAAAGAAAAAAATACATTATTCTCATATAACTGCTTAATACATATTTGTTTTTTTTGTTTTACTAAACTTAGTTTTCTAATTGCTATATTGTTCCCAAAACACAGAATCTGGTCAATAACAGTTCACTTAATTAGCCCAGGATTCCAATTAAATACAGAAGCTGGTTGGAACAAAAACCTGCAGCCACATCTAGTAATTCTGATAGCGCCAGAGGTTTATCCAGCTCCTCCGCACTAAAAGTATCTATTTGTGGTATCTGTAATGTATCCAGAAATGTATTAGATTGTGTGTTGTCTTCTTTAAACTCAGTAGAATATAAGGATTTCTAATAGTCTCTAAATGTGTGCATTATACTTTTATGGTCAATGATTTCGTCTCCGTTCATGTTGGTGATTACTGGGATTGAATTGTGAATTTCTTGCTTGTGGATTTGTTCAGCTAAAAGCTTATTAGCTTTCTCTCCATGTTCATAGTAATGATGTCTGTATTTATAAATTAGTTGTTCAGTTTCTTTAGTTGTCAAGAGGTTGAGTTCTGAATGCAAAGTCTGCCTTTTCCTATGTAGAGCCTCGCTTGGAAGCCTGGCATATTCTTAATCTATTCTAGTAATTTCGCTTTTTAGCTCTGATACTTTCTTTGGTTTCTAATTTATTCCTGTGGGAAAGATCTGAAATAATCTGTCCTCTTAAGAAGGCCTTTAGAGTTTCCCAGTGTATTCCTGCAGAAACCTCTGAGGATGTATTTGTCTCTAGGAAGAAACTGATTTGTTTGGATATAAATTCTGTACAGTTCTCGTCTGCTAATAGAAGCAGGTTAAGACGCCATCTGCGAGGTACGTGTGAGGCATAGTGACTTTAGGTCTAAGATCAGAGGCGCATGGTTGGAAATAACAATAGCATCATACTTGCAAGATTTTATTGTAGGCAAGAAATTATTATCTATAAAGAAATAATCAATTCTAGAGTAGCAATGATGTACTGGTGAGTAGAAAGAATGTTCTTGAGTTTGGGTTTAGAAACCTCCAGGGGTCTGATAAGTTGTGGTCAGTTACAAACTGTGTAATTGTCTTTGCAGTGTTAGATGTCATTCCCCCCTGTGACAGGAGTCCTATCTAAGAGTGGATTTAAAACACAATTAAAGTCCCAGCCATTATAATTTTATGGGTGTTCACAATGGGAATGGATGCAAATACATTTTGTATGAATTCCTTATCAACATTAGGTGCATAAACATTTATCAAAATCATTTTACAGATAAATAAGTTGCCCATGACCATCACATATCTTCCTTCAGGATCAGATACTACATCTGATGCTACAAATGAGACTGTTCTATGTATGAGAATTCCCACACCTCTAGTTTTATTTGTAAAACTAGAATGGAACATTTGGCCAGTCCAGTCCTTTTTCAGCCAGAACTGATCCTTGCTTAGTAAGTGGGTCTCCTGTAAAAATTACTGTTTTAGCGTTTAAACCTGTTAGTTGAGAGAATATGTTCTTTCTCTTTAATTCGTGATTCAGGCCTTTAACATTCCAGCTCACAAAGTTAACTGTCCCATCATGGAGACATTGATTCTGAATTTTTCATGTCATTTTACAGTCTTAACTGGAAGTGACACATAACCTTAATTTCCTATTTCCCCAAGAGTTATTGCCATGCAGCCTATTGTTACGTTGGTAGTTTATAATTATAAGGATTAAAAGGATAGATTAGATAACTCCTGCTCTTATCCCCCCCCATTTTGCCTCCCCACTTGAGGCTGGACCCCACTTCACAAAGTCCTGGTCCTCTGACATACAATACAATACAATACAATACAAAACAGTTTATTTTTTTTATAGCCCAAAATCACACAAGAAGTGCCGCAATGGGCTTTAACAGGCCCTGCCTCTTGACAGCCCCCCAAACTTGACTCTCTAAGATGACAAGGAAAAACATTTTGAAAATAACGTAGCATGATTGTCAATGTAATTGTTTTGTCACTGTTATGAGTGTTACATATACATACGCATCTATCTATCTATCCTCATTCAATGTGTTTTCTTTATTTTCGTGACCATTTACAGCACTCATCACTCTCCTTCTTGGTCATATAGCCCTTACACAGCCTAGAGGTGTGTTTGGGGTCATTGTCCTGTTGAAAAATAAATGATCGTCCATCTAACCTTACTTCTGCACAATACAACTGCTGGTCCCAACCCCATTGATAAAGCGAGAAATTCCACTAAATAACCCTGATAAGGCACACCTGTGAAGTGAAAACCATTTCAGGTGACTACCTGTTGAAGCTCATTGAGAGAATGCCAAGAGTGTGCAAAGCAGTAATCGGAGCAAAGGGTGGCTATTTTGAAGAAACTAGAATATAAAACATGTTTTCAGTTATTTCACCTTTTTTTGTTAAGTACATAACTCCACATGTGTTCATTCATAGTTTTGATGCCTTCAGTCATGAAAATAAAGAAAACACATTGAATGAGGAGGTGTGTCCAAAC
>JANRMT010062818.1:38911880-38959859 GCA_026402145.1 Polypterus bichir lapradei | reverse complement strand
ATATCAAGTATACATCTTAGTATTTAAATTATTCAGAGAGCTGTAATATCACGAATGTAATGGATTCTGTGTCCTGTCAGAGGAAGAGAAAGCCCGTTTAAGAAGCATGTAGTGATTCACACACACAGAGCACATAGAAGAACACACACAAAGCAAAGCATTTAACATGCTAGTTTAGTTACGATAGGATTTGGGAAAGTAGTACATTAAGTTTATGACATTCTACTTTAATGACATAATAAACTACGTGATTAATGTTACAATCGTTTAAAGTGGAAGTTTCGAGATTAAATTTGACTTTTTGAGATTTTTTTTTCCCCCCCCACTGTATCCTTATTTTTTTCTTTTCTGTGTACCCTAATAAGCTTCCATATCACACTCAGACAGTGGACTACAATACTTTCATATTTGAGCACTTCTTTTTTTTTTTTTTCTGGTACTGTGCAACTTTGTGAACTTGAACTTTCGAGTTTCTACGACACTCTGTCACTCGATCAGCTTCCTTTTGTTGTTTATATCACTGTTTAAACCAACAAATAGTAAGTTTTTCTTTGCCTCCACTTGGTATTCGCTGAAATTCTTCTCTTTTCCCCCGTGCTTTTGTCATTGTCTTTTCACAAAACGCTGAGCTTAAGGGCTATTTATATTGATTTACATATTCAAACAGGCGTAATTCTGGGAGGAGATGGGGTGGGACAGCAGGTGCGTGCATGAGCATTACATTTCATGTTGACAGGGATTTATGTAGAGGTACGCACAGATTTATTCATCTGGATTTTTTTTATGCACACGCACATTTCCGCTTTTGTCTGTACGCCATCTTTTAGTGTGAATTCTATGTACAGTGTTATGCATGAGGCCCCAGGACCAGATAATATTTACCCTAAAGTTTTTAAGGAGGCTAGTGAGTACATATATAAACCCTTGACACACATTTATCTGACTTTCACAAAGCATTTGATAAGGTGAGACATGAGAGGTTGTATGTCAAACTAAAAGAAGTGGGAGTTGAGCGTGATGGTTTGTAGATTTGTGCAGAATTTGCTCAGACACAGGAAGCAGAGGGTTATGGTGTGAGGAACCTTATCAAAGCTGAGGTTAGTGCTAGGGCTGCTGCTATTGTTAATATAGGTTTGCAGATGGATACCAAGATAGGTGGATAGGCAGATAATTTGGAATCCATTAAATCATTACAGAAGGACTTGGACAGCATACAGGCCTGAGCAGATTTGTGGCAGGAGAAATTTAATATCAGTAAATATAAGGAAGTAAAAATGTTAGGTTTGAATACACCGTAGGAGGTCTGAAAGTTGAGAGTACACCTTATGAGAAGGATTTAGGAGTCACAGTGGACTCTGTTATCAACTTCCAAATAGTTTTCAGAAGAAATTAAGAAGGCAAACCGAATGTTAGGTTATACGAGGTGTGGCAGAAAAGTAATGAGACTGGCAACACTGCAAGCGATCTGGCAACACTGCGCTGTTGTCCTTGACAGAGCATGTGTATCAGTACCCTCCCATAGCTCAGTGCGAGTTTCAACTCTTTCTGTTAACTACGTGATTTTTGTGACTGCTATTAGCGAAGTTGTGTTTTTGGTTGTGCGTCACGCAAAATGGAACAGCGGAATTTGGAGCAACGTTGTGCCATTAAATTTTGTGTTAAGCTTGGAGAATCGGCAAGTGTGACGTTTGAAAAGTTAAAACAGGCCTATGGGAACATTCTTTATCCCGAGCTCAAGTTTTTCAGGGAGGCCTTCAACTTCGAAAACCAATGAAAACATCGAACGTGTGAACACTCTCTTGTGAGATCAGACCGTCGTTTAACATTAAGAATGTTGAGTGCACAATTAAATTTGAACAGATTTACCATTCATCAAATTTTGACTGAACATTTGCACATGCAAAAGGTCTGTGCCAAAATGGTGCCGAAAAACCTCACAATTGAGCAGAAGGACAATCGAAAAAACTCATTCCTGTGGTTCCCCAGCCCCCTTATTCACCAGACCTCAGTCCGTGTGACTTTCCTTTTTCCTAAACTGAAAAATGTCCTCAAAGGACGTCATTTCAGGACTTTAGAAAACATCCAAAAGAGTGTAACGGACATGCTGAAGACCATACCTGTTGAAGACTTCCTGCTACCAACAGTGGGAACAATGTCTCCATCGGTGTGTAGCTGCCCAAGGGAACTACTTTGAAGGGGATAACATTGATGTTTGCAAAAAATAAAAACTTTAGTAAATAAAAAATCAGTCTCATTACTTTTCTGCCACACCTCGTATAGCAGAGTGTGTAGAGTACAAGTTCAAGGAGGTTATGCTCAAGTTTTACAATGCACTGGTGAGGCCGCATCTGGAGTATTCTGTGCAGTTTTGGTCTCCAGGCTACCAAAAAGACATAGCAGCACTAGAAAAGGTCCAAAGAGCAACTAGGCTCATTCCAAAGCTACAGGGGATGAATTATGAAGAAAGACTAACAGAGCTAAGCCTTTTCAGTTTAAGCAAAAGAAGATTAATAGGTGACATGATTGTAATGTTTAAAATTATGAAGGGAATTAGTACAGTGGATCAAGGCTATTTATTTTAAAATGACTTTATCAAGGACATGGGGACAGCTGGAAACTTGTTAAGGGTAAATTTCGCAAAAACATTAAGATGTTTTTCTTTACACAGAGAACCATAGACACTTGGAATAAGCTGCCAAGTAGCATAGTAGACAGACTTTAGGAACTTTCAAAATTAGACTTGATGATTTTTTTTTTTTATAATAATAAAGTGAATAGTACTGACGAGCTTTATTGGACTGAATGGCCTGTTCTCGTCTAGATTATTCTAATGTTCTATTAATCAGTATCATGTCTTAGCATCCCACATGAAGGTATTTACAAACATAACCCTCCTAAAGCTCTATAATTTTGCTGAAGAACTAAATGAACAGAATTATGCATACATGAAGTAGAGTAGATATCAGGCTGCCAAAAACGTTCTGCTGGAGTCTAACAAATGTCCTTGTGAATTATGAGGTATTTTTAACTATTCAAAGGTGGGACTTAACACTTTTAACTATATCTGAAATTCATACAGCCAGTCACAATATTTTTATTCTTATGAAAAATCTGAGTTTTTCCTTTGATTGAATCAAATCCTATATTTTAATTCTAGTGATTGTTGTAAGTGGTATTACTGAACTGCTTGCAATTATCTCCACTTATAGCACAGTACTATAGTGAGTAGTTAAGCTGCTGCTGCACCCAATCATTGTCTTTCTGGGGTTTTCACATTCTCTCCATATCTATGTACAATTTACCTATTTTGCTAGACTTTTATTGGAACACAAACCCTGTTAAGACAGTAGATTTAACAGGGATATAGAAGTTCAGGACTCTATCCCACCTGAATTTCAGAGTTAATAATAATTTAAATGGATGATCTGCAATTCTTCCAACACTTTGGTCAGCTTTGTACTTTGTATGTTAAAGGTGTATATTAGAGTTGTGCTGACACCTCTGCAGAGACTCATGCAGACAGAAAGGCACACACAAGGACATTCATTTTATGCTTTTAACTGTAAAACTCAACTTTGGCTGGATGTGATGGACAGAATATCAAACATACCCAGGCACTGAATATGTATCTGTAAGTGACTTTGATCCAATCACCAGAGGTTACACCTTCTTCCAAAACCAGCTGCATTCATCTCTTCTGCCTCTTTGGGGACATGAAAGCTGATGGTTCACTCCCTTTGGGGGGAACTGAAAGCTGATTATCTGTTCTCACTGGGAGAGCTATAAGCTGACCATCTGTTCTCTTTGTGAAGTAGAAGCTGACAAGCTTCTCTCTTTGGGGTCAGAATCCACCCACTTTCTAAACAGCAAAAAGCGTGTAATCTTTCTTTGGCCTGGAAGCTACTCTCCACACAGCCTTTGAGATGGATGCCCTGGATTGACTCAAGTCCTATTTGCCAATCCAAGCATTGTGCCAGTGACTGAGCCCCATCTGAGAAGACTGCAAAATAGCCATTACATCAAGAAGGAAACATAAGCACTTATACTTTTGAAGACACAGCAAATAGCCAAACCGCAAGCTGAGGAAGTTAACATTCCAACATACTGAAGACAAAGGACAATGTAGCAAAAACAAGAGTGCACTCCAACACACGAAGAGTTGTCCACTTGAACCCAAAACAATTGCACACAATTCTGAACAACATTGGACATCATTGTTAAAGCCCTGGTATTATAAAACGTTTTGTCCGTACCAAGATGAATTGGATCTCTAAATAGCCAATAAACAACCGGCCTCTTCTGTGTTATGTTTTTCTGTCACATACTGTATATCTTGTATCCTATCTTCAAAGACAATATACTGTACGTATAAGCAGTTATATTTCCATAATCCTTGCGTTTATCAATAGATTGTATTATTTTGATTCTTACAATGAGTATGTTTTAGTGACCTTGATACAAATCTAATGACTGAAAATCCCTCCTACAGAGAAAGCTAAGGAAGACAAGGTGGGAGCCTTAATTAAATACTGCCATTTCAAAAGGAAAATCTGATAATTAAGTGATTGCTTAAAATCAATCAGTTCTTTTCACAACATTACCCTAATTTCCAAAATTTATTTGGTGTCCTTGGGGTGGCCTGAAAAAGGGTCTCAATTATTTTCCTGCACCTCCCACATCTACAAAGATGTACATGTTAAGAGAACTGCCAACTTTAAATTGGCTTCAGTTTGAATGAGTGAATGTGGGAGTGTACGTATATATGCCCTGCAATGGACTATGCTTGTGTATGCTCTGCTATGAACTGACACAGTGTTTAGAGATGTTTCCAGACCCCACATCCCTAAATTTGATTAAGCAAGCTAGGAATGAAAACATAGCTTTATTATCTGTATTTTATATGACTAGTGTATGCATTAGTTTAATCCTTTGCTTTGTAGTTTATCTTGGAAAGCACATGGTGACATTTACACACGTAGCTCTCCTGAAATATGACAATCTAGTCACCTGAAAGAGCACTGAGAATAAGACTTGATTAAGAGACAGAATTTGAATGTGTAGCCACATAATACTAAATTTTTTATTGCGTCATCAATCCTGTGATTTTGGCAGCAAATCTGCTTTCTGTTTTCTATGCATTTTTTTTCCAAGAAAATTCTAGATTACAGTAATGCACAAGTTAACAATGTTTCAGCACTTTTCTCATGAAATCTGACAATACTAATACAAATCTTGGAAATTTTAGTATTCTTAACGTAGTTATGGTTATCACCATATGGCAGGACTGTTGAACCTTTCTGCCATTACCGGGAGATTACTTAAAAGATTTTATCCAAATTTTGGATAAATCTTAAAACTCTCTTCTCAAAAAAAG
Organism: Polypterus bichir lapradei; assembly: GCA_026402145.1. NCBI lineage: Eukaryota > Metazoa > Chordata > Cladistia > Polypteriformes > Polypteridae > Polypterus > Polypterus bichir. The sequence goes on along the minus strand of JANRMT010062818.1, from coordinate 38,954,485 downwards.
TCTCAAATCAGTTCTCGACTTACTTGCCATTGTGTGCTGATAGAAAGTGAAGGGACATGACATATGGGGAAACAGGACACATAGTATGTCACTGTTTATTACAGTTAATTTTTTGTAGATTGTTTCCTGCCATTTGCTTTATTAATATATATAGAAAAAAAATCAGACCATTTTATGGGGCACATTAAAGCTGTAAGGAGCAAAGTCATTTCATTGCCTCCTTTCTAAATTTCACCTTCCCTTAACATTCATACAATGATCTCTGAATTTATGTGTAAGAGCTCAAGTGCAATAATGTTCAAGATACAATTAAAAACATAGATATACTGTATATTCTTAAACCTCCTATATCAAAGACACATTGTCTTGGGTTCTATAGCTTGTTTCAGCAGCACTGGGCACAAAGCAAGAAATAACCCTCTCACACATGCTCACTCACATGTATTCACTTTGGAAAACAAATTAACATAACATGTTTGTGGGAATGTGGAACAAAAAGCACAGCCTAACAGAGAGAACATACAAACTCTACCAAGGTAATGACTGTACATGGAATTTAAACCCTTGCCTCTGAGGCAGCAAATTAGAGTATGCCAAGTAATACATTTTTGGGCTAGACTCTCACTGTTACCACTCTGTTGCTTATCTAGCTTTTCCTGGATTCTGTGTCTTATCTCTTCTGTTCTTTAGCATATCTCATGAAGCTTATTCAACTATCACATTGTAAATTTGATGATCTTTTTCTTGCATGTTTTAAAATATATTTAATGACATCTGTTCCTTCTGCAAGCAAATGCAATGCTGTTTTACTTTAACTGCTATACCAGTATTTATTATTTAACTAGAGTAAACACAAGGTTGGCACGGTGGCGCAGTGGGTAGCGCTGATGCCTCGCAGTTAGGATACCCGGGTTCGCTTCCCAGGTCCATCCTGTGTGGAGTTTGCATGTTCTCCCTGTGTCTGTGTGGGTTTCCTCCAGGTACTCCGGTTTCCTCCCACAGTCCAAAGACATGCAGGTTAGGTGCATTGGTGATCCAAAATTGTCCCTAGTGTGTGCTTGGTGTGTGCGCCCTGTGGTGGGCTGGCACCCCACCCGGGGTTTGTTTTCTGCCTTGCGCCCTATGTTGGCTGGGATTGGCTCCAGCAGACCCCCATGACCCTGTTGTTAATATATAGCGGGTTGGATAATGGATGGATGGATGGAGTAAACACAATTGTTTGTCAGTATTTGACAGTTTATCTACATCTGTATTTCTTGTGAAGGTGCTGGTGGCTGGTCTCCCTTGGACAGTGATCATTACCAGTGGCTGCAGGTGGATCTTGGGAGCAGGAAACAATTAACTGCCATTGCAACACAGGGGAGGTATAGCAGTTCTGATTGGGTCACCCAATTCAGGCTACTCTATAGTGACACAGGAAGGAATTGGAAGCCATATCATCAAGATGGTAATATTTGGGTAAGTACAAACAGTGAAGTTGGTTGCCTAGTCAGGCATGCATTATTTGATTCATATATAAAATTTTAAAAAAACTGCTGCTAGAGGTTTTAGATCTAGTGACACTTTGAACTTTGTTAGAGGTCAGCTGATGTCTATTTGTCGTTCTATAAATTGAAGGTAAACTATGACAGAATGACACCTTCATTGATGGATTTTCAATAGTTATCCACATTAGCTTTGACTTTTATTTAATATTTACCTGTATACTACAAAAAATGAGGTATACACCACATGAACATATATAAAGGAGCTTTATATTTTAATATATATATATAGCAAATTAATGTTTATGCAAATATCCAACTGGTCAGTAAATTTGGGGTTTAATTAACATAAATCTGCATCAGTAGGTTTACTGAGATGGTAGACTTTACTACAGACCACTCAATTTATAAATAGTTTCTTATTAAAATGACAACATTTTAATTAACCTTAAAGTATAATCAGCCCATTGTACAGTAGTGCCATGATAATAAGGAGACCAGGGTTCATGCCCCAAGTTTTCCCACAGTTCAAAGACATGCAGGTCAAGTGGATTGCTGATGCTATACTGGCCTCGATTTGTGTGCAAGTTCACCCTTTAATGGACTGACACTCTATCCAGGGATTATTCCTGCCTTGCACCCTTTACTTGCTGGAATAGGCTCCAACTTCACCGTGACCCTGTTCAGGATAAATTGAGTTTAGAAACTGAATGGTTTAATCAGACCTTATAAACATGTTCTTATTAATAATATATAAGTACTTTATATAAAATACTATAGGTTTACAGATTTTTTGTTAAATCTTACAACTTTTTCTAATTTCTTAAACACATTTACTAACAAATTGATTTTTAAAATTTTTTTTTTAACTTGGCTTTTTTTTTTAAACGCTAACTATGCCTGTAAAGTATTTGCTTATGTTAATGTTATACAACATATATAGTACAGCATGTTACTACTGAAGTAGGCTCAGTTTTAAATAGATTCATTTGTGACACAGAGTGAAAACAAATGAAAGAAATTAATTACCAAAGTACGTTAAAAAGGAACAGAAGATAAACTGGTTTTGGGGCCAAGTAAGATCTCTATAAAAAACTAGAAATTAGGCATGAAAATAGCATTTGTAGAAAACAGTCTACATGATATAAATGAATCATTATGACTCACAAAACACATGTAATATTTATGCCATAAAAAAGAAATGGAATTCTCATTTAATGCTGTATTAAAAAATGCATTTGACCATATAACTTGGAGGAAGCATATGTAAAATTGTAAGCAATCCAACAATACTTATTCTTGGGGGAAAAACTTCAAAATGTACACAGTCAGGCTCTTAAGAATTTTGAAAAAATAAACACAATGTACACTTGTTGCAATTGCTAAATGTTTGTTACCTTTATCATTATTTTGCATTACATACAATTACATGTGAACATCTATTCACTTTTTAAATTCCATATCTAAGGTTAAGGTCAGCATTGGCTTTGATAGTATTATTGGAGAAAAAGGCAGGAATCCATCATGAATGAGGTCAGTCTCTCAGAGTTCAGCCATGATCACATCCACATACCTAAAACTGTTCCAATTTTCAGTCTCCAATCAACGTAATATGTATTTTCTTTATAAGAAAACATGGAACATACGAAATCCACGCAGACTGTGATGGGGTTGGAATTTAAATGCAACATTCTATAGCTGAAAGGCAGCAATAATAAGCACTACACCTTTTTGACAAAATATTGATATTAAAAATACACATTTGGAAAGAATTGATGTAGAAAAGGCTACTTATATTGAAACATCATGGGAATTCATTAAATTAGATTACCTGCAAAAAACTGCTGCAAAACCTTATTTTATACACATTTCAGACTCATTGGGATTAAAACAATTCAAGAAATTATGCATCAAGTTTGAAAGAAAAAACAGTAGCTTCTAAAAAATTAAGCTTTCCATTGTTCGTTTTTTTTTTTAGTACATACTTGATGTAACGGTGTTAGTATTCTTGACAATACAACATACAGTGTGTATTAAGAGAATTATACATTATTTCAATTTAATGAAATCACAACGATTTTAACTCTGAGTTGATTTGGCAAACACTGGAATATAACGGACCATGTAACAATGTCAACATCTTCTCTAATCATTTTTGCAATATGCTTTCATACAAATTAAAGTTTTTTTTAAGTGTTTTATTCACATTTATCTTTTGGGCATAAACTTTTGAGTGATCAATACATCCTAATACTTGTAGAATACCTATGATAAAATTAGGATTTCATGAAACTGGTAAAACTTTAAGGTATTCTGTGGAAGAAATGTGTACGTTCTAACAGAAAAGAAAATGAAAAGGAACAATGGCCAAGTAATGAATTAAGGAAGAGCGGGACTGCCATAAAATGCTTGGTCACATAGCTATAGCAGTCTGGTTTGGACCCAACTAAGTAAGATTTGTGACATGAAGAACCACTATAATTTTTCATTTTTTATGGTAACTCAATGCCAATAACTGGGCACGGTCTAATATGCACCAATAACACAACTCTTAAAGAATACAGAAATAAAATTGAATATATGTAAAAAGATTGTATTAAATACAATGATATATTCAATTTACAATGAAGAATGAAGGATTTAAATCACTGTATCCCAGTACAATGAAACAATGATACAAAACCATAAACATCAAAAGCAATAACAAGTCAATTTCTCCAATGTGAAATTGAACAATAAAAGCAGACCAAAATGCTTGCATTCTTTTCCCCAAACACATTTCTTGTACCATTACTGTAGTTTAATTGGTCAATTACATAGAAAACTTGTATGATCTTAAATAGATGGGAGCTGATGACTTCCTAGTCACATGACTACCAACCAGTCACTAAATAGCACCACCCATCCAAAAATTATGCAACAATATGCTTTTACCATTAGCAAAATGTTAATGTAAAACAATTGTTTAAAATAATCAACATAAAAATGGCAAAAATAATGACACAACTGTTGCTCCATGTTTGAATTCCTATCATTTTTGCTCCAGATGAATTGGTTAAGTAAAACCTTATTAAATTATTTCCACATACGAAAGAAATATTATACAATATTAACTTGTCCACATCTTCACATAACTGGCATAAATGGATCTCATTAGACAACATCTTTGACGACATTTAGTTTCATTTTTATATCTTTAAGACTGAATAATTGTATCTAGAAAATAACTGTAGTTCCCCTACAGTATTTAGACAGAGAAACATATATAGACCAATTATTTATGTCTTTTGTGTAAGATACAGTCAGCATATTGTATCTACATTAACATGCATCGTTGTTTGTCTTAACCAAATTTTTCTCGGACTTCATTTATCTACCTGGCATAAACAATTTCAAGCTCTGCAAGACTAACAATAGCTGAAACAATCCATAGTCATTAAGAGAATTTGCATTGTGCTTTATGTGGATCAGATGTCACTAGGTTAAGCTTTGTTTACACAATAATTTTTTCATCAAATCCAAGTATAAGAATGCAAGTATAAGAATTCTGTGTAACTACTTCTACATTTTTTACTATACTGCTTTGCTCTTCAGGAAAACTATGAAAAATAATTTTAAAATAATTAAACCAAATTCATTCAGCACACACAAAAATAGTATTTGACCTTTCCTTGACCTGATTTCAACTTTTCCTAGGAAAAACCTAATCAATGCAAAGTAGGTGAATTGAAGTTCAGAAATATTTAGTGCTATATCCATTTCACTTTTAGCAAATGTTGTGTGTATGTATGTTTGCATATGTAGCAGAATGTTGGCATGATTATCTATAGTTAACCCATTGCTGTATTTCAAAGCTGGTCCATCTGTAGTAAAATGTTGCAGGTACTGCTGAACAGAGCAGAAGTAGAACTTTTTTTAGCTGTCATGCCTATCCAGATTTTGACTGGAGGTGCTTACTTGTAATTGGTCTCGCAAGTGAGTTAATAATTTACATAAAAATGTCAAACTAAAAATTGAATTAGTTAACTCTTTTTAAACTTCTTACCTTTTTTTTTATACTGTGATCATTTATGAAAAATGCTATTCTCAAGTCTATATAATGTGGAGTGTATAGTGAGTAGCAAACGGGGACACTGGATGTTTGCTAATAACATTGTGATCTTTAGTGATAATAGGGAGCAGGTTGAGGAGACCCTGGAGAGGTGAAGATATGCTGTAGAGAGGAGAGGAATGAACGTCAGTAGGACCAAGACAGTGTACATGTGTGAATGAGAGGGAGGTCAAAGGAATGGTGAGAAAGCAGGGAGTAGAGCTGGCAAAGGTGGATGAGTTTAAATACTTGGGATAAACAGTAAAGGTTTAACAGGGTGTGTGTAAGAGAGGTGAAGAGGAAAGTGCAGGCGGGGTGGAGAGTAGTGTCAGGAGTGATTTTTGAGGCAAACCATGTACCAGCAAGAGTAAAAGGGAAGGTCTACAGGACATTAGTTAGGCCAGCTATTTTATATGGGTTGGAGACAGTGGCACTGACAAAAAGACAGTAAACAGATATGGAGGTGGCAGAGTTAAAGATGTTAAGATTTGCATTGGGTGATGAGGATGGACAGGATTAGGAACGAGTACATTAGAGGGTCACCTCAGGTTGGACAGTTTGGAGACAAAGCCAGAGTGGCAAGTTTGTTTGTATTTGGACATGTGCAGAGGAGAGATCCTGGGTATATTGGGAGAAGGGATGGAGCTTCCAGGCAAGAGGAATACAGGAAGGCCTAAGAGGAGGTTTCTGGATGTGGTGAGAGAGGACATGCAAGTGGTGGGTATGACAGAGCAAGATGTAGAGGACAGGAAGATATAGAAATGATGATGCGCTGTAGGGACCCCTAACCGGAGCAGCTGAGAAAAAGGTCTCCTCTTCACAGTAGAAACTAAGACTTGCTTTTATCCTACCACTGTTAAGCTGTGCTTCAAGCTGTTGTGCTGTGAGGCACCTATCACACAAGCTGGTGAAACTTGTCTTCTGATTTGTTTCAAGTCGAGTCAAGTCAACTTTATTTATAAAGCACCTAAATAGTAACTGTAACACTTGTGCTCCAGAAGTCATCAACGAAAGAAAAAGAACCGGGAGGTACTGTACTCTTATCTTCTATCTCTGCATGATTCTAGCATCTTCTTGCTATATCTGAGATACAGTGTGTTTATTAAGTCAGTTGTAGTTGTTGCTTAGAATAGGTCCCATAGCTAGCAGGGACTGAAATACCCATTTACAGCATGAAAATGGGATAAGCATACAGTTTTCTGACCGTTTAGAAATGGTCCAGCTGTAAAGGCAAACTTGAAACAAGATTCATAACCTTTAAACAGAACTTTTCTTAAACAGGAACTTTTCTTTTCTTTGCTATATCATTTTTTTCTCTAGTTTAGTGTGAACTGTTCTACTTTAAAATTTTTAGTAAGGTTTTTTAAAATGAAATGATTCCACAGACAAAATATCTTCAACGCATCAAGCTTTTTACCAGAATACCATGGAGCATACTGAAACTGCAGAACTCTGGTAATTGTGGGTAAATGCAGCTACAATTATTTGTTATAAAACTTGCCATCTGAAGGCGCTGAAATGGAAACTACCATCTGAGAACACTTGTGCTCCAGAAGTCCTCAACGAAAGAAAAAGAACCGGGAGGTACTGTACTCTTATCTTCTATCTCTGCATGATTGCAAATGAAAGCAAGGTCGCCGTACCTGAATTTGAGAAGATTTAAGAGACTGTGATATAATACAGGGTGACACAGAAAAACGGGAACTTTTGAAATGCCTAGTGGCAGCCATGTACAGTTTGCAGCACTGCGGAACAGGGACCTTGTGCTGTAAACAATCTCGCCATTTAGTAATCAATTGCAAGGCAATCAGTGGCAGCTGTGTGAGAATTGTTCAGTAACCGTGTCATCTCAAGATTCGGTGACATTCTCTGGCCCTCAAGATCACCGGATTTGTCAGTTTGTGATTTTTTTTTTTTTTCTTGTGGGGCTACCTTAAGAGTCGGGTCTACATGACTCGGCCAAGGACACTGAATGAATTGAAACAAAATTCAAGACGAAATTCGTGGTATCCCAGCTGAGATGTTGCAGCAATCAATGGGGAACCTCAACAGCAGATTGGAAGAATGCATATGTACAAGTGGACGCCATCTACAGGACGTAATTTTCAGACATTGATAATTTGGATTACTGTCTCTTAAAAGGCAAGTTGTAGTGGTTCAATTGCTGTCAATACATTTTTTTTGCTGGATTTCTTCTATTTTTATTGGGTTTTTCAAAAGTTCCTTTTTTTCTGTGTCACCCTGTATAAGGCATCTTGCATGATCGCTTGTACTTTTGCCTGAGATAACGAGGCCTGGCTGAAAGGAAGCCGCCTGTGGCACTGTAGCATCATGTAACATTAGCTATTGTTAAGAAGCGGTTTGTCTGGAAATGCGCTATCATAGACTTGCGCTGTTGTGAAGATGTTGATGTCCAAGCATAGTTTAAGTGAAGCACTTAAGTGCTTTTGCTTGAGTTAAGGAGGCCTGGCTGAAAGGAAGCCGTCTGTTGCTGGAGTGCCCAACTATGACATAGTAGTTGCTAGGAAATGCAATGTCAGAGACAAGGTGATGGTGATGTCCAAGCATACCTCAAGTGAAGTTACCAGGAGTGCTCTGAGTATGGACTCAAAGGCAGAGAATGTGATTAGGGATCTTAAAGATCACATAAGGAAAAGGCAAGATCGACTTTCTAAGTCTTAAAGATGCTTTTGAAAATGAACAGCGTCAGATTGGGTGTAAATTGATGCTAGTGCTGTTAGTAAGGGTCAGATTAGGAGTGGGGAGGGAGAGTGTGAACATGACTGAGAATAAAACTGAAAAAAAGCTAACTTTTTTTTTTTTTTTTAAAAAGGTAACTACAAGTACTATAAATTTACACCTTATCTGACATTAGTTTTCAAATGATATTGCACTAGTATGATGTTTTCTGATTGGTACTATTCAGATCATAAAATGATGTCTTCAAAATGTCACATATATTTGTCCATCCATCCTCTTCCGGTTATCCGAGGTCGGGTCGCGGGGGCAGCAGCTTGAGCAGAGAGGCCCAGACTTCCCTCTCCCCGACCACTTCTTCTAGCTCTTCCGGGAGAATACCAAGGTGTTCCCAGGCCAGCCGGTAGACACGGTCCCTTCAGCGTGTCCTGGGTCTTCCCCAGGGCCTCCTCCCGGTTGGACGTGCCCGGAACATCTCACCAGGGAGGCGTCCAGGAGGCATCCTGATCAAATGCCCGAGCCACCTCATCTGACTCCTCTCGATGCGGAGGAGCAGCGGCTCTACTCTGAGCCCTCCCGGATGACTGAGCTTCTCGCCCTATCTTTCAGGGAAAGCCCAGACACCCTCCGGTGGAAACTCATTTCAGCCGCTTGTATTCGTGATCTCGTTCTTTCGGTCACTACCCATAGCTCATGACCATAGGTGAAGGTAGGAACATAGATCAACTGGTAAATTGAGAGCTTTGCCTTATGGCTCAGCTCCTTTTTCACCACAACACACCGATGCAGAGCCTGCATCACTGCAGACGCCGCACCGATCCGCCTGTCGATCTTGCGCTCCATTCTTCCCTCACTTGTGAACAAGACCCCGAGATATTTGAACTCCTCCACTTGGGGCAGGATCTCTCTCCCAACCCTGAGAGGCCACTCCAACCTTTTCCGGGCTGAGGACCATGGTCTCGGATTTGGAGGTGCTGATTCCCATCCCAGCAGCTTCACACTCAGCTGCGAACCGATTCAGAGAGAACTGAAGATCACGGCCTGATGAAACAAACAGGACAACATCATCTGCAAAAAGCAGTGACCCAATCCTGAGTCCACCAAACCAGACCCCCTCAACAACCTGGCTGCGCCTAGAAATTCAGTCCATAAGTTATGAACAGAATCGGTGACAAAGGGCAACCCGGTCTAACTCTCACTGGAAATGGGCTTGACTTACTGCCGGCCATGCGGACCAAGCTCTGACACCGGTTGTACAGAGACCGAACAGCTCTTATCAGGGGGTCCGGTACCCCATACTCCCGAAGCACCCCCCACAGGATTCCCCGAGGGACACGGTCGAACTCCTTTTCCAAGTCCACAAAGCACATGTGGACTGGTTGGGCAAACTCCCATGCACCCTCCAGGATTCTGCTAAGGGTGTAGAGCTGGTCCACTGTTCCGTGACCAGGACGAAAACCACACTGTTCCTCCTGAATCTGAGTTTTGACTATCTGAAAGACCCTCCTCTCCAGAACCCCCGAATAGACTTTTCCAGGGAGGCCGAGGAGAGTGATCCCTCTGTAGTTGGAACACACCCTCTGGTCCCCCTTTTTAAAGAGGGGGACCACCACCCCGGCCTGCCAATCAAGAGGAACTATATTTGTCTCTTTCTTTTTTTTCTACGGTACTGCATTGACATCATGCACCAGAATGCACGAGCCTATTCAGTGCGAGCAGGAATACGCAGGTGGCTGGTTGCTGTGTGCTACAACATGCTTGACCTGGCGGTGATTAATGCACATGTACTGTGCAAGATATGCATGGTGTTCACTGAGAAAAGAAGAGTGTTCTTAGTTCACCTTGCAGAGGAACTTCGTCATCACCTTCTTACAACTGTTGGCCATTAAGTCTGCATCCCTATTACTTGCCCAGAGAGTTTGGACACGTCATTGTTGTTATTGTTTACATCCCTCCTTGGGTGAATGTGGAGATAGCAGGTGACATCCTCCATTCTGTGGTGGTTAAGTTACAAACACAGCACCCTGAGGCGCTTGTGCTAATCGCTGGAGACTTTAACCATGTGATGCTGAACAAAACATCACCTGCCTTCTCCCAGTATGTGGATTGTAACACCCGGGGAAATAGGACTATCGACCTACTTACTGTATGCAAACGTTAAAGACGCATACAGCGCCATCCTGCTGCCTGCGCTTGGGAAAGCAGATCATAACCTGGTTCTGCTTCAGCCTCCCTACAAACCATTAGTGAGGGAGCTACCTACAACCACACGCTCATTCAGGAAGTGGTCCCCTGAGGCAGAGCAGGCTCTGAGAGACTGCTTTGGAACGACGGACTGGGATATCCTGCAGGGGTCACATAGTGAGAACATTAAGGAGGCTGTTGACTGCACTGCTGACTACATCAACTTCTGTATGGACATTGTAGTTCCAGTAAGAACAGTACGCTGCTATGCTAACAACAAGCCATGAATTACAAGTGACATCAAGGGCCTTTTAAACCAGAAGAAAAGTGTTTTTAAAGGCAGTGATCAGCATGAGCTCAAGCGTGTGCAAAAGGAACTCCGAGTCCAGCTCAGGGTGGCGAAGGAGCAGTACAGGAGAAAGCTGTAGCAAAAGTTGCAGAATAACAGCATGAAGGAAGTGTGGGATGGGATGAAGATCATCACTGGCTGCAGCTCGAAGTGGGGTGCCACCATTGAGAGAGACGTGGAGAGAGCAAACCCGATTAACAACTTCAACAGGTTTGACCACCCTAACCCACTCTCACCTCGGAGTACTGCACCCTCCACCCATCCTTCTGCTGATACCAGCATAGGAGAGAGTTTCCCCAACCCACAATTACAGCGGCCCAAGTAAGCAGAGAGCTGAGGAGACTTTGTGCCAGCAAAGCAGTGGGTCCAGATGGAGTATCGCCACCACTGCTGAAGGCCTGTGTGTTGGAGCTGGGGAGTCCTCTACAGCACATCTTCAGTCTGAGCCTGGAACAGGGAAGAGTCCCGAGGCTTTCGAAAAAATCTTGCATCACCCCAGTCCCAAAGGTATCACGTCCTAGTGAGCTGAACAACTTCTGGCCTGTCGCTCTGATGTCACATGTGATGAAGACCATGGAGTGGCTGCTGCTTCACCACCTGAGGCCACAGGTGTGCCACGCCCTCGACCCTCTGCAGTTCGCATACCAGAAGAAGATGGGAGCGGAGGATACCATCATCTATATGCTACACCAATCCCTCTCCCACTTGGACAGAGGCAGTGGTGCTGTAAGAATTATGTTTCTGGACTTCTCTAGCGCCTTCAACACCATCCAACCTCTGCTTCTTAGGAACAAGCTGACAGAGATGGGAGTAGATTCATACCTGGTAGCATGGAATGTGGACTATCGTAAAGACAGACCTCCGCATGTGCGTCTCGGGAACTGCAGGTCTGACATTGTGGTCAGCAACACAGGAGTGCTGCAGGGGACTGTACTTTCTCTGGTCCTGTTCAGCCTATATACATCGGACTTCCAATACAACTCGGAGTCCTGCCACTTGCAAAAGTTTGCAGACAACACTGCTATCGTGGGCTGCATCAGGAGTGGGCAGGAGGAGGAGGAGGAGTATAGAAACCTAATCAAGGACTTTGTTAAATGGTGGGACTCAAACCACCTACAACTGAACACCAGCAAAACTAAGGAGCTGGTGGTGGAATTTAGGAGGCCCAGGCCACTCATAGACCCCGTGATCATCAGAGGTGACTGTGTGCAGAGGGTGCAGACCTATAAATACCTGGGAGTGCGTTAATATTATACAAAAGTATTGTCTGTCTGTTATACTTTCATTGTTATCACTATTTAATTTAATATTGTTCTTTATCAGTGTGCTGCTGCTGGAGTATGTGAATTTCCCCTTGGGAGTATGCATGCATGCATCTATCCATCCAATGGAAAAAGAAAAAGAGGCTGCAACATCAACAAGCTTCTGTTCCAAGACCGCCTCTTGCCCCAGGAAAGCAAACTCAGTCAGTGTCAGGTGCCCCTTCAATGTAATAGGAACCACAGCATAGAGAAGTGTGTACATTGCAACAGGTACAAGTCGTAAATGTAGGAAGGACTGTTCCTTGGGGGTGTGGGAACTGTTAACCTTTGAATTTGATTGATTGCATACAGCGCGGAACTGACCTCTCTGTACTATTGTTTCCTCTGCATGTCCTGGAGTACAAAAGAAACACCACTATGCACCAAAATGTGGAGACTGGGAAAGATCAGGGAAACAAAAAACGCCGTCACTAATTACAACCGCAAGAAGTCATGTAAATGAATATGAATAAGATTGCATCAGTGCTACTATATTTTCCAAAATGTACTATACAGGTCATAAAATGAATTATTCCAAATGTCATATACATCTATGTCTCTTTTTTTGTCAGTATGGCTTTGACATCATGGATCATAAGGTGCATACTAATTCGGCATTAGCATGTACTCTCAATAAAACTGAATAAAAAAAATCAAGTGACAATGAGATACCAAGAAGGCAGATTCACCAGCGTTTGTGTGTCAGCTTTTATCCCTCCACATCAGAGAATTTCCAGTTCCATTGTCTCAAAACACCACTCAGATCTACAGTTATTCCCAGTTTCAGATAAAAACTAACAGTATCATAGCTGGTGGGGGTGTGTTGTATCGTGATCGTGGCTGAGAGAATAAAAGTGAAAAAAAAATGCTAGCTTTTACAAGTACTATAAATTTACACCAGCTGTTACAAACACAAATCAAATGTATGTTTTTATTGTATAATATTACCAATAAGAGCAGCTCACTACTCAAACGGTAAATTTGAAAAAAGCTGGTTTCAAACTCGCAACAGTAAACAGTGTTTATTGCTGCACCACGGAAGCTGTTGTATTATACTTGTACCTTTTGTGAAAGTGTTTATTTGATATTTGGACGTCATCCTCCACACATTATACAGTTCATGTCTACATTTTGTTATTTATTACTAAAACATGAAAAATGTTTGTTTTAATGATGTGTTTCCATAGATTGTTGTAGACACGGAACATACATGAAATTATTTACTCTATACAACTCTAGGTAGCTCACTCACAGATAATCAAGGCTGGAACTGAAAATGATGTCACGTATACATCTCAGTATTTTAATTATTCAGAGAGCTGTAATATCACAAATGTAATGGTTTCTGTGTCCTGACGGAGAAAGAGAAACCCCGGAAGCACGTAGTGATTCACACACATTTAGCACATTGAAGATCAAATACAAAACAAAACATTTAACGTGCTGCTTTAGTTACGATGGGATTTGAGAAACTAGTAAATTAAACGATTTTAAGATTAAGTTTCTGATGTTCTACTTTAATGACAAAATAAACTACATGATTAAAGTGGAAATTTTGAGATTAAAGTTGACATTTTGTGCTTTTTTTCCCCCACTGTGTGCCTATTTTTTTTTTTTTTGTCTGTACCCTAATAAGCTTTCATATGACACTTAGTCTGTGGGCTACGACTCGCCCTTTTAATGGCGACTTTGATATCTGACAACTTATTAATTTCAGGCAGTGTGCGACTTTGTGAACTTGAGCTTTCGAGTTTCTCCAACAGTATATGTCACTCGATCAGCTTCCCTTTATTGTTTATACCACTGTTTAAACCAACAAATAGTATGTTTTTCTTTGCCTCCGCTGAAATTCTTCTACTTTCCCCTGTGCTTTTCCCATTGTCTTTTCACAGAAGGCTGAGCTTAAGGGCTATTTATATTGATTTGCATATTCAAAGAGGCGTAATTCTGGTAGGAGTTGGGGCGGGACAGTAGGCGTGTGCACATGCGTTACTTTTCACTCTGACCGGGATTTATGGAGCGGAAGAACGTGGAAGTTGCCGTATGCACAGATTTATGCATCTGGAATTTTTTGTGTGTAAGCACATTTTACGCTTTTGTCCGTACGCCATGTTATAGTGTGAAATCTACACACGGCGTTATACACGAGGCCCCTGGAGGAATTTAAAATGACGGTACATCTTTTTGATGCTGCTACTTCACCCAGTTGTGCTTCTTATGCTTGGCGTAGAACAGCTGAAGATGCCAAAGAAACATTTCCTGAGGAAGCTGTTAATACCGTACTCAGTTTCTATGAAGATGACTGCTTAAAGTCGATAGTAACAGAAGAACAAGCAATACAGCTGGCTAGGACTTTCAACTTCTATACCTCAGAGGAGAATTCCATTTCACCAAGTGGGTGAGTAACAACAGAGCAGTTTTATTGTCTATTCCTGAAGAAGACAGAGCTCTTGAACATTCGGATTTAGACTTGAGCCCAGTCAGCTTCCCACAGAACTTGCCCTGAGCATTCAGTGGTGCAGTTCAGATAAAGTTATAAAACTAGCCTGTTACAAGGTGTGGTATTCTGTCTGTTGTTAGCTCAGTTTATGACCCACTTGGCCTTCTAACATCCGCCATACTGCCAGCAAAGCCTATTTTAAGAAACTTGGGCAAAGATAAATGTGGATGGGATGAAGATGTAGAAGACAAACACATTCAGAAATGGAAATAAATGGATGGAAAACTTAGTTATTAGCAGACTACAATGTGAACAGATGCATTAAGCCTGCACAGTTTGGAACCATAAAGTCAGCACAAATGCACTATTCTGCAGATACCAGTGAAGATGGTTATGGCACTGTCACTTATCTTCTCTTGATTAACAAAGAAAGCAAAAAACATTGTTCATTCCTGATGGGCAATTCAAGAATTGCACCCTTGAAGCAGGTCACGATTCCAAGATTGGAGCTGGCAGCAGCAGTTGTGGTATTCAAAATGGACAAAATGCTAAAAGGTGAGCTTCAAATACTCCTACAAGAATCCACACTTTGGATTGACAGCACCTCTGTGCTAAAATACATTTCAAATGAAAGCATTAGATTCAGGACCTTCATTGACAACAGAATCTCAGTGAGCAGAGACCACTCATAACCTTCACACCGGAGGTATGTCACATTTGCCTTTAACACTAGAATCCCTGAAGCCTACGAAAAAATGTGTAATCACGGCCCACCTTAAATCCCTTTGCACCTCTTCATCAGTGTCTTTTGTTTTGTAAATGTGTCCATCAGCACAAGCAGCAAGCAGCCTGCTGGTCCATCCTCTACCTTGAGGAAGCTCAACTCAAGCAAAAACTTCTTCCAGCTCAAGCCAAGGCTCCTTATCTCCATGTGTGTCCTGGAGTTGAATAGGGTAAATAATACAGTATATTGTTATTTAGAATACATACATATCATGTATGTTCCGTGTCTACAAAGATCTGGGTAATTGTAGGATGAAAGGAAATGCTGAACACATACCAAAAGCAGAAACTTTTTCCCTGTTATACTAATAATGACGTGAAGTGTATAATGTGTGAAGACGTTAGTCCAAATATCAAATAAACACCTGCGCTTTTATTCAAAAATATAACCAAAGAAAAAAAAAATTGATTTACATGTTGCTGTCAATGAGTTAAAAACCCAAGCTCAAATGTCAGTCTACAGGGAGTTTATACGTATTCTTGAATGGTGTAGAGGTAAAAACTGCTGCCTTATAACCCAAAGGTCCTGTGTTCGAGACTACGCACTCCATGTTTTAAGCAGTAAGCTGTTATTATTATTATTATTATTATTATTAAAACATATATTTGATTTGAGTCTGTAACACTAGGTATAAATTGTGGCTACTTGTTAAAGTTAACACTTGTGTTCCATTCTAGCTTTACGAAGAAAACTAGAGGTGTGGGAATTCTCATACATAGAACTGTTCCATTTGTAGCATCAGATGTAGTATTGGATCCTGAAGGGAGATATGTAATGGTTATGGGTGACTTATCTAACTGTAAAATGATCTTGATAAATGTTTATGCACCTAATGTTGTTGATAAGGAATTTATACAAAATTTATTGGCATCCATTCCCAATCTGAACACTCATAAAGTTATAATGGCTGGGGACTTTAATTGTGTTCTAAATCCACTTTTAGATAGGACTTCCTCCACAGGGGGAACGGCATCTAACACTGCAAAAATAATTAAAGTTTATAACTGATCACAACTTATCAGACCCCTGGAGGTTTTTAAACCCAAATTCAAGAACATATTCTTTCTACTCACCAGTATATCATTGTTACTCAAGGATCGATTACTACTTTATAGACAATAACTTCTTCCCTAAGATTAAATCTTGCAAATACGATGCTATTGTTATTTCTGACCATGCACCTATGATCTTGGAGCTAAAATTACTAAGCCCCATGCACTCACCCCGCAGATGGCGCCTCAACCCGCTTCTATTAGCTGATGAGAATTGTACTGAATTTATATCCAAACAAATCAAATTTTTTCTAGAGACAAATAAATCCCCCGAGATCTCTGCAGGGATACTCTGGGGAAAATCCTAAGGCCTTCTTAAGAGGACAGATTATCTCATATCTTTCCCACAGAAATAAATCCGAGACCAAGAAAATAGCAGAGATAAAAAGCGAAATTACTAAAATAGATGAAGAACATGCCAGACTACCAAGCGAGACTCTACATAGGAAAAGGCAGGCTCTACATTCGGAATTAAACCTCTTGACAACTAAAGATACTGAACAACTAATTTACAAATCCAGACATCATTACTATGAACATGGGGAGAAAGCTAATAAGCTTTTAGCTCAACAAATTCACAAGCAAGAAGTGCGCAACGCAATCTCGGTAATCACTAGTACGAACGGAGATAAAATCGTCGAACACCAAAATATAATGCACACTTTCAGAGACTACTATAAATCCCTATATACTACTGAGTTTAAGGAAGACAATACACAATCTGATGTATTTCTGGATACATTACAGATACCACAAATAGACGCTTTTAGTGCGGAGGAACTTGATAAACCTCTGACGTTATCAGAATTACTAGATGCTATAAAATCACTCCAAGGCGGGAAAGCAGCAGGCCCTGATGGTTACCGTGCAGAGTTTTACAAGAAATTCTCAGCTCAGCTAGCTCCCCTTTTATTAGCAACATTTACAGAAGCCAGAGATAACCAATCTCTTCCACAAACCTTTCGCCAAGCACTAATCACTGTCTTTCCAAAACAAAATAAGGACTTATTACAATGTGCATCATACAGACCAATTTCACTTCTGAATAATGACGTTAAAATACTCTCTAAAATCTTAGCCAGAAGGATGGAGAAAGTGCTCCCCTCGGTATTATCACAAGACCAAACTGGATTTATTAGGGGCCGGCACTTATCTTCCAATCTTCGACGCCTGTTTAATGTAATATACTCACCAACTAAATCAAACACCCCAGAAATATTATCATTGGATGCAGAAAAAGCATTCGACATGATTGAATGGAAATACCTTTTTACTATATTGGAGGAGTTTGGGTTTGGCCCAAACATCTGTGCATGGATTAAATTACTGTATACTAACCCAGAAGCTTCAGTTTGCATCAACAAAATTTGCTCAGACCACTTTAAACTAGAACGTGGCACTAGACAAGGATGCCCCTTGTCACCGCTGCTGTTTGTGATTGCCATTGAACCACTGGCAATACATTGTCGAAATACTGATCAGATAAAGGGGATTAGCAGAGAAGGACTGGAACAGAAAATCTCATTATATGCAGATGACATGGTACTGTGTGTATATGTATGTATGTATATGTGTATATAATATGTGATATATATATATGTGATATATATATATAATATATAATATATATATATAATATATATATATATACCCAGAAAATTCTGTGCCTGCAGTCTTGGCAGCACTCACAGAATTTCAAAAGATCTCTGGTCTCAGAATTAATCTGAATAAAAGTGTACTCTTTCCAGTGAACTCTCAAGCATATAATATTAGATTAGATACCCTACCTTTTATTATTGCAGAACAGTTTAAATACCTAGGGGTAAACATCACAAGTAAACATAAAGCTCTATATCAACAAAATTTCGCTGTTTGCATGGAAAAAATTAAACAAGACTTGCATAGATGGTCAACCCTTCATCTCACACTAGCTGGAAGAATTAACACTGTTAAGATAAATATTCTTCCTAAACTCCTTTTTTTATTTCAAAACATCCCAATATACATTAATAAATCATTTTTTAGGCAATTAGATTCGACAATAACCTCATTTATTTGGAATTCGAAACATCCACGCATCAAAAGAGCGACCTTACAAAGACAAAAGGCAGAAGGCGGCATGGCTCTTCCTAACTTCCAGTTTTATTACTGGGCAGCAAATATACAGGCGATAAGAACCTGGACACAAATAGAAGAACATACACAGGCTTGGTCTGCAATAGAAGTAAAATCCTGCAGTACTTCTTTGTATTCCTTGCTCTGTGCTCCAATAAACACACGTTATCGGCAATACACTAATAACCCAATTGTGCTCTAATCACTTAGAATCTGAAACCAATGTAGAAAGCATTTTAAGACGGAGAAGCTTCTATCTGTGGCACCCCTGCAAGAGAACCACCTCTTTCAACCTTCACAAACATATGCAGTTTTTAATATTTGGAAAAAATTTGGAATTAACTTGCTTAGAGATCTTTATATAGACAACGTCTTTGCATCCTATGAACAATTACATTCCAAAGTTAACATTCCAGCTACACATTTCTTTCACTATCTTCAAATCAGAAACTTTGTTAAACAAAACCTTCTAGATTTTCCTCATCTTGCACCCTCATCCATGCTGGAAAAAATATTGCTCAATCTCAAGGACTTAGACTCCATCTCTACAATATATAAAATCATTTTACAATCCCTCCCTTTCAAAGATCCAAGAAGACACTGGGAAAAAGATCTTTCAATTAATATATCAGAAAAGGAGTGGAAAGTAGCAATGCAGAGAATTCACTCGAGCTCCATATGCGCAAAGCATACAATTATACAACTCAAAATTATATATCGAGCACATCTGTCTCGACTAAAACTCTCCAAAATGTTCCCAGGACATGATCCAACCTGCGAACGTTGCAACCAAGTCCCAGCCTCACTAGGTCACATGTTCTGGTCCTGCACCAAATTAACATTATTCTGGACAAACATTTTTAATTACCTTTCAGATAGCCTTGGACTCACAATCCCTCCAAACCCATTAACAGCTGTGTTTGGTGTTCTTCCAGATGGGTTTAAAGCGGAGGAAGACAAACCAATTGTGATTGCATTCACTACACTTTTGGCACGTAGACTTATTCTCATAAACTGGAAGAACCCAAACTCTCCTCTTTTAAGTCAGTGGGAAACCGATGTGTTATATTATTTGAAGTTGGGAAAAAATCAAATACTCAGAGGATCCGTACAGACTTTTTTCAAAACATGGCAGGATCTAATCAGTAATATTTTAAAATAAGTTCATAAGGCACAGAGAATTTATTAATTTAGGTATGTTTACAAGCCTTAAATTTAACGCCGTTTGGCTTGCGCTCTCTCTCTCAGGGGTGGGGATCGATCTGTTCTTAATTTTTCTCTTTGTAAAAACTTGATTGCTTTGTATGGATTGTAATAAAATTAATAAAAAATAACTTTTTTTTTTTTTTAACACTTGTTTTTTTATTCAGTTTTATTCTCTCAGTGACGTTCACGTGGTACAACGAAATTGCTTCTCCATCTCTGAGTTGATGGCATTTATCTCCATTCTTTTCACAAGTTGAGCGCTGTGGCTAATGCCTGCTCAGAACTATTTGTTGTACTGGCAATCAAACATATGATGTCCCTAGACCAGGGGTCCTCAATCACAGTCCTGGAGAGCCGCAGTGGCTGCAGGTTTTTGTTTTAACCTGGTTGCTTAATTAGAAAGCAATTCTTGCCAATAATTTAATTTCATGGCTGGTTAGTGCTTTAACTCCGCTATGTCAGGTAATTCTCGTATCCTAGATTTTCTTCTCCTTTCTAAGGATATCATCCAAATGATTTGAAGGCTAAAATGGATGAGTAATTCTCAGTCCTTTTTTTTTTTTTCTCTTTACTTTCCTTCCAAGTATTTAATTAAACCCAATAGTACATGATAAATGCACACAGGTGTAAATGGTAACAAGCTGAATGGAGAAATGCTTGTCTCTTTTGTTGTTTGCATGTTATTGCTAATTAGGAGCAATTAAAAACCAAGAATACAGCTGTTTAAGACTTAAATAAGCAATAAGGGTTCACAATCTTAACGAGTGGGACAACTAAAGTGAAGCAGAAGTGTTACTCGAGCAATAAGGGCTTCTTATTAAGCAATTGGGTTGGAGCAAAAACCTGTAGCCACTGCGGCTCCCCAGGACCGTGATTGAGGACGCCTGCCCTAGACCGCTATCACACTGGACACAGACAGGACAACAGACAGCGTCTTCAAAGTGCTTTCGCTGGCTAATGGACTGCAGTGCAACTCTGCTTGACACCATAAAGTAAAATAGGACTTCCACCTGCAGCTAAAGTCACTTCATTATGCAAGCAGTTTGCCGCACTGCTGTTTAGATCTGGCAGTGCCGTGATGATGGTGTATCAAGGTTATTATAGTTAAAAACTAAAATCAATACTGAAACTATTATTAAAAAAACATTTTCATAAACTGAAATAAAATAATTAACAAAATCGAAATAGAAAAACTAAAACTAAACAAAACTATTAAAGTGGCTGGAAAGACTAACTGAAATTAAATAATTTACTAAAGTTATTTTTAGTTTTCATTTTTGAATGAATATTTTTGCCATTAGTCTTTAACCCTTGTAACTTTGACCTCTAAAACAAAGTCATCCACCACAAAATCCCGAGTTAACATTTCAGTTTATTTCTCAGGTGACTGCTTTTTGTTGATTAACCTGCTACTTCTCACAGGAGAAATCATTTTTACTTTCTTGTATACGAAATATAGAGAAAGTATAGTAAACATGAAAAAATTTGACCTCCCTGAGCATGAAAATAGTTTTTTGGAATTATCTGTGCATATGTGTGTGTGTGTGTGTGTGTGTGTAAACACGGTAACTCAAAAATGCAACAAGATAGATGGATGAAATTCGGCATGTGGTTGTTACACTAAACTTGTTGATCTGTATTAACTTTTAGGCCAAATTCATCAACCGGAAGTGGTACTTTACCTGGACACATACTCAATTTTTTTGTTATTCATGCAGCTGCAGAGTCCAATTTATTCAACTTTACTTTTATAATACTAGGGGGCTCTGCCCCCCACTTGCTTCGCTCGCCAACCCCCAGGTGGATGCTACGTGCTAGCCACTTTGCGGATCTGCCGCTTGCGCATGGGGAAGCGGATGTACAATTTAAACAGATTATTTTCCTTGGAATTGCTACATATATATAATAGAACTAACAATTTTACATTACAGTGAGTAATTCACCATAGTAAAAATGCAATAAATTGAAAGAAATTTATGTTTCATGTTGCATTAGAGCTGTTCATTACATTATACAGTTTTGTTCTGTTTGGCTTTGAAATTAACATGCAAATACTTTTTAAACTTACACTTTTACTGTAAAACTTCAGTAAAAACTTTTTTTTTAATTAACTTTTCATCAATATGGCATTGAGTTTTGGACTTACATCGTGACAATGCAACATATAACTGCCCGTGAGTGAATTTTGTTTTATTCTGTCTAATAAATAAACCGACTTTTTCGAATGTTTGTCCCTGTGATTTGTTAATTGTCATAGCAAAATCTTTTCTAACGGGAAACTGTAAACATTTTAATATGAATGGCATATCAAGATCTCCTTTGGTGTCTAATGTTATCCGCGGAAGATGTACTACATTACTTTCTTGTCGCCTGTTAAAATTTTATATGTCAGAATTGTTCGACCAATTTTGGATACAACTAATCTTGTCCTATTGCATAGCCCATCACTCAGACATAAATTACACAATAACATTACAATACATCCTTCTTTCAACAGTAATTCAGCCGGTGGAACACCGGACGATGTTAATGGTTGTAGATATTCTGTGGGATATTGTAAGTTGATGCTTTCATCTTCAGCACCATCACCACCAACTGTTTCAGCATAGTCTACTGATACACATTTAACCAATTTGCCATGTAACAGATTGACAATTTTCCATTAATTTATTTTACTTCGTTTCTCTGTGCCAGGATTGCCTGTGTACTCATTTCTTCTGTTGATAACGCTTTGGGATGAAATTCTTCAATAAGATTTGGACATAATAAGTAGTCTTTTATTGGGAACTTAAAGTGAGGAAAACGTAAAAATTTATAAAAGCAGAGAGCGCAGGAACTGCGTCTGACAAAAGTATTCACACGAATGAGAGGTGAGAAAACCGTGGGCGTGGTTGAAAAACAGTTGAGAGGAGGGCGGGACTTGGAAAAACTCTCTTAGCAATAGACTGTTCTCAAGATTTTCTTTTATAATAGAGAATTATTCGAGATATTCATTTGATTTGATTTGTTGTTGATCGATCTTTAATGTGCATAATATAAAAATCATTGTCTTGCAGTTTACTCCTCAGATATCCATCCCCATATCTGAGCATATGATAAATTCTAGGGGAGACCACTTCCGAATTTAAAATTAAACGACACTAATCGAAAGGCTGACAAGGTCATCATGCAAGATCAGCATATTGTTAATTGTTTTGCTTTAAAAACATTGTTTAACAACGAAGCAATACAAACTTTGTAAAATTCCTGAGTTGGCAACGTCTCTACTGACCTACAGGTAGGTAGGTAAAGAGTCTGCCAAGTGATGAAAAACTAAACCTACTAATGTGTTTTTGTATTTATTCTATATTTATTTATTTATCTTTTTTTAGTTTATAGTCACAGCTCAAAATACCTGATATTATGAAAATAATCCAGTAGCATAATTAGATTTTTAAAAATGTGTCCCCCTTTTTTCAATGTTTCTCTCTGTCTCTCAAAATAGTTGATATATCATATTCTTTTTGTTATTGCAGAATTATATTTTAAAAAAATGTGTCCCACTTTTTTCAATGTTTCTCTCTCTCTCTCTCTCTCAAAATAAACAGCTGAAATGTCATATAGTTTTTATTCTTAACATCAGCCATATGATACATATTGCATACCAGGGACTTTTCCTGCCTTGCATCCAAACCTGCTGGGGTAGGCTTCAGGTTTCCTATGATCCTACTCTGGATAAACAGGTTTAGATAATATATATATGGTTCTTAATTGCAGATGTTGTCACTGCCATTTTGTTCCTGTCTATACACCTATTACCTGCTCTTATTCTGCTGACTAAGTGTTTACTGTTCTTATGATGGGCTGTTCAAGTCTCACTGCCCCTAACCTTCACACTACAGCTTGTTTTTCTTTGTTTTCCTCAATACAGCTATGTGGCGTCTGCACATTGATTCAAGTCTAAGAGCTCTGTTCTTCCTAAGCCCCCATGATTTTCATTATCACACCTGAGAACACACAGTAGAATCTGTTTTCTAATTTTTGATATCTTTTAAGGCTTGTGGGTGGCAAAATTCTGTCTATAAATTGTCTGAGATTGAATCAGCAATCAATATGGCTGGTAAAATAAAGCCCAGTATAGGAGATTTTTGAATGCAACATTGAAGGCATTCATTTTAAGTACATTATGTTGAAGCGGAATATGTTGTGTGCTGTAAACATTTTGAATAAAAGACCCTGAAACCTTAAAATTCACCTAAATTTCATTTCAAATTGGCCCATTCTGGGCAATAAAAGGAAAGGATAAAAAGTGCCAACAGTCAGCACAGATTTGTTCAGCACAAATGACATAAAATTGTGTAATATTGTTCATATTCAGTATCTGGTTTTGATTATTCTTGTTTTTATCAGACAAAACCAGATAATAAACCATGTAGTGTAGGAAGCTTCCACTAACATTACTCGTATCCAAATCCGTTAAGTGTACAGTTCTGTCTGCGTGTGACACAAAACTACTCTCCGTAGGAGCTCCATGCCATAATTACTAAAACTGAAACTAAAAGATATAAAAATTAATATCGAAATGTCTTTGTGAAATAAAAGCTAAATTAAAACTAAAAATACACGATGAAGGAAAACTAAAACTTAATTGAATTTCTAAGTATGATCAGAAAAAAATACAGAAATATAAACTAATATAAAAAGGTAAAACTATAATAACCTTGCGGTGTAAGTGCTCCAAAAAAAGCCTTTGATTTCAGTCAGTAACAGCCAGTGTAAAGTTTTGCTACCTGTAAGACCTCATTTAAGGGGTATAAACAGACAGACAGACACACGCTGGTGAATCATGTCTTTGTGGTATCTTGTTGTCACCTGAATTTTTTTGTTGTTCAGTTTTATTCTTGAATAAAAGCACACTTGTTTTGTTATACCTTTTTATGAAACTTATTTTCTATTCCAGTAACCATTTGAATGAAACCTCAAATCTTCCTCTGCCTCTCTTATGCATGCACACACATGCTATGCCATTTGAACATGTTTTTTTTTTTTTCGATCTTGCCTGTACTCCATGGCACAGTGTTTTCAAATAGTGACGTTGTCATGTATGTGTGCGTCCGTGCAGTTTTAGCATCCTATAAGACCATATTAAGGGCCCAGTTCTTTGTGAGATCTGTCAAGGGTGTTGCCCTCTATGAAAAATGGGGAACAGACTGCCAAACTCGAGAAGGCTTGAACTTGCTGTTTGGTCTACAGACATTGTGGCATTGTGAGGTCATAGTACTCTATCCACCAGACGCTGGTGCTCCATGCAATCCAGTTGGGATACTACCAATGGCTGATAGGGTTCTAAATGCCGCCTTCTCCTTTGCAGATTCCATTAAAACTAGAATTACCAGAGCCTATGAGAACTCGTAAATCCAGCCCACCTTAAATCAATTCTCACCTCTCCATCAGTGTCTTTTTGTCCTGTAAATGTGTCGATAACAGCAAGCAGCCTGCTATCCCATCCCCCCCGCCCCCCACCGCAGTTCAATTCGCAAAGAAGTTTCTCAGTGCTCAGTTTTTATCTTCGAGTGAAGTGCTGGAGATTTATAGGGTACAAAAAGTACATTGTCATTTGGAGTACATACATTTCATGTGTGTTCAGTGTCATCAACAATCTGTGTAAAAACGTTGTTAACACAGAAACGCTTTTCATGTTTTAGTAATAATTGACAAAATGTAGACATGAAATGTATAATGTGTGAAGCCTGAATACAAATATGAAATAAACACTTTCACAAAAGGTGCAAGTATAACAAAACATGTGCACTTTTATTCAAGAATATAACCGAAGAAAAAAGAAAGCAGGTTACGGTAGGCGTTTGATACGACAGCTTGTGTGGTGCAATGCTAAGAACTGCTGCCTTCCAGTCAAGAGGTTGCGGTTTCGATATCAGCTGCTTCCCAAATTTACCATTTTGAATAGTGAGCGGTTCTTATTGTTTATATCATACAATAAAAACATACATTTGATTTGCGTCTGTAAATTTATAGTTAAAGTTAGCTGGGTTTTTTCAGTTTTATTCTCTTACGTTCAAGCTCCCACATTAATTTAGGGAGACGTTAAGACTCAAACCCAGGACCTCCTGAATAGAGTCGGCAGCTCTAACCACTGTACTACCAAATAAGTCAGGATGCCAAGCAACACTAACCTGATTTATTTTTCTTCAGGTATAGTCGGGGTGGGGGAGAAGCGCATTTGTTCTGTTATACTTGTATATTTTGTGAAAGTGCTTATTTGATATTTGGACTTCAATCTTCACACATTATACACTTCATGTATACATTTTATTGTTAGTAATAAAACATGGAAAAAGTTTGTCTATTAGGTATGTCTTCAGCATTTCCTGTCATCCTGCACTTACACAGATCTTTGTTTACACGGAACACACGTGAAATGCATGTGTTCCGAACAACAACACATTTTTTTTTTTTAGCCTAGGTACCTGACTCACTGATAAACAAGGCTTCAGTTGGGAGACATTTTTGCAGTTTCTCCGGCAGTAGGGGGGATAGTATAGCAGACTGCTTGCTGCTTGGGATTATCAACACATTTACAAGACAAAAGAGCTGAATGGAGACATGTGAGTGGATTTGAGGTACGCCGGATTTACGAGTTTTCTCGTAAGCTTTGGTAATTCTAGTGTTAAAGGAATTTGCCAAAACCCTTGCATCCTGTCAAGGCTGGTCAGATAATGAGCTTTCCCAAGTTTCCGAGGAGCTCACCCACTCGTGGTATCGCATAAGCATCGAATTAGGAAACTTGATTAAGTCGGTGGAAGTTGTTACAAAAGCACCAACTGCCATCCAGTTTTGGGACCAGGATGGTGGGACTAGACCAGGAACTAAAACTTTCCTAAATTACATCAAGATCTCTCCTGATCTCAAACTCCACTTCTGCTTGCTTTGCTTCCAGCAGGCGGTACGTGTGTTATTGGATGACAGACCCTGGCTCTGTGATGATGCCATGTACAATTAGAGAGGTCCTCCTGAGTCATTCATTCACCACTTCTGGGACAGATAAGAGAGCTGCTTCAAGCTGTTATTGTTTGGGTATCAAATTCATGCTGAAATTATGGGTCATTTCATGAACAAAGAAAGAACAAAGCTAGCCAAACAGTAGGGATTGGGGTCCCTATCCTTCCATGTTTTCAACAAGTTCACATGGTACAATCATTTCACTGGTTGATGATTCAGTTGTTTCACTAAATAATCAACCAGTCCTTTCCTCTCCTTAATTTTGTAGGAGCCTTGCCAATGTGTCAATAAGTTGGAATGTGAAGTGGGAATGAGGACAGTGACTCGGTCTACGGGATGGAGCTCACGAAAGGTCAAGCCACGATTGTAATTGTGAGCCTGTACTGTTTGTACATTCTCCATGTTTTCTCTAAAAATAGGTCTGATTTTTAAAAATCTATCACGTAACTGTGCGATATATTCCAAAACATTAGTGGCTGGGAGTGCCTCTTCCTCCAAGCCCTCTTTAGAAAGTTCAGTAATCCCTAGGGTTTTTTATAAAAAAAATCCACACAGGAAGAAGCCCTTGGGGGCTTGTGGAACCTCCAGGTATGCAAATAATGTGAGGGGGAGTAGCAGATCTCAGTTCCTCCTATCCTTACTGACCACCTTTTACAGCATCTGTTTGAGCATCTGATTAAACCGCTCCACTAAGCCATCTGTTTCATGATGATACGCTGAGGTTTTTAAGTGCTTAATTTTGAGGAATTTGGCAATTTTGCTAAACATCTGCAACGTGAAAGTTATCCCTTGATTTGTTAGGACTTTTTTGGACCCCTTCAGTTCCCATGTAATGATTTTTAGAATTGGCTACTCTCATGGGAATAGCCCCTGGATATTGTGCAGCATAATCTACAATCATTAATATATAATTATGGTCATAAGCTGAGGGTTCAAGGGGTCCTGCAATATCTACATCTATGTGCTCAAATGGGACATCGATGAGCAGGACGGGGACTTTGCTGCAACTGACAGGAAGCACAAAAGCAGCAGAACTCCTCATTAATCTTTGACCAAAAAAGTGTAGCTTAATCTGCTATATTATCTTCTTGGATCCCAAGTGGACACCTAGGAGATGGACATGTTCTAATTTGAAAACGTTGTAAGTTTGTGGGACTAACAGCAATGACCTTACCTCAACCTTGTGCTCAGCTGCATGATACAATAAATCATTATTAAGCATAAAGCGTGGAAGTGGTGGCATTAAATAAAATGTTTGTCCGTCTAGGACAAGGGTCGGCAACCTGTGGCTTGTGGACCGCGTGCAGCTATTTGACTGTGGCTCTTATCAGAACCATAAACACATTCACATTTTCATGTCCTAACATATTATTTGATAGTTTTGTAAAGATGCATAATTTACTTATGGGTTAATACTCTTTTTCATTTAGATATTTCTTTAACCATATGCACATCTCTGTTGCGTTTAACCTCTTAGCTGCATAATCTACATATTTCTCAAAGTCATTCTTTTCTATGAGATTAAGTCTTGGGTCAAATCATATGCTCTCCAGAGTTTTCTTCAGTACCCAAGATTGGATATACGCTTCAACATTTACAGTATTGGGATTCCTAATTCTTTCATATACTTTTTGTGGTTAATCGTGACTATGCCTTCCTAAGTGTTCATAAACATCATTATATTTTCTCCTATTTACATATAACCAGCTGAGTTTGAAGGGGTGAGTACATTTTGTACCACTCGCTCAGCAAAGTTAAAGTTGTGAAGTGGAGAGTGAAGAGTAGATGACTGCAGAGCAGAACAATCATTACTTAAAGCTAGTTGTGAGGGTGAAGACTATCACTACAGAAATGAACAATGTTGTAATATTAGTCACCTTTTTATGCGACCGAGTAATTTAAAACTGAGATGCAAACCTCTATGGGTATCCTAACATGTCTAATTTGCAATGAAAAGTTATTCAATAACAAACAATCAAATCTCAAAAGTCACTTTTTAAGAAAGTGGGATGCAATTCCAAAAAAAAAAATTTTCAGGGAAGAAAAGAAAAAAAGCTGTTATGGAATTAAAGCAAAATATGCAACAATCAGTAAGCTTTGCTGTTTCTCGTTGAATTGCAAAGCACATAAATCCTTTCACAGAGAATATAATAATGATAATACATTTTATTTATATAGCGCCTTTCCCATGCTCAAGGTGCTTAATATGTAAAAAAGGGCTTTTTAAATTTGGTCGAACATTTCTACTCTTCAAAAATAAAAAATTAACTCTCCACCATCCATAAAATACTGGTCACGATAGAAACATTAAGATGAGTAATGATGTGACCGATCAACAGATTAACAATATAAAATTGGCATCTGTATTTTCTTTGGCATGTGACATTACATGACATGTTGTGACATGAAGGAAATCGCGCAAATTAGCCTTCTGGGGTGGTATGTTTCCATGTAAAGGTCTCCATGAAAAATGACTGTCTTTGATACGTCTTAAATACAAACTCAAAGTGAGATATTTCTGCAGCAATTTTGGAATTTTTGACTGTTAGGGAAATTGACATTAATAAACTGGTATCTATTGTTACAGATGGAGCACCCTGTAATAAAGGCTTTGTTACCCGCTTCAAACAAGCTACTTTTGTTTGTTTCTTTTTGAAAAACGTGGAAACTACTGGAAGTGTCATTGATAGCAACTTCTTTCTGGCAACTATTAAAAAATTGCATGATTCATTTACTGGTTGCTTCAAAGATTTCAGAGATGAAAAGCCAACTCTTTTGTTCTTGACAAAACTACTTGTGGCAAATGCCAATCGAATAAATTCTTCGCTGTTTCCAATAGTTGACAGAGGTCAGTTTTGAACTACAACTAACAGACCTGAAAAGCAAAGATTTGAGGTCTTCTAAATTTTACATCTTTACAAGTGGAATTAGAAAACCTGGAAAGAGAAAAGGCGACTTTAGCCATGAATTACAAATGGACTATTATTGTCAACTTAAAATAGTAGTATTTGGAATTTTAATTATTTTTGGGTCCACTTGTGTTTGTTAGCAGACGTTCTCCAACATGAATGATATCAAATGCAAGCTAAGAAGTCAGTTTAATGATGTAAGCTTGGAATCATGTTTAAAATTGAAGATTTCCAACTACTCACCGAACATGAAACAACTCTGTGGATATGCAGTGTCAGAAAATTTAATGAGATTGTTTTTCTTTATTTCTTTAAGTACTTTAAGTTTTGTTTTTGTGTTAAATGCATATATACCCATATTGTGTTTTAAAAAATCGTATCTCAACCACCCTTCTCTACCCATTGTGGCTCTTTGTAAATCTTGGGGTCAAACATTTAGAATAAAATGGCTCTTTGCTTTAAAAAGGTTGCCGACCCTCGGTCTATGAGAACATCTACATTCTTGGTAAACTTTGAAATTATCATTCCACTGTTCTCTTTTGAAAGAGGCCAGTGTTTCCCGAAATTGAAAATGTATATTTGAATGTGGGTCCAGTGGGCGGAGTGATGACCAGTAATGACTTGGCGTCCATCTTTGTAGAGAAGTCAGTGTCCGCCAACATTATGTCAACCTCGTCATACTGGGTAGCCATGGGACCTCACTTTTCTGCCTGCTGACAGCGCATCATGGAGACAGCTTGAGCTTGGTCATCACCATCTGTTATAAGGCCCAATGTTTTAGATGAAGTGGTTCGTGCTTCTCTACATTTACTTTGTGACCAGTCCCGCCACAATATCAAAGAATAAGGTGAGCTGTGTAAGACAGCCACCCTGATCTTTTGAGTTGCCCCTTGGTGCTGATTATACATTAGGTAGACTTGTGCCATGGAATTTCCCAATTCATCAAGATTCTCATTGTCCTGGTAACATGTAACACCAGACAACAATGGAACTATTGCTGCCAGAGTCTGTAAGAGCTGTGGCCCTGTGTCAACTGTTAACTACCACCCAAGTGCAAGGAAGGGATAGGGGGTTGACAGTGAAACAATACCATTACCTCTTGAACGGGCCCAACTGTAGTCGATCTAATCACCGAAGCCTGCAATTGCATGGCTTTGGACTGTGGAAGGAAAGTTATGCAGATACTGGAAAAACATGCAGACTTCACACAGGGAGGATCTAGGTTGCAAACTTCTGTCTCCTTACTGTGAGGCAGCAGCATTACTATTGAACCGAATGAACAAAATAAACATACTTGTACAAACATAATAAAAATAATATGAACTTTTAAATTTTCATAAAGATTTGGTTATTTGTTTAACACATGTAACACAGGCATTTTTATGCTTAATCCTATTTTGCCTCTGTGGGTACAAGGCAGGACCAGTATCTGGACAGGGTGACAGCCCATCACAAGGTGAACATACACATGCACCTATCAGGGACTAATTTAACATTGTCAATCCACTTAACCTGTATGTCTCAAGACTGTGGGAGGAGACTGGAGCACAATACAATTTTAACAATAAAAATTAAGTAAAAAAGTGATATTTTATTACATTGCAAAATAATATTTTTATTAACAGTTGGTGCTTATTTTTCAGAAAGAAAACTACTTTCAGTGAAAGTTTTCATCTTCAAATTAGCCATAGTTATTAAGTATTTTGCATAGTGTTAGACTGCTTAACATTCTTAATTATGGATATTGGTTATACTGCACCCTTCACTTTAATGAAAAGAAAAGACAAAACATATAGAACCTGTGACAAAATGCTCTGACCATTATGCTTTACACTGTTATGTGTCCTTCATTATGCTAATAGTGTGGCTTTACGTTTTGTAAGTATTAATGAATGGTAAATGGAAAAATGTTAAACTCAACTAAAATGTCTTCTGTAATCCCCCGTCTACATAAAAGCTGTTACCTGATTGTGTCATGCCTCTTTGAAAACTCTTCTGTAACATCCCTTATCTGACACTGATTGTACCTAAATTGCCATGCTTCAGTTTTGCATTATTTGATGATTTAGAAACATCTTTCTATTTTTCATGATGTGTACTTCTTAAAAGTTAAATCAGACTGATTTATTTTTCCACTGGCCTGCTCCTTCTCATGAAGATTGCATCAGGCAGCCGTATTCTTTTCCCTCTGTGAAAAGTAGCAGCATACAAAACTATGCTGCTGTTCTGCCATTGTTGTACACAAACTGCACATGTACGAGGGGTTTGGGTTTATGGTTTTCTTGCATCACAGTGCATCTGCTCAGTTCAGTACGTGTGCAGAAAGTGTGTTAGTACATTCAGTGCCTTTGCAAGAACCTCACTACCGTATGGTTAATAAAAAAAACGGCACACAATTTTTAGTGATACTCCATACCAAATGAGTACAGTTTGAGTATCAAAGTATCAATTACTGTGGTATCAATCTGCCCATCCCTACTACAATAAGGTTGTAAATTTTGTTATATGCCAGCTGCTGGGCAAAGTTATAGTGGAGGGTGTTCACCAGGAGGTCACAGGTTATGATCTCAACTATTTTAGGATCATTTATTTTATTCTATTTTACTGGTCATCACCAGCACTGTCTCTGCTCCAGAGTTCAAATATTTGGGACTGGGTTAGACGCTCTAGGTGGAACCCTCACATCCAACAAGCTTTTGCCTGCTGGTCTGGGTTAACTCTGCACCTCAACAGCACCTTGACTTTGAGCAGGTTATAATCCAAGGCGACCTGATCTTCAAGGTCATAATAAACCCATTAAGCTGTTATCTGGACCCACTCCATACTCTCCCAATGATGACAGGTAGCTGTACGCCTACACACTAGAAAGTAAATCTCAATATCATCATTAATGTGTAATAGTAACTATATCTGGGATGGACTCATCAGCTGTTCCTGCTGGATGGCAGATCTTGTTTGACTATATACCTCCGCCTTAGTAAGATGAGCTCGTTGTTCACCATCCTTGACCTTTAATACCCAGAGTTCAGTTGCCATGGCCCGAAGAATAGCCACCAAGTATTGTTGGTCCATCATCCTAGCAACAAATCCTGCATTTGCCATTGTAATAGAACAAGAGGACAATGATAGTGTTGTGGTACACAGATGGCCATCCCGTATATTAGAAGGCAGAGAGATACAAAAAAACATGCAACTATTGCATCTCTGCAGATGCAAGTTCAAGATAGAACTATCCCAAGATGTCACAGCTTCTGGTTTTGCCCCTTTCTGACAGGAAGTGACATGAGAGGCGTCCTAGCCATTAATCAACCAGTCTTCAGAGGGAGAAAGAGGGAGAGGCATTAGGATACAGTGCCAACCCCTGAATCAGTGGTAGAATTTTAGTCATTAGGTTAATTTAGCTGTTCCCTATGCTCGCGTGCATTTACAGTATATGATTTATTTAAGAAGCTTCTGTAAAATGCCAAATTTCTGTTTGAGGTCTACTAAAGTTCTATTTAATTTAATTAGTTCTCTCTACTGGAATGAAACATTGTAGCTACATCCCAGTTTAAAATGTCTCATACTGTTAGAAAAACATACATGCAGAAATAAAACATAACAATTGAAGTGATCAATGTGAGTATATTTAAAGGTGTTACTTTTGTCAAATACATACACATATTCTGAATCCTCCTCTAACTTAGGTTAAGTAGCACTAACTTGACCCTAACAGGCATAACTGTTGGGACTGGAAAGCTTGAGTACTTGGTAGGAAAATGTTAAAAGTACACATAGACAGTGAGTAGAAGTAGGATTCAGACCTACAAACCTGAAATCTGTGCCACTGTTTTGCCCATATTCAAATATTACAAATACATATAATTAAATTTAAAATACAATATTAAATCATAATTACCTTATTTTAAAGTTAAGACTATATCAACAATGATGCATGTCTTTGCTAATGGCTATAAATTAAACAAAAGCTCTTCAAATTAAAATAGAACAGCGATGAGAGTAACAATTTGCATGAAACTGAAGCAAACATGGTGTTTCAGCCTGTGAAATTTGTGCCAAGCTGCCTGGGAGTATATTCCTGTGATAATTCAAAATGTGTTTGCCTGTGATTTAGTAGTTAATAAAGGTTCTCTAGTGAAACAAAATTTAACAGTGCCCTGTCAAGTGCAGACATTTTGTTTAGCTGTGAGATGTGTATTGTGCTTGTTCTGGTAGTACAGTGCTGGCTTTGTCAATTCTTAAGACAATCTTGGCAATCATAATCCTTAAGATGCATCAGAGATAGAAATGAAACAAGAGTATATTCTTGCTTGGTGCTTAGAGTGTGCATATCAACAGACTCATCTGCAGGAATCAAAGAACAGAAAAGTGTGGCTGCTAGGAAAGGGAAGTTGTGAGTTCTAGTGTAGCGTGTTTTCCTACACATAAATGTGCATGATTGTGTATTTTGTTGTATCTTTGTGGAGAAAATACACACCCCGTCACATTTTTAATAAATGCAATGTGTTCTACTACTTTGATGTGAATGAGAGCCGTAAAATAATGTTGTTTTTACTGGTATACAGCATGATCAACTGCATTAGGCAGCTGTATTAAAAAAGGCAGATAAATGTGGAAGTGTAAATTAAGATTTAGGGACCAATATTCCTTGTTTTCCACCCCCCAAAAATCCTTTATACCTGCCGAAACAACTTTTTTAGTGAGTTTTGTAATTGCAAATATTTATGTGAAATTAATTTTAGCATATTTTTTTTACAAAACAAAACCTGGGTCTTTCATTCATAACTAGAAATAACTATGTTTTTTTCTCATTTAGTAGGAAAATTGCAGCATAAAATAGAATAAACTGTGTCAAAAAAAAGATAGGATTAGTCCAGAAAACATTTCAGGGAAAAAGGTTTATTTTGTCTAAGATGTCAAGTTGAAACAACAACCTCTGAGACTAAAATTCCGAAGCCTTGACCTCAGAATAACATACTTCATGAAATGGCCTTTATATCACATATTTATTTTATGGTTCCAACTAATTCATTAATCTGTCTGTATATGGATACTGGATATGGCATTCTCCCAGATACAGCAAGGAGCTGTCCTACTTTTTAAAATCAGTAGCTTGTTTTAAAGGGATGTGGTGAAGGGAAAACTTGAGAAAATTCCTAAGTACAACAATATTTTCCCACGAAATACAGCACAAATTAATGCTGGTTGTTTTTAATACAGACATTATTTATGTTGGTCCCCAAATTTTTCCTTTTTCAATTCAGTTTTTATTGAAATCAAACAACAAAGAACAATGTATAAAACAATCAGTTTTACAATGATAAAAAATACACCTATCCCAACCTAACCAAACCCAGCCAAACAGATAACTAAAGCCTCATGGGAGTCCATTTTTAACACTAGAATCCCTGAAGCCTATGAAAAAACATAATCCGGGACCACCTTATATTCCTTCGCACCTCTCCATTAGTGTCTTTTGTTTTGCAAATGTGTTGATCATCACAAGCAGCAAACAGCCTGCTA
Source organism: Polypterus bichir lapradei (assembly GCA_026402145.1). Taxonomy (NCBI): domain Eukaryota; kingdom Metazoa; phylum Chordata; class Cladistia; order Polypteriformes; family Polypteridae; genus Polypterus; species Polypterus bichir. The sequence goes on along the minus strand of JANRMT010062818.1, from coordinate 38,919,352 downwards.
TCCCATCCCCCTACGGATGGAGCTCAAGTCATAAAGAAGATCCTCATAGCTCAAGCGTGTTTATCTGAGGTGTCTGGAATTGTAGAGGGTAAATAATAAATCGTCATTTGGAATACATACATTTCATGTGTGTTCCGTGTCTACAACAATCTATGTAAATGTAGGATGACAGGAAATGCAAGGCAGGAATTGTTGAACACATATCTAAAACAAACATTTTTCATGTTTTAGTAATAATTAAGAAAATGTAGACATGAAGTGTGTAATATGTGAAGACTGAAGTCCAAATATCAAATAAGCACTCTCGCAAAAGGTACAAGTGCGCTTTTATGTATACTAAAAAAAAAGGCAAAGCCCTCACTGACCTGACTGACTGACTGACTCACTCACTCACTCACTCATCAGTAATTCTCCAACTTCCTGTGTAGGTAGAAGGCTGAAATTTGGCAGGCTCATTCATTACAGGTTACTTACAAAAGTTAAGCAGGTTTCATTTCGAAATTCTATGTGTAACGGTCATAATTGAATCCTACTTAGGTACATATATATGTCCATAGCCTGCAGCTCGGTCGCCGTGTGAGGCAGTGTTGCATCCCCCATCCCCACGCCTCCCACGTAATTGACTGCCTGCCCATATAAGGCTGTCCTTCGCTCCGGTCTCTTCATTCCCTTCCTTGTTTCGCCACGGTATTCACGTCTCCCTGCTATTAACTGTAGCCTTTTTATTTAATCCACGGCTTCTCCGCTGTTTTATTGTTCGTTTATTATGATTATAGTTTTTGTGTAGGTATTTTACACTTAGTTTACTGTTCAGGTACCCATTTCCTTTATCGTTCCAACCGTACCCCCATTAACATGTCTATCGAGGTGATCACCATCGATCAAAGAACTGTCACTTACCGAGTGGTTTCCATGCTCGGAGATGCCGCCTGCCTTTTACATTCTCTATGTTACATATTGCACGGCCATCTCAGGCTCACTCTTGATATCCGGAGGAACATTGTGTCTTTTGTATTGAATGACTGGGACAGGTTCAAGGTGTGGACTGATGATGGTACAGGAAATAATTATACTACACAGGAGCACTATAAGAGTGAAATGCTTAAGCCCTTCACCTATGCTTCTGCATGTGAGTTGATGGCTGCCGCTGAATTGTTCAGTTGTCGCTTTCAAGTGTACCGAAATGGCCAAATATTTTACACCTTTGGAGAACTGCCAATGCCTCTTAAACATCTTAGATTCACAGGTGACGATCTGAGTAGTGGACACTTTGATGTTTATGAATGTTTCAACTCTTAAAAGCTGGATGCGAAGTTATCGATGAAGCCGGTTGCATGCTTGCAACGCTTGACAGATGCTGAATGTCACTTCAACACAAGTCCTGCAAATACTAATGTAATTGAAACAAACCATGAAACTCAAACTGATTATGACATCAGCAATCCAAGCTGTGAGAAAACAGTAAAAAGGAGGTGTGTCAGACGTTGTGGTACATTTTCTGAAGCTGCTAGATGGAAAAAACTTTGTGACGCTGCAGCCAAATACTCGCTGATAGACATGCTGTCGCTAAATACTCGCAGGCAAATCCACAAGTTCATAGAGACACTGTCGCTAAATACTCACAGAAAAATCCACAAGTTAATAGACATGCTGTCGCTAAATACTTGCATGCAAATCCACAACTTAATAGAGACGCTGCCGCTAAATACTCGCAGGCAAATCCACAAGTTAATACCGGGAATGCCTATTAAGCATCTTAGATTCACGAGTAGCAATTTGGGTAGTGAACACTTCGATGAATGAAACCTGTTATCTTTACAATGGTTGACGTACATGGAATGTAATTTGAACACACCTCCAAATACGAACCTGATTGAAAGAAATAATGATAATCGAATCCTTGATAACAGCAACACTCATAACAGTGACAAAACAATTACATTGCCAATCATGTTACGTTATTTTTAAAATGTTTCCTTTACTTTATCATAACTTCTTTAACACATTACTTCTCTGCTGCGAAGCGCGGGTATTTTGCTAGTTCAAGAATATAACAAAAGAAAATGAAGATGGCTTACAGTACAAGGCAGATATGTCCACTTGGTTAGTGCAGCAGTAGCAACTGCTGTCTTCTAATCAAGAGGTTGTGGGTTTGATTCTTGGGTGCTCCTATTACCATTTTGAGTAGTGAGCTGCTATTTTTATTACTATTAAATAATAAAAACATACATTTGATTTGAATCTGTAACAGGCAGTGTAAATTTAAGGCACTTGTAAAAGTTAGTGTTTTTTTTTTTTTCAGTTTTATTGCTTCAGTCATGTTCTCGGCCCCTTCTATCCCCAACCCCTTGTTTTATAACTTGTTTTGTTATACCACCTCTTTATTTGAAAACAGTGTCAGATTTTGTGCCTGAATGAGACAGGGACTGAGAAAACTGTGGACGTAGGTGTGAGTAGTGTACGTGACTGGGAGTAATTCTGGATGTAAGTGATGTTTTTAGACAATGGAGCTGGAAATTCTCTGATGTGGAGGGATAAAAGCTGACACACAAATGCTGGTGAATCATGCCTTCTTGGTATTTTATTGTCACTTTTTTTGTATTCAGTTTTATTCTTGAGTGTTCTTGCTCATGCTGAATTACTATGCACCTTCTGGTTCATGATGTCCAAGCCGCACTGACAAAAAAAGAGAGACATAGGTGTATATGACATTTGGAATAATTCATTTTATGACTTGTATACTATGTTTTGGAAAACATTGTACTCATTCGAATATCTTCATGCAGTTGTAGTCAGTGACTGCGTTTTTTTTTTTTTTTTTTTCTTGCTCAGTCTCCACATTTTGGTGCATGGTGGTGTTTCTTTTGTATTCCAGGACATGCAGAGGAAATAACAGTACAGAGAGGTCAGATCCACGCTGTATACAATCATCAAATTCAAATATTGACAGTTCCCACATGCCCAAGGACCGTCCTTCCTACATTTACGACATGTGTACCTGTTGCAATGTACACACCTCTCTATGCTTTGGTTCCTATTACATTGAAGGAGCACCTGGCACTGAGTGTTCTTTCCTGGGGAATCTTGTCAGTGTTGCATCCTCTTTTCAATGTTGCTTCCTCTTTTCTTTTTTTCATTGCCTTTTCTTGTAAGAAGTGACAATGAAGTTTCTCTGCAAGGTGAACCAAGAACACTCTTCTTTTCTTAGTGGACTCCATGCATGCCTTGTACAGTACATGTGTGTTCATCACTGCCAGGTCAAGTATGTTGTAGAACACAACAACTGGCCACCTGTGTGTTCCTGTTCGCACTAAATAAGCACATGCCTTTTGGTTCATGATGTCAACGCTGCACTTGGGGAACAAAAGAAAGAGACAAATAAGTGACATTTTAAAAAAAATCATTTTATGACCTGAATAATACCAATCCGAAAACATTGTCACACTAATGCCATATAAATAAAAACTAACAGTGTTACCACTGCACCAACCAAGCAGACATATTGACCTTGTACCCTAAGCCAAATTCTTTGTCTGCGGTTATATTCTTGAATAAAAGCGCACTTGCTTTATTATACTTGTACCTTTGGTGTTATTTTTAATATTTGGACTTTAGTCTTTACACATTATACATTTCATTCTACATTTTCTCAGTTGTTATTAGAACATAAAAAAAATTTCTTTTTTAGCTATGTGTTCAACAATTCCTGCCTAGCATTTCCTGACATCCTACATTTGCATAGATCATTGTAGACACGGAAGACACATGAAATGTGTGTAATCCAAATGATGATATGTTATTTACCCTCTACAATTTCAGGCACCTCATACTCCGATAAACACTCTTGAGCTGTGGGAATCATCTTTGTGACTTGAGCTGCATCAGTGGGGGGGATGGGATAGCTTGCTGCTTATGCTGATTGACACATTTGCTACACAAACGCTGATGGTGAGGTGCAAAGTTTTTTCATAGGCTTCAGGGATTCTAGTGTTAAACTGACTCTTAACCAACCAATAAGGTGGGAAATGAGATTTTTCCATTCAAAAAGTTAGTCCCACGAGACTTTAGATTCTTGTTTATGATGTGTCCAGATTATGCTGGAAGTAAATATTTAACAATATTCTAGCAAAAAAAGCATGCCCTTTGCATGTTTTCTACATTCAGCTAGATAGAGTAACATCAGATTTTTCTTTCCATGCACATTTTCACATCATTTGCTGTTGTACAGTATTGTACACTATTTGCCTCTATTATATCATAAACTTTCTTCAGTTATCACTGGCAACTACATGCGGTAAGTAACATATAATTAAAAATCAAATTTGGGTAAATTATTCCTTTACTATACTGGTTAAATGTCTTAAAGACACATCATATATATAAAATATTATCTATAGTCAAAAATACAAAGCCTCTTTCAGCAACAACAGACACTTAGCAATTATACTTCATGGATAAGTTACCCATTACACGCTCATGATATACACAAATACTTTTTATACATTCACATTGAGCAAATTAATTTATCCAATGTTTATTTGGAATGTTATAGGAAATAGCTTATGCATCAATGTATGTCAAAGAATAAGGTGAATCTGAAATGAACATTTTTCAGTTCAGGGCAACTGGAGACCACAGCTCATACCGTTGTATCAGTGTATCAGAGTCACAGTTACACACATACACACACTTGCATATACAAAATCAATTAAAATCACCAGTCAGCCTAACCTGTACATCTTTGTAATGTGGGAGGAAAACCACACTGACATGTGCAGAATGTTCAAAGTACTCAGGTTGTAAAAAAGCCATTTTTAATGAACACACCAACATTCATGTTCATTTATTTCACTGATGTACTAGATACTGTGTATAGATCACATCATGATTTTGTAAGCATCTTATGTATCACTAACTTATAGCTTGACAAGCACAACTATATTTTGAATTTCAAATAGCTCCTATATGCTTTCAATGATTAAACAAACCAGTGCTTGAAAATCATTGTGAAACTGACATGTTTATACTTTAGTGCAGATAATATAATTAAAGTGGTTTAGTCATGCATACAACACATGCATCACAGTACTCCAAACCATGATGTACTGTATACTGTAGTTTAGAGGTACTTTACAGAACTAGGTGAGGTCTTTCTTTGAAAGATTTGCAGATAAACATCACAGTGACAAAACCACTATCTGCCACCTTATAGTTTTTCAAAAGTACATGTAAAGCTAATAAAATGTCACTTCTTCCTCTCCAACTGATGAAGTGTCACTTGTCATACAACAGATTACTGTGGAAGAAACCTCTGAGGAAGACAGGAATAGTTCAATCAATCAGCTTTTATTCAGTCACAGACAAGTACATGGATTCAAGTGTTACAAGGCAGAAGAGCGCAGATTCCCCTTTTTGATCGGCTTTATACAGCATTTTTTCCACCCACCTCCTTCCCCTTACTTATCAATAAGCATAATATCGTTTATCTGAGCATTTCATCTTGCATATTATGCAAATGGGCCAACCGTTTCTGTTTTGTGTATGTGTCAAATGGGGCCCTAAAGGAGGAAAGGTCATCATTCCTGTGTCTAACAGATGCTTTTCTAAAGAGGAAGTTGTCCTAGGTCAATTTACTGCACCCTGTCTTATGACAGATGCCTGTCCTCCTGCTAGTAGTGAGTTGCAGTAATCCATATGGGAAAAGACCAAAGCCTGAACCAGATATTTTGTTACATAGTCAATCAAATAAATTAAAGACATGGAGATGGAAAAATCTAGTTCAGAAAATTAAAGAAAGATGAGATATTGTTATCCATGGGCATCTTTCAGAAAAATTAAGATATTAAGGTATATGGAACTCTGAAGTGAATAAATACATTACATGCATATTACAAACATCTCATTTTGTAATTCATCAGAATATAATATACACTAAATTTAAACTGGTGAGTGAGTGTAATTTATGTCTTATAAAGCATTGAACTATATATTGATCTATGTATGTAGTACATGTAAATGTTAATTTTATAGCCCTCAGTGAGACTTCGACATAATCACTTTTTGTAAAATAAAACAATTTTTTACATAGCTGCTTCATGTAACTTGTGCAGCTCAGAGTGCCAATCATCAAAAGCCATAGCAAAATTGAGTACAAATAAAATAAATTAACATATTTTTTGTCACCCATTTCAAAGCTCTGTTGAATCCAATTCAGTATCTAGGCAGTCTGGAGCTTACACTGTAAACACTGACCACAAGGCAAGGATTAAACCAGGTAGGGGCATCAGTCTATTGCAGTGCACATTTACATAAACATCCAGACTAACATAGTTATTTTAAGGCACCAATACAAAAAACAAAATACAATACAGTACCATAAGTGCCTTCTCTAGATGCTAATTCAGTTTAAATACAGTATTTGAAGTTCTTTCTGCAATAATTATGTAATTCTATATGGAACAGAAGATGTAGCGAATTAAGAGTGAGTTTGTTAGAGAAATGCAAATGAAAAACAAGGAAGAAATTTATCTATCTGTCTGTCTGTCTGTGTGAATGCTAATCTATAGTTTTTGCAACAAGTATGGCATGTCAGCCAAGCCATCCCGAATACAAATTTTTGTTAGGTGTACACATTTTAGTGGACTAGTTAATAAGTCCTGTCACAATCTCCACAAAGAGCCACAGAGTCCAAAACAGAACTGAGGGAATAGGGAAAAGGTGGAGGCTTTTAAAGGGGAAGACAGGAAGTGAGATCAAAGGGGTCGGGCTCAGGAAGGTCTTCAGCCATCAGTTCGAGCCCGGACATGACATCACAGGGGCCGGAGCTGGCAAGGCCTTCTTCCATAGGCTCGGTCCCGGAAGTGACATCAAGAGGGCCAGGTGGAATCTCCCATGAATGGTCAGCAGGCAAGGGAGAAAAAGAGCCAATGCACTCTGCCACATCCCGGTATGATTTGTAACTGCCCTTACTCAAGCCCTTTAGCTGCCTCCCATGTGCACGTGTGTGACAGTCAATAAATATTGGAGTTACTTTATATCTCGGAGCGCCAATGAACATGATTCTTTACACGTTATCAATTCATATTTATTTTCTATCAAATAAAACAATACAAATACAGTACACCCCCAAAATTTGCAGGGGTTATGTTCCTAGAGCACCCGCGAATTGTGAAAAACCGAGACTTTTGGATGTGGTTAAAAAAATGCCTTTTAAATGCCAATTTTTATAGTTTAAACCCTAAATACAGTATGTCCCCAAAGCACTTTAATTTCATTGCAAACTCAGCTTAATACATTACCTAAAAACAGAATGCAAAGGTAAACCCATCTACTGTACAGTACTGTACTGCTATGTCTCCCGCGATGCTAGAATGTAAAATACTGATGATACCGCTATACATACTGTAATTCATGCAAGCATGTTTTCTTTGGTATGCGCTGTCGTTTTCTTTGTTATAAGTAAATACATAATA
>JANRMT010062818.1:38853114-38884059 GCA_026402145.1 Polypterus bichir lapradei | reverse complement strand
TTACCCAGGAATTGCGAGGTGTAGCTTTATCCACAATTAGAACGATGCCTCCCTGTTCAAAGTTTCTTTTTGGTGTAAGCCATTTTTGACGTTCCTGAAGTATTGGCAAATACTCTTTAGTCCATCTTTTCCAAAACAAATCTGCCATGTATTGAATTTCTTTCCAGCGTCTTCTTGAATATGATTCGTTTTTTGAAACAAGTTCAGGTGGCATTTCGGGTTCAGTGTCCAACAACAATAGATGATTGGGTGTGAGCGGTTCCAGATCATTAGGATCGTTAGATGTCTCTGTAAGGGGTCTGTTATTTAGTATTGATTCCACTTCGCACATCAGTGTATGAAGATTTTGATCACCGAGTGTTTGTTGGTTTAGTGTCGAATTTAAAATCTTTCTTATACTTCTGATTTGTCTTTCCCAAACTCCGCCTTGGTGAGAGGCTGATGGTGGGTTAAAAATCCATTTGATTTCTCTTCGCATCATTTCGTTGCCGATTTTTTCGTGTTCCAAATTTTTCGTGGCTTCTGGTAGCTCTCTTTCTGCTCCAACAAAATTTGTTCCATTATCTGAGCGCATGATTTTAACCCGGCCCCTTCTACTCTTAAATCTGAGAATCGCTTGGATACAGGAATCCGTGTCTAAATTGTGTGCAATCTCAATGTGCGCAGCTCTAATTGTTAAACAGGTGAAAATTACTCCATACCTTTTGACTAAGCTTCGTCCTCTTTTGACAAAAAAGGGTCCAAAATAATCGACTCCAACATTAGTGAAAGGCTTTTTGTTGGGTGCTAGGCGATCTTCTGGCAAATCTGCCATTTTTTGCTCACCAGCTTTCGCATTGTATCTTCGGCACGTAGTACACTTCGAAATGATTTTTCTAATGGCTGCGTTTGCCTGAGGTATCCAGTATTTTTGACGTAGTTCTGCTAACAAATAATTACGTCCACAGTGTCTATGTTCTTGGTGAAGGTGTCTGATTAAGAGTGTAGCGATATGCGAGTTTTTATTAACTATTGCTGGGTGCTTGGCTTCCCTTGGCATAGCTGATTTGCTGAGTCTTCCTCCGACTCTTAATATTCCTTCTTGTAGAACTGGATCCAGTTTAATGATTTTACTGCTTTTCTTTATAGGCCGATTTTTACTTAGTGCTTTAACTTCATCTGGGTAAGCTTGTACTTGACTTAGGCGAATAAGCTCATTTTCTGCTTTAGACAAGTCATCTAGAGACAGTGGTTTTAGTCTCATTATTGATTTGTATTCCTTCATATGTTTCGTGATCAGCGTCTTTTGTTTTTCTGGGCTATGTCCAGATTGGCTAACCGTATATTGAATTGCCTTTCTCTCTTCTTTCAAGCGCGTTAGCACTTCTTTAAACTTAAGGAACCAAGCTACTGTTTTCTTTAATTTGAACCATTCCGAGTAGTACTCTATAAGTCTTTTTACCGGTTCAGTTTTTTCTTCTACACATGCAAAATCTGCTATACACCTTTTGATTTCCGGATCGTCGCTAGTAGACAAGTCCACCTCATCCGGTCTCTTAGGCCATTCGTGTTCTGGCTGTAGTAGGAAATTCGGGCTTTGTATCCAAGTTTTACTTTTGATGAAGCTTTCTATTGTCAAACCTCTTGATGCTTGATCCGCTGGATTTTGTGCAGATGTGACGTATCTCCATTGCGAGGGTTGCGTGTGCTCTCTTATCACTGAGATTCTGTTGGCAACAAAGGTTTTGTAGCGTGCACTTTCATTTGCGATATACCTTAGTACTGTGGTGCTATCAGTCCAAAAGATTGACTCTTGCAGGGGAATCTGCAATTCTCATTTTAACATTTTGGCCATTTTGACTGCAATCACTGCTGCTGTAAGTTCCAATCTTGGTATAGTGACAGATTTTAGTGGTGCCACTCTTGATTTCCCCATTAGAAATAAACAATGTCTCTCATTTTCTTTGTTAGTCAATAGGAGGTAGGAAACAGTGCCATACCCGTTTTCTGAAGCATCTCCAAAATGATGCATTTGTGCGGTCATTATTTGACCAAATCCAGCCGGTTTAAAGCACCTGACTACATTAAAATCCACAAGTAGCTGTAAATCGTCCATCCATTTTTTCCATTGCCGAACGTACTTAGCTTCCACTTCTTGATCCCAAGCATATTTTTCTTTACACAGTTCTCTTAGAATAAGCTTGGCAGGCAATATGACTGGCGCTAGAAATCCAAGTGGGTCATATATTGAACTGACCACTGACAGAATGCCACGTCTTGTAGCAGGCTTATCTTGCAGCTTTACCTGGAACTTGAAACTGTCAGTCTGTGTGCACCATTGAACACCCAAAGCTCTTTCAACTGGTAACAGATCATGGCTTAAGTCCAAGTCTTTTTGATTAGACAATTTCTTGACATCTTTTTCTTTAGGGATGTTCTCCCTTTTCACTTGTACCGAGTTCAGTGTGTACACTTCCGGTGAATCATAAAATGTATTTTCTTCTATTCCTCAGACTTGTAACTCCGTTAAGACTATACACTTTACTAATTTCTGACTATTTACTGTGTCTCTTTCTACAGCGCTGATGTAGATGTGAGACTTTCTTCCAGAAAGATTTAACTGCTTTTGCAGACTTTCAATGCAAAATGTAGCTGAGCTGTCAGAGTCTTTTAGAGCCGAGGTTTCTACACATTTTTCACTCGTTTCGGACTTAACTTGAACTGGAGTCACAGCTAAGACACACTCTTTACCGGCCCCGGTATCAGAACAAGTCTCTAACGGTTCAACAGAAATATGGGCAGAAGAAATGTTTTTCTCTTCCGACATAACGTTTTTCTCTATAGGAGGTGTGACTTTATCGTCGGTGCCTTTTTCCTTATTCATATGCAGAATTACTGGATGTACCTGAGAGCAAATTTGGCATTTAATCTTTTCTTCACAGTCTTTACTAAAATGTCCTTGTTTAAGGCACTTAAAGCATAAGTCTTTAGATTTCAAAAAGTCAATTTTACTTTCATAAGTTAATGTCTGAATTCCACTGCATTTGTTAAGATCGTGATTTTCATTGCAAAAAAGACAGTGCTTACCGCTTGTACATCCAGCCGTCTCCGCCGTTTTGACTGAGGTGTCTGTATCCATTTTTTCGTCCGCTGTAGAAAAGTTTGTAACAAAGCTGTTTTCTCTCGGGACTCCTTTCAAAGGATTCTTCTCTTGGTCAGTTTTGTCCTTTTCCTTCTTGAAGGTATGGCTTTGTGGAGCTGAGCTGTACGCGGGATCTAAAGCTGATGTTGGCTGTTCGTTAAGAAAGTTCACTGGATCGGCGAGAGGTGTTCGCCTGCTCTCCGTACTTTCAATAGTCTGTACCTTGCATTGCCACGGTGCTAGTAGGTCTTGAGGAGGTTTGGAGACTTTAGTAAGAAAATTATCCTTACTTTCAAATTGTTGTCCGCTTTGTAAGTCGGGCATAATATTTATACATTTGCCAAGAAAGATCACATTATCGTTCTGTTCTCCATCGTTTGGCTTTATTTGCAATCGCCCTTTGTCTTTTCTCATATAGGAATCGGCTTTCTGTAGCTGGTTTCCATACACTGTAAAAAGTAATGCGTTAAAATTACTTAAAAAAAAAAAATAAGGCAACAAATTACAAGCAATATTTTTAAGTAGATTTGATATACTGCACTATTGAGTAAACTTAATTTATTAATTAACTCAAATTTACCTAAAATAAATGAGTTTGATTAAATATAAGTAGTGACAAAAATGGTTTCATTTTACTCCGATTTTCATTTGAATTACAGTACTCAAAAAAAGTGAGTATGCAACGCTGGACAGTAATGACTGTATAACAAATACATGCTAAAAATCCATATATCTTTATTTATTTGAACATACACAGATAGTCACAACAACGGAGTTATATTTTCAAAGGAAAATTAAATCAAATGTCTGAGGATAATTTTTACTGAATTACTGACATTGAAATGTCAATGAATTTTTTTTCTTTTTCTAAACTTTCTTCAAAAAGTATATCTCAATCAAATAATGTCCCAGGAATGAGTGGTAAACGGGATTCCTGCAGCAGGTGCCGCTCTTCAAACACTTCCTGCATTTACGCCAACATATCCGCTTAAATGAATGGCCGCCTTTTCCAGTACTTCTCAGTATGCAATAGCGAAAATCCTGAAATAAAATAGGACGTATGAAATCAAACATCACCAAATAAATCACAGTGTTAAGAATTAACCAGAACATACATGGCCTATGTAGAACACGAATTAAATAAGAGGTCAAATAATACCGTGACGGTTAGGCAAACGTCTTTTTATGTTGTTTACAGGTCGTACTTTAGGACAAACGCCATAACGTTCTCAAACTCAAAGTTTCATTTTCTTTTTCTGTGTAAAATAAAAGTTTTAAACGATAAAAAAACATATGAACATACGTAACTATCCGAGAAATGTGCTTGCTTTTTAAAGCAAACCGAGGTAAGTTGTTAGAAAGACGCTACCTTGCTTGCCATGTTTCCCACATGAAAGGAAAGGTTTCGTGAAAACAACTGCTTATGTCTGTAACTATATGAAATGAAATACTAGTTACTCATTACAGAATTAATATGCTTTATACTTACACATTCGTAGTAAAATAGCTCTTATTATGGATAAGTGTTACAGCTGAATGCTTTATTGTAAAGACCAAGAAATCGATGTGAGAGGAAGTGCCCCGTCATTAAATTTAACTTAACTTAAATGTGTTCAATTCACAGTTTAGTTTTTTTTACTTAGAATAAGTTATAAAAAACGTTTACATTTTAAGAAAAATAGTAAGTTAACATTATTCTTAATTTTTTTATTGAATTAGAATGAAATAATCAATAAAAAGGGTAAAATCCATTTTCATTAATTAAGGTAATGATTATTTTGCATATAGTTAGCTATTTTTTAGTAGTATTTTTCATACATGCAAGATTTATTTTTTACAGTGTAGAGACTTTCGAGTTTCTTTCTGGCCTTTTGATAACCTTCTAACGGTGACAAGTGTTTACAGTTTTTAACAATCTCGTGAGGTGAACCTTTAGTAAACTGTGCCAATAGGTCCAATTTATCTTGTGGATTCCTTGCCTCGTCGATAGCTCGGCCAAATGCTTTTATAAAGTCCACATATTTCAAGGGATCGCCGTCAAATATTGGGATCTTTTTGTATGACACATAAGGTGCTTGTGTCTTATACTGTTGTTCTTTCTGTTGAGGAGGCGCTTCATTTTGTTGCTGATAAGGCGGTTGCTGTGGATTATTTTTACTTTCAATCGTATTTGTAAAGTTGTAACTGTTCACATCTGACGGCTTTTCAAATTTCACATCTGGTTTCTGACTCAGTCTATTAGGACTGCGATTGCACCCTTTAAGTGCTTTTAATTTCACTTCGGATTCTGCGATAGCTGCCTCCAGTTCTAATTGATCTCTTTTAGCTTTCAATTGAGCTTCTTCAGCTTCTCTTTTAGCTTTTATCTGCATTTCCTCAACCTTTCTCTTAGCTTTTAACTGCATTTCCTCCATATCTAGAGCCTGTTGCTTTCTTTGATTCTCTGCTTTAGCCAACAGTACGGCGTGTGCTGCCTCTTGAGTTCTGATGGCGCTCATAGAAGTCCCGGCTGAACTTGTACTACGTTTAGATTTTGCGGAGATTTGGGAGGCTTTGGCTGAATTTGCCGCCGAACTTATATGACTTTTACTTTGAATGGAAACCTGTGAGACAATATCTTCTGGAGAGACGTCAGGAAAGTCATTCGTAGTTCTGTAATCCTTGAATTGGTTAGCCGTAAAGTCGGGCTGCTGGTTGAAGCTTATATTTTGACGTACTTCAAAAACCCAATTCATTGTACATCCCGTAAATTTATTACAAATTTCCATTTTAGCATCAAAGTCCGTTTGTAGCATTTACCGTGTATCTTCATTGCTCTGGAGGGATACGAGTTTGTCACTTAACCTTTTATATTCCATTCTCAGGTTAAAGAACGAGTTCTCGATGATCGCTTTTATAGCTTCAAAGTTAAATTCATTTTTTTGTAAATCTTTCACGGTCTTCATCACACTAGATAATTGTTTGTATTTGCAGTCCATTTAGGATTGAAGTTTAGTTGTTAATAAATTGGATGGCTTTATGTCATCATCAAGATGATCCTCCATTGAAACATCATGATCGTCATGACTTCCACTCACACCACTGTTACTTTCAATGGGGGTTCGAAATGTTCTCTGGCTCCCGGACTCAGATGCCATGGCGTTGAAAATGCAGACTTGCTTTCTTTTAATCCAAAGCAATTTTAAACTTTCAGTCCTAGGCAGGTTCAGATCTTAAGCAGGTTTCAAAACTTCAGGAAGGTTTTTTAACTTTAGTGTAGCTGCCGATGTGTAAGACGAAGTCAGGCACGGGTAAGACGCGTGTCAAAGAAATCTCTCAGTTCAAAAGTTCGTTTTAAAATATTTAGTGAAAGTTAAAAGCAAATAATCCACACAAGAATAAAAAGAAAAATAGTTACACACATGGAATAAAGGCAAAAAAGGGAAAAAAATGTATCTTCTATAGACTTAGTTTTTCTTAAGAAGCTTTGGTTATTTCTGTACTTAAAAGTTCTTAATTTCTTCTTCTGTATGCCTTAAACATATGGTTCAACACTTAAATCTTTTATTTTAAGAGTTACTTCACACTCAAAAGGCCCGTAGGCCGTTGGCACATTGACATGAACCGAGGCACGTTCACGTGCGCAAGCACGAACGTGAGCACAAACAAGGACACGGTTAAAAAAAACCGTATGCCTCTGTACCTTACACAAGGCAAGGCTAGACTCTAACTAAAGAACATTGTTTACTCAAAAACTGTTAAGAAATGACAGGAAAATACCAACTTAATTCTGTTCACGGGGGTTATAGGAACCTCCCATATTTTATGCATTATCATTTAATAAATATTCATATATTTTATAGAACTAGGAAAATGGCTCTTACAAGTATCATTGCAAATTATCCTGTATTTAGTCAACCCAAGAGAATTTAATTACAAGTATATACAAGTATATTAGAAGTATGAGCACGACCATGCTGCTCTGATCTTGGAGCTAAAATCATTATGCTCCACATACTCATCTCGCAGATGGTGTCTTAACCCACTTTTATTAGCAGATGAGAACTGTACAGAATTTATATCAAACCAATCAGTTTCTTTCTAGAGACAAATACATCCTCCGAGGTCTCTGCAGGAATACTCTGGGAAACTCTAGAGGCCTTCTTAAGAGGACAGATTATTGCATATCTTTCCCACAGAAATAAATTAGAAACCAAGAAGGTATCAGAGCTAACCAGCAAAATTACTAGAATAGATCAAGAACATGCCAGGTATCCAAGTGAAGCTGTTCATAGGAAAATTTCGGCTCTGCATTCAGAACTCAACCTCTTAACAACCAAAGAAACTGAACAACTCATTTTTAAATCAAGACATCATTACTATGAACATGGAGAGAAAGCTGCGGTGGGCTGGCGCCCTGCTTGGGGTTTGTTTCCTGCTTTGCACCCTGTGTTGGCTGGGATTGGCTCCAGCAGACCCCTGTGACTCTGTAGTTAGGATATAGCAGGTTGGATAATGGATGGATGGAGAGAAAGCTAATAAGCTCTTAACTCAACAAATCCACAAGCAAGAAGTTTGCAATGCAATCACCAACACGAACGGAAATAAAATCATTGACCATAAAAATATAATGTACACATTCAAAGACTAATATAAATCCTTATATTCTACTGAGTTTAAAGAAGACAAGACACAATCTAATGCATTTCTGGATGCATTATAGATACCACAAATACTGTAGATACTCTTAGTGCAGAAGATCAACTCAAAATTATATATCAAGCACATCTGTCTCGCTTAAAACTGTCCAAAATGTTTCCAGGGAAAGATCCAACCTGCGAATGCTGCAATCAAGTTCCAGCCTCTTTGGGTCACATGTTTTGGGCCTGCACCAAATGAACATTATTCTGGACAAAAATGTTTAAGTGCCTTTCAGACAGCCTTGGTGTCACAATCCCTCTTAACCCATTAACAGCTGTGTTTAGTGGAGAAGGACAAACAAACTGTGATTGCCATTACTACACTATTGGCACACAGACTTATTTTGTTAAACTCAAAGAATCCTAACTCTCCTCTTTTAAGTTAGTGGGTAACTGATGTTTTATATTCTTTGAAATTGGAAAAAATCAAACTCTCACTTAGAGGATCTGTGCATAACTTTTTCAAACCTGGCAGGATCTAATCAATAATATTTTAGAATAAGCTCTTAAAGCACCGAGGAAGCAGATTCTCTTCCCATTTCTTTTTCTTCTCCATTTATCTTTATCTGCTTATTGAACTCATCAATTTATTTGTTTTTACTAGCTTTAAGTTTTACTCCGTTGGCCATGCTCTCTTTCTCAGAGGTGAGGGTTAATTTGTTTTCAATCCTATTTTTTGTAAAAATTGATCTATTTGTATGGAATAATTACAATAAAATCAATAGAATTAAAAAAAAAACGTATGAGCAGCACACCAATTGTCTAGAACCATTCTGAAGTTCACAATACGGTCTATCAGATTCTGCCAAGATCTCATGCTGCCACACAGCCAGGATCTCACTGTCAAGAAGGAAAGTGGAAGTAAAACTATGAATAAGGTGGGCAATGAGAATTTGCCAATCTCAGGTGGATTATCGGAACTAAGCATGGCCTCTCTGTCCCCACTGTTAGCTACTACTAATAATGCCAGTGAGTCAACAGCATCAACTCCAATTAGACACGCAAGTCCACTTCCACGCAGAGAAGATGTAAACGAACTGTCTGAGCTGAAGGTAAAAGTTACCGCACTTCAGGGGGAATATAAATGAAAGAGACATTAACAATATAGAGTGGCTTAAAGAAGCACCTAAGGAATATAAAGGATTTACAGAAGAGAAATGACAAGCTGCTTCAGCATATAATTGACTAGGAGGTACGCTTAAGTATTAACTTTGCTGTAAGCTTTAAAGACATTCTAGCAAGAACTGGTAAATACAGAAAAGTATGAGCAAGTTTCAGAATAAAATTCGAGTACTTGGTGTTCAGCTTTAAGAAGGTAATCAATCTTTTACAAATTGTATTGAATAAATTTAACAATTGACACCTGCCTCTGATAAAGTAATCTGCTATAGAATCTGATAAACTAGCTCATATTGAAGATAGACATAGAAGGAACAACATCAGAATCAAAGGTCTGTCAGAAAATTATGAAAGTCTATACCCAGTGAAATTCATAACTATTCGCTAAAATAATTGAAAAGGATTACAAATTTGACACCAAGATCTCAGCATCTTACTACATATATGGATCGAATGCCTCAAAACCAAGAATTCTGATTGTCTGTTTCGACAAACTACAGGTTAAAGAAAATTTTATATTGTTTCTCATATAGAAGGAGATTATACTGTATGTGAAAATAACCGCATTTGTATTTCCCAGATTTCTATTCTTCAACAGCTGCTAAATGAGCCACAGTATGTAGCATTAAATAATGCTTGTGCAAAGCTGAAATCAGATATAGACTTTTGTTTCCTGCTATGTTGAAGGCAATTTTTGATGATCAATTCTACATCTTGAGTTCTCCTAACGAAGCAGAAAAATAGCTAAAAAGGCTGATCCCTACATGATGATCATGAGTCATATCGTGTCCCGGTAATGCAAATAAGATTCTGCTTGCCACTTGGTCTATTTGTAATATGACATTTGCCTTTTTATTTTGTTTTCCTTTTCTTTTTTTTCAATTGCAATATTTCACTATTAAAAATTTCATTATTAAATATATGCATTTTTTGGTAGCCACAAAGTAACTATTTATTTAGTGTTATTAGACTTTTTTTTCCAAATAAGGGGACTACATAACATCATACCTAGGTTTATTTAATCTGGACTGTACTATCATAAGGTATCTCAATTTTAATCTTTACTAAACCACTTCCAGGGTTTTGATTTGTTTCGGACATGCTCTGTCTCTCTGCATGTCAGAGGACTGGAATTTTGCGAAGCGTGGTTCAGCCTCACTTGTAAAGCCAAATTGGGGGCTTGCTGTCTGAGAGCAAGTTATTTCTTATTTATCTTTTCTACCCTAACAACTATAAGTGCCAATATGATAATATACTCCATAGCCACAATACTCGGCAACAATATGAAATCAAGGTTAAAGCTATTGTATGAAACCAATATACAGTGGTACCTTAGCATATGTTTGCTTTGAAATAAGTCCAACTTGGTATACGTCCTGTTTGGACGTGAAAGATTTTGCTTAGTATACGACCTTTGTTTGGAATACGTGCTAGAACACCACACACTACCCTTGTTTACCTCTCTCGAGACAAAGCCACAACTGCCCATAAGCGTCAGTACGCCAGTTGCTAGCATTCAGTGAACAACCCGCATACTACCCTTGTTCACCTCTCTTGAGACAAAGCCATGAGTGTCAGTACGCCAGTTGCTAGCATTCAGTGAACAACCTGTGTGCTACACTTGTTTACCTCTCTCGAGACAAAGCCACGACTGCCCATTAGCGTCAGTACGCCAGTTGCTAGCATTCAGTGAACAACCCACGCTATAACACTGTGAATTTTCATGTGATTTTGTGTTTTTTCACATAAATTTGAATTGGTTGTTGAAAAGTATGAAGGTGGCATGCGTATCTGGGACATGGCTGCTGCATACCGTATGCTGAGAATGATGGTATCTACGATTGTGAAAAACAAAGACGTTATTCAAAAGTAAAGTAAGGTTAAATTTTCATTTATTTCATCTAATTGCTTTTGTATTTATGTATTTTAGTATTAAGCAGTGTTTAAATTATTTTATACAACCCCATCGATGTATAATATGCCAATAACAATAGGATTTTTTTCATAGGAACAGATTAATCATTTTCCCTTTATTTCTTATGGGAAAATTAATTTGGTATATGTCCTGTTTGTTATAAGTCAAAGGATCTGGGGCCTCATGTATAAACGGTGCGTACGCACAGAAATGTTGCGTAAGAACTTTTCCACGTTAAAATCGCGATGTATAAAACCTACACTTGGCGTAAAGCCACGCACTTTTCCACGGTACCTCATACCTTGTCGTACGCAAGTTCTCCGCTCGGTTTTGCAGACTGGCGGCACCCAGTGTCAAAGCAGTGCTACTGTTCCTGTGTGGTTACACCTTATTTTCCTGACACGACTTTATAAATACACTGAAACTAACCGCATATTGTTTGTTAGTGTAACACATCTGATTGTAATTAACTTGTAACAATATAATGGTCCAGGGAATAGCCATAGTATTCCAAATACCATAACTGCTTTAGCGTTGTTACTCTCACTGCACCACCTTCTTCTTCTTCTTCTTTTTCTTCTTTCAACTGCTCCCGTTAGGAGTTGCCACAGCGGATCATCTTTTTCCATATTGCTCTCACTGCACCACTCGGAGTATTTATATCACTTTATCTGAGTGTGAATCACAGCAGCAGCTGATCGGAAAGAGAATTATCGGTATACAGCTTCAAGTACACGCTGTCTCAGCCACGGCAAAACGTTTCAAAGCCTTTCTTGTACGGACCTGTGAGGATGCCACACAAAAAGAAATTAAGAATAAATGAGGTACCAGTGTGGTAACCCAATTTATTGCCATTAGACAAGTGGAAAAGGACAAAAAATAGGTTAGAGTGGTTGGAAACTGTGCTATTTTGTCATCACAGAGTTCATTAATAAACTGACTATATTTTGATTAAGCTACTTAAAAAGGCTGGCGACTAGAAAAAGCAAGGAAGGAGGCAGTGCAAGGGTGTGTTCACTGGTTGCGTTCTGTGTCTAGATCTTCCTGGTTGGGGGCAGAAAAGACAAATTGGTAAACTATAGTGTAACATCAAAATTCTTCCCTCATGTCCAATTTAATTCAGTCCTCATAAGGTTTGTGATATAGATAGATATTTTACACCATAATCACCTTTATTAACATTTTGTGTTTTTTTCAGTTGTACTGTACCTTCTCAAATGTTGTTTTAAGGAGTCTTTACATTGGCTTTAGACATATGCTACAGGGGAAGATGTCTTGACAAATGATTATACTACGAAATTTTTAAACTGCATTCCAATCAGTCAATTTGCACAAAAGTATAGACCATAGGATCTGTGCTAACATTCATTCAAATAATACAGACAGCCTAAGCAGTCATATAATGCAAAACCAATAACCCACAAATATGCTGCCATGGAATTCAATTCAAGAGCTAAAGGTCAAGACATTACAAATTCTCAATGGAAAATCTATGTGATCGCATGAATCACACATAAATTGAAAAAAGTATTAGACAACAGATAAGTGAAAAACATATGCACTTATCAGTAGAAATAAAGTCATTATTTGCTTGTCACACTTTGGCAGCTTGTTGGTACAATATATACAGTACACAAATTGTTAGATGCTCTGCATGTTTTCTTGTTTGCTATGGAAAAATATATAAAAACTAGTGCCTTGCATTTACATTACACTTGGAATAAGCCATACTTTTAAAATCGGTTTAGGCTATAATATGAAACAGCCCTTTCTATATTTCCACCCATCTTCCAAATATTTTCAATAAATTAGATGAATATGCAAATTAATCTAAAATAGGGACAGTGTTGACCCTTATTTATAGTAGTAACAGTATTAGTAGTAGGAAGAAAATTGCAACACTTTACTACTACTTTTTATCCTGAAATATTATCAAACATGCCTTATATAATCATCGAAAATCTCTCAAATCACTCTGATTTGTGCCTACCGTCTATATGGCACTTTTAACAGCTCTTCAAGGAATTTATTTTTATGAATTCATGGTTTACACCCATTTTTGCGTCATTTCACAGTTTTAACATTCAAATAAAGAAAAGTTACTTCTATTATCAGCTTCTGCAAGGGGTGGCATTCTATGGTGAGGCTATTATAGCTGCTGAATGAATTGTCAATTCTGTTATGAATATGAAAATTGGTTTTTCATGAGTATGCATATTGAAATCATACATAATATTAATGGGTAGGTTTCCTTACATTGTACCATCAGATGTTGCTGCTTCTGTCCATTTAAGGTTATATTTGAGCATTTAATTTAATTTGATTTTTCTAAGCTTCATTTTTTTATTGGATTTAATTGTAACATTTCAAATGTTTCCTGTCTGTCTGCAATATTCAATAAGACATGAGCAGATACCGTGTTTTCTACCAAAATACTCTTTTACAGTCTACACACATACCATCTGTGACACATTTGCAATGTTATCTAAACAGAAATCCATGGCTATTGCTTTTCACACAGCAATGCTATGCTAATTATGGAACATTTTAAAGATAAAAAAATCATACTTATTTTGTTGTTTTCGTTCATCAAAAAGCTGCTTTTTCTGAGGAGAGGCATAACCCCAAAAGAGACAAATTAAAATTAAATAAATTTGTGAGCTGTTTTGAGATTTAGCCTGAATACAATGATTCCACTCAGAGGAAACTCTGATAAATTGTGAGTTCATCAGGCAAATGAAAACCGATGGTTTTAAACCTTGCAAGAAAAATCTAATTCAGTTTCCAATCCTCCCAACCGTATGTCTATAAATCAAACAACTGGATTTATGTCAGAATAACATGAGGAGAGAAATGAATTGTCAGGGGTTATAACAGCAAGGCTGCTTCAGAAGTGCTGATTGTTTTATGATCTCACAAGGGGGGTGAATTTTAACATATTGCCTTATGCTTTGTTAATGAATGGCACAAAACTTAGATATCTCTGCAATAAAAAATAGGAATAAACAAACTATGCTGTTATTCCCAAACGGTTAAACATCTCTCAAAATTCAGAAAGAAAGGTCATTTATTTAATCATAATAATTCATTATTCACCCCAGAGGGATCGGAAAAAAATAGAGAAAGGCAAGCAAATATCTTGCCTGCTTTTTTTCTTTTTCATTAAATTGCACTGCAACAATAAACCCATAAAGATACTCTAATTCTTAGATAAATACTGTATTAGAAAAAACTTAGAGTGAAAATGGCATTGAGTCTCTCTTTCACAAAGAAATAGGTCTATTGTCATAGCATCTTTCATAATAGACAATCGCAAAACACATTTACAAGGGCAGTAAAGTCAACAGGCATAATATAGTTATATATATATATAATAATATAATATAGCAGTAGAGAATCAAGGTCATTATTTGCAATTCTAGAGTTGAGTGTATTGTGTGTTTTCTTTGGATTTTAGGATAGTGTCAAATAAAGCTCCACAGGTAGGCACTTTGTTATGACATATTGCTGCACTAGGGAACATCAAAAAACTTATGCTTTAAATCTTTTAATGTTGTACAGGATTGTATAAAGCCATAATATGTGCACAGGATACTGGGTATTTGTCTGTATCCAGCAGGGGGCAATAACTCCTTGGGAATTAATTCTTTTGTAATTGCGGCATGTTGCATAATCCAAAACTAGATATAATATATAAAGACGATACCCCTTCCTTAGTGATATGGTGGTAAGAAATCACATAGGAGAAGTAGCTTAGCTTTGTTTAATGTCAGCTTATGCTGAATAACGAAGGAAGCCAATAACAAAACCCAGTTCAGGAGTGGGGGCCCGATCATTTTCACCGGTGCAGTGGAAGGATTTTCAGGATTGGATGACAATGTCTCCCATCCATCCGTTGGCTTCAAAGGTATACCGGGCAATGTTCAATGGCTTTGTACTCTTTCTTCAAGTGCAGGCCTCCAGTTAGGTAAATCATTCAATTCCAAACAAAGCAAAAGAGGATATAGTTTCTTGCTGACTATGACAGACAAAAAATAGTATACAACATTCATCAGTCTGACTGCGCATTTCCCAGTTGTCTCAATGTGTCTTGTCTTATATTATAATGCTGGCTTTGTGTCAACTGTGCATGTCAGTAGGAAAAGGCAGATTTATAAAATATATTTGCACAGAGCACAGTGACATATTAAGCTTATACTCTTATTACATTGTCCCCACTACTTTTTTTGAAGATTCAAATGATGTTCCTACAACAACAACAACAACATTTATTTATATAGCACATTTTCATACAAAAAAGTAGCTCAAAGTGCTTTACATAATGAAGAAAAATAAAAGACAAAATAAGAAATTAAAATAAGACAACATCAGTTAACATAGAAAAAGAGTAAGGTCCTGGCACATTCCAACGTAGCCTTTCATGGTTTTCTCATGATTACGTGGATTAATGTATAACAAATTAGCATAAAGTTTCTTTTTGAAACCTCCAGTGGCCCTAATCCATACTTTTAAAAGTCATAGAGAAGGAATTTGCATTGTTCATGACTCTGTCCTCCTGACTTTTAAAATAAAGGGAAACTTTCTTTGCTGAATAATTCTTGAGCTGAATAGTGGGATCTTGAAAATAATTCTGAATAATAAAGGAACCCATTGGATTCAATCTTTTTTAAAGGTTACATGGTTAAGGCATTCTGTGTATCAGGAGTCTGGCTGCAGATTTTTTTCTTCTGGTACAAGCATGGATAGATGGAGCAAGGGAACTTAAAAAAAATTAGAAGTGAAATTCAGGATGGCCGAGTGGGTAGTGTTGCTGTCTCATGAATGAAACATCTTGAGTTTATCTCTCATTTTGGGACATTGTCCGTGTTCAATTTACATGTTCTTTCATCTTAGTGTGGATTTTCCTGTCACTTTCCAAAAAATGTATGCGTTAGATTAATATGTAACTTCAAGATGACCTGTTTTAGGCTTGTGTGAATGGCTCTGATTGTATTGCCTTGCTCCCAGTGCTGGCAGAAAAGGTTGCAGCTGCCTGTGACCATGAAATTGATTGATATAATATAATTAAAGTATTTTCTTGTATAGTGAGTGTATCAATATACCTCACAAAACCAGATTGGTTTAACACTAGAATTCCTGAAGCCTATGTAAAAACTTGTAATCCCGGCCCACCTTAAATCCCTTCACACCTCTACCATCAGCGTCTTTTGTGTTGTTAATACATTGATCAGCACAAGCAGCAAGCAGCCTGCTGTCCCATCCCCTTCCTTGACAGGGCTCAGCTTGCAGGCAAAACGTTCTCCCAGCTCAAGCCAAGGCTCCTTATCTGCATGTTAGGTGCCTGGAGTTGTATAGGGTAAATAATACAGTATATTGTTATTTGGAATGCATGCATTTACTGCTTTATAACCCGAAGGTCCCAGGTTCGAGACTGGGCGCTCCGTGTTTTGAGTAGTGTAGTCTATTATTATTATTATTATTTCTACAATATAATAAAAACATACATTTGATTTGAGTCTGTAATACCCGGGATAAATTTTGGCTACTTGTAAAAGTTAGTGCTTGTTTTTTTATTATTCAGTATTATTATTTCACTGACATTCACGTGGTACAATGAACTTGCCTTTCCCTCTGAGTTAATGGCATTTATCTCCATTCTTTTCACAAGAGCAGCACTGTGGCTGATGCCTGCTCAGAAATATTGTACCGGCAATCAAAGATACAATGTTCCTTTACTGCTATCAGACTGGACAAAGGCACGACTGTAGCAACAGACAGCTTCTTCACAGCACTTTTTAATGTTAATGCTAGAATTACCTTACTGAAGCCTACGAATAAACTCATAATCCCGGCCCACCTTAAATCCCTTCGCACCTCTCCGTCAGCATCTTTTCTGTTGTAAATGTATCGATCAGCACACAGCAATGATTTGTTATACCACTTCTTTATTTGAAAACAGTGTCAAATCTTGTGCGTGAACAAGACTGGACCTAGGAAAACTGTGGACGTGGGTGTGAGTGGTGTGCGTGACTGGGAATTATTGTGGATGTGAATTTTATTCTTCAGTGTTCCTGCTCATGCTGAATTAGTATGCACCTTCTGGTCCATGTTTTCAAAGCCACACTGACAGAAAAGAGAGACATAGTTTTATATGACATTTGGAATAATTCATTTTATGACCTGTGTTGTACGTTTCGAAAAACATTGTTGCACTAATGCTACATTATATTCATACATATCTTCATGTGGCTTTAGTCAGTGACCACGTTTTGTTTTTTTTTTTTTTTTCTCGATCTTGCCCATTCTCCACATTTTGATGTATGGGGGTGTTTTTTTTTGTACTCCAGGAGTTGCAGAGAACAGAATAGTACAGAGAGGTCAGTTCCGTGTTATATGTGATCATCAAATTTATATATTAACAGTTCCCATTCACCCAAGGACCGTCCTTCCTGCATTTATGACGTGTACCTGTTGCAATGTACACACCTGCCTATGCTGTGGTTCCTATTACACTGAAGGAGCACCTGACACTGTACTTTCTTTCCTGGGGGAAGCAGAGGTCTTGGAACAGAAGCTTGTCGATGTTGCATCCTCTTTTCTTTTTCCATAGTCTTTCCTTGGAAGAAGAGACAATGAAGTTCTTCTGCCAGGTGAGCCATGAACACTCTTCTTTTTTCAGTGCACCCCGTGCATGCCTTGTACAGTACATGTGCATTCATTGCTGCCAGGTCAGGCAAAAGTTAGAGGGGTTTTTTTTTTAGTTTTATTCTGTCAGTCACGTTCATGCTCCCACAACCCCTCCAACCCAAAACTCTGATCTGACGCTGTTTTCAGATAAAGACATATACTTGACTGGGAATATACTTGACTGGGAATAAGTGGATGTGAGTAGTGTTTTGAGACAATGAAACTGGAAATTCTCTGACGTGGAATCAGTTTTGTATGGTTTTATCCCACCACATCAGAGAATTCCCTGTAATTTCCAGCTCCATTATCTCAAAACACCACTCACATTCATAGTAATTTCCAGTTATGTGAACCACTCACACCCACACCCACAACCATACAGTACATGTCTTTATCTGATGACAGTGTCAGATCAGGGGATTTTGGGGGTGAACGTGACTGAGAGAATAAAACTGAAAAAAGCACTAACTTTTACAAGTACTATAAATTTACACTGGCTGTTACAGATGCAGATCAAATTTATGCTTTTATTGTATAATATTAACAATAAGAGCAGCTCACTACGATAAATTTTGAAGGCAGGCAGTATTGAACCGACGATCTTTTGATTACAAGTCAGCAGTTCTTACCACTGCACTACGCAAGCTATCATATCAAAAGCCTACCGTAACCTACTTTCTTTTTCTTTGGTTATATTCTTCAATAAAATTGCACTTTGTGAAAGTGTTTGTTTGATATTTGGACTTCAGGCTTCACACATTATACACTTCATGTCTACATTTTGTCAATTATTACTAAAACATGAAAAACATTTCTGTTTTAACAATGTGTTTACATAGATTGTTGTAGACACGGAACACACATGAAATGTATGTATTCCAAATGACGATATACTATTTACCTTGTACAATTCCAGGCACTTCACTACAAGATAAACACTGAGCATCGAGAACCTTCTTTGCGATTTGAGCTGGGGAGATGGGATATAGGGCTGCTTGTGCAGATTGACATATTTACAACACAAAAGACGATGATGGAGAGGTGCGAAGGGATTTAAGGTGTGCCGGAATTATACGTTTTTTCATAGGCTTTGGTATTTCTAGTATTAAGTGTGGTGCAGCATTAGCAATGGGATAAGAATGCCTCCAGGTCAGGTCCGCTTGAGGATGCTGTGCGTACCTTGTCATAAAGGAGAGGTTCCCCCAACCCCTGCTATTAGCAAAGAAAAAGTGCAGAATATTTTACTTTAGTTAATTTCGTGCATACATGCATTAGTTAGAGAAGGGAATCCCAGGATAAAAGTCGCGAGCAAGTTACGACTTTAAAAAAAAAAGTCACCTACGTATCCACTCGCATACACGCATGGCTACTAGCCTGTGTAATACATGTCTTGCAAGGTGTGAGCATAGCACCTGTGCAGAATGTAACAGCATCAGCCACTATAGTTGGAAGAGAGTAGCATGTTGCAGGATTGGCTGTAAGATTTATTCCCCGAGTATAAGAAGCACTTCCTTGTGTTTAGGGGTCATCTTCAGACTCAGTGGTGTGGATAGTGTGGTTGGTGTAGCTTTTCTCCAAGTATACTAAACATAGCGGCTTGTGCCTTGTTTGTAAATATTTTCTTTTTGTCTAGAAGTTGTGGGGAACAGCCCGGACACAGACAGGTAGACTCCATTTGTTAAACCCCACACATGTTTATTTACAATATTTATATTACAAGTGCACACGCAACCCAGTGCCACAGCACCAATCACCCTCCATCCAGGCCCTTCCGATGCCTCTCTGTCTCCTCAGGTCCGCCTCCACTCCTCTCCTCCGAGCTCCGCCCTTTTCCACCCGACTCCAGCCATCAAATGGATAGAGGCAGCCCCTTTTATGCTCAACCGGACGTGCTCCATGTGCCTCATGATAACCTTCACCAGCCCTCCCAGGTGTGGTGGAAGTGCCAGCTGTGCACCCGGAAGCACTCCGGGTGTCCCTGGTCTTCTTCCCCCCAGCACCTCCGGGTGTGGCGGAAGTGCTGAGGGCCAGGGCTCCACAGGCATCGGGGTGCCCCCTGGTGGTAACCACAGGCCCCTAAAGGATTGAGCTTCTAAGCTCTGTTCCCATGGTCCCCCAAGCCACCAGGGCGGTCGTCCCCTTGTGGTCTGGAGGAGGCGTAAGCCCTCCTCTGGTCCTTCTCGGCGTCCCGGCTGGGAACCACCCCCAGCCCCTCCCCACAAAGTGTAGATATCTTGTAGTTATTGTATTGTTTTGGTGGAAGTATTTATATAGATTTTGGGTTTGTTTTTCTTGTACATAAACTGTTTTTTTCCTTGTAAATATTTTTGGGGTTCTTTGGACTTGCTGTGTCCTGATTGTTTTCTTTCCATAGGACAACTAATGCTTTATGTATATACATCTTTGTCCTTATTTTTTTTTTGGGACTGGCAAAATTCACTGTAAATATCATTCACTATTTTTGATTCTGACATTATTTTTTGTATATGCATCTGTAAACTAAACCCACTTTTGTTTTTTGGAAAATACTACCTTTTTGTGTTTGTGTCTCCATGTCTGAATTCTCTCAAGTCTGTTCTCATTCGGTCCCAAACTACAAGGCACCCACTGTGTAGTCTGATGGCAACCTTGACCCTACACAAGGTGTCACGACACTAAGATTTTTTTGTTAGTAAATGCAATCTTGGACAAATAAGAAATGCACAATGTTGAAATGCATACCATTGCAGTAATAACATCATTCATTGCCTACTCCTTTTCAGCTACCCTATTAACAGTACTACAATTGTCAACAACTATAAGATCATTTTTTGGAGGTACCTCATTTGAGAACAACAGGATATCTTAGCAATTAGGGTTTGTCGTATCCTGAATAGAATGAGGCAATGGTTCTCTCAATATCTGATAGGAAACATGACAGAAAGAATGAGTAAATATGCTAATACGAATTAGATATAACTTTTTTGAGTGCACTCAAAACTGCCTTACTGTAAAAGAGTTCAAAATGTAAACATGTTAATGGTGACTGTCTAAAAAGGTTGTTTGAACTGCCTCAGGAGTATAATTGGGGCTTGATCATAAAGTACAGGTGTTTCATTGATTGTTTTGTCAAACCATTCTTGGTTTACATGTTACAACTATTTTGTACCAAACCCATCCACATGTTGTTACACTCCAAAATGAATTTATTTTATTTTAATATTAATTACATCCATCAGATTATGAAAAATGAATTAGCCTGTACACTCTAGTTGATCTACTCTACTGTACTTGTATTGTTTTGTATTTTTAATTGTTTTAATGTAACTATGTAGTATAGGAGACACAAATATCATAAAATAAATTTAAACGATCAACATGAAAACAGGACAAGGGTTTGAATACATTGCTAAAGACTGATTTAACTCAATATATGAGCACCTCTGAAATGGGCTTACATTAAAACCTGAAATTAAACTTTGAAAACCTCATACTCTATTGTTCATCACTTTTTATGACTTGATTGATTGCACTTTGATCACTTGCTCCTTACGCTCTAAAAAAGTCTCCATAGTAGGTCTCTCATTAGAAAAAAATCTATATCATGTATTGATCAGATGGTAATATTGCCTTCATTGCAAAAGTTGTCAAAGATAAAGTAAATGTTGAAAAGAATCATTATACTTTGATTAACTGAATTATGTGCTTATATAAGCAAGTCTTTTTTATTTCAGGGAACTTAATTAGTATGCTTATGATCTGTGGAGTTGCATGGTAAAATTATGATTGTGCTGTCACCAAACCTTCAGCCTAAACTACATTTTAGACTGGTGAGTTATATAGAAAGTCAACCTTATAAATGCCTACGTATACTGCTATTCAAGAATAATTTTGTTTTCAGCTTAGAGAAATGAGAAATACAAAAAAATGCCCTGCCAGTAAAGTTTAATTCCTGCTGTAATTGTTATTTTGTACCCAGATCATCCACATTTTGTTCACACCAGTCCTATCTCCTATCGCATGAGTGCCTACAGTTTTTAAGGTTACATCCGGCAGTGATTATGCCTCTCAAAGAATCTTTAAGCGCTTGCCATTGTGAGCTATGAATTCACAAATGTCCCGTACCGTAAACAATTGGAAGTCAGCATGTCAGCAGTGTCTGTTGTGGACGAAAACTCAGACCAGACAGCAGGTGCGGTTCTAAAGCAGCTTTATTTTTCAGAGTCACGGTGAGAAGAGTTTCAGAAAAGCAGACAATCAAATATACATGACAGCGTCAGGGCTCTTCTGAACCCCGTCTGTTGGGTGGGGTCCAGTTTTATACCCCTAGAATGCGTGATTTAATATCATTATGAAATGCAACAGTCAACACTTTATTATACACAATCCTTGAGCCCCTTTAACGTCCCTTGTCAAACTTGATTTCTTGGCTCCTTTTGTTATGGCGTTCAGATGTAAGCTAAGGGAAAACGTGATAAGGCAGACTCATGTGTAGAATGCTCAGACCTTGAGTCCTTTGCACAAATATTTTTCTGTTTGCTAAAACAAAGCATGCTATTACATGGTTTTGCAAAGCTTACTTCTCAGACATGAATTAGTACAAGGGAACGAAGAGAACATTCGTCTTCCACATTCCCCCCTTTTTTAGCAAACAAAAAATATTTGATCAGGGGAGAGTTCAGTGGGAAAGGGTAGGAGAGGGGGATGGAGTGGAGTGGGCGGAGGAGTGTGGGGTGGTTGTGCTGATCTGAAGCATTTTTTCTTTGTGTAAAAAGTAAGCCTTTGCCATAGAGGCAGTAAAATACTTGGATACAGTGTATCTTATCAAGGGAACAATACAGCAAGCTACAAGCAGGAGAACAATAAAATCAACCGTAAGAGAGATGAAAACTGACTTAAGCCATTGGCCCCAGAACTCAAAAGTGGACATAAACCATTTGTCCCAAGGATTAGAAATGCCAGAATTAGTAGCTAGTTCATGTCAAATCAGCTAAAGCACGGGTGATTGATCCATCAGGAGCTGTATTATTAGGGATATAGGTACAGCATGTATCACCAAACATAGCACAAATGCCTCCTTTCTCAGCCAAGAGCATATCTAAAGCCAATCAATTTTGCCAGGTCATGAGGGATGTTTTATCAAGTTGCTCATGGATACCTTCAACAGCTTCTTAGTAAAATTTAAGAATCGTTGTTGATTGTAATAGAGGTAGAGATAAAAAGGGCAAGTAGGCAAGGAAGGCCAGTAGGATCAGATATGTTAGAAAGAGGAAAAGGGACAGTGGCCAAATGTGGCCTAGCTGTAGCACATGCATAGCAATCAGATTGATTCACTTGTCTAGCCAAATATAATACCCATTGCAGCCAACGGTTCTGATCCCCATACCCAGTTTCAATCGAAAAAGTGGAAGAAAAGGTGGAAATATTCATGATCTTAACAGGGGGCGGGTTTGGACCAGGGGTAGGAGAGAGGGGTGTGTGTGTGTGGGGAAATAGGAGGTGTTAGTAACAGGGTTCTCAACCTTAATGTGAAATCTCCCTAGAGGATCTATTCCAGATACACATGCCCCTAAAATATAGGTTCCTGAATCATGTAAAGAAGGGTTCTTCAGAGTAATTATCAAAGGGTTACAATGGTAATCGGCACATTCATGAGGGGCATGTCCTTTTATAATAGAAAAACAATATTTCAGACCATACTTCTGGGCCTTATAGGGTTGATAACCCCAGTCATCAGTTCCAGTATTAGCAAAAATCCAGTCCCACTTGTCACAGTTACTTCCGAATCCAGAGTTTGTAACAGTTACACACACATATTTGTCAGGTCCACTGGATTTGTCGATCAGTCCCACAGTCAATAATAGAACAGAAATCCACCTGAACTAATGTGGTGATTCCGAAAGGAAAAGTCAAGGTGACCAGAGCAGTTGACAAGGGGATGGAAAGACATAGTAGGACCACAATCAAGGGTGCCATCTTTTGCAATGTGAGATGTGAATCCAAGCAGGCAGTCCCTCAACTTTAACAGCGTGTGGTGTCGACAGCAGAACTTGAAACGGTCCTCTCCACCGAGGGTGATGCCAATGTTTCCTTCGAGTATCTCTAACCAGAATCCAGGTTCCTAACGGAATCGGGGAGTCCTTTGATGGAGGACTAGTTCTCCAGGCCTGATTCACCTGCTTGTGGACTTCCTTCAGAGAAACTCAGAGACCTGTAAGACTGGAAAGAAGATCATTGTCCACAGTATGCAGTGTAACATTACCTATGACCATGCCGACTGGCATGGGCTGTCCGGTCAGAATTTCGAATGGCGACAGCCCTAACTGCTGATGTGTTCTTCCCCTTAATCCCATCAAGGCCAGAGGCAGAGCATCAGGCCAAGTTAAATTTGTTTGCTCACAGATTTTAGCCAATTTAGATTGTAAGGTACCATTGCATCGTTCCACAATACCTCCACTCTGGGGGTGGTATTTGCAATAATGATGCACATTTATCTGGAGCCAGGTGGTTAATTCATTTATAACGGAATTTAGTGGGTGCTATTATCAGTTTGTAATTTCTGCGGTATGCCCCATCTTGGAATGATTTCCTTTATCAAAGCTTTTGCCACAGTTTTGACATCTGCATGTTTGGAAGGGAAAGCTTCCACCCATCGGGAGAACACATCAACAGTTACTAAACAGTGTCGGTACCCCTTTGATGGTGTTAATTCAATGAAGTCCATTTGAAGGTGTTCGAATGGACTCATTGGGTTAGATGTAACGGCGGGACTTACCTGGGTGCCTTTTCCTACATTAAACTTTTGACATAATGCACAGCACCTGCAGAACTGCTCTGCATATGTAGAGAAACCTACAGCTTCCCAATGTTTTTCAACATCTTGAACCATGGCGTCTTTTCCAGCATGGTCTAGACCATGGGCAATTTTTGCCATACCTGGAAAAGAAGCTTTAGGAAGGAAAGGTTTGTTAGTTTGCTTATGGGTCCAAATTCCATCAGAGAGGAACCCTTCTTTGGACCATTTTCTCTTCTCTGTGTCCGTGGCTGCACTCTGTAAAGAAATAATTTGATTATCAGTGTCCTGGTCATTTCTCTGTTGGAATAAAGAGATTGGTGTGTTGTTATACGCAGCCCTTTCAGCAAGATGATCAGCTAATTCGTTTCCTTTGCTGACAGGATTCTGTTTTCCTGTGTGAACTTGACATTTAACGATCGCTAGCTTTGATGGTTTCGTTATGGCCTCTAAGAGGGATTCTATTAGTTTTTGATGCTGAATGGGCTTGCCAGTACTGGTCTTGAATCCCCTGAGTTTCCATAATGCCCCATGATCATGGCAGACTCCAAAAGCATATCTAGAATCAGTATAGATAGTTACAATTTTTCCCTCTGACAACTGACAAGCTCGGGTGAGAGCTATCAACTCAGCTGCCTATGCACTCAAACTTGAAGAAATTCGGTTTGCTTCCAGCAGGTGGTCACCTTTGACCACTGCATAGCTGGTTGAAGGTGTTCCATTTTCCAATCATAAAGAACATCCATCCACAAAAATTATCTCTCCTGTTCCTAAGGGTGTTTCCTGTAAGTCTGGTCTAGGTTTTATAACCTTAGTTATTTCGTCATGACAGTTGTGGGGCTCCCCTTGATTTTCAGTTGGAAGCAATGTAGCTGGATTTAAGGTGGAGCACCTTTCTATGGTAACGTTTGACAAAGTACAGAGTACATTTTGGTAGTGTATTGCCCTAGCAGTAGTAAGATGTGAGGTTTTAGCCTGTACTAAAATGGAGTGTACGGCGTGAGGCACTTTTACCACTAGGGGGCTCATGAGCACTATATCTGTACTGGCTAGCATGGCTTCTGTTGTGGCTGCTACAGCTCTGAGACAGGTTGGAAGTCCCGCAGCCACTGGATCCAATTTTTTTCGAAAAATAGGCTAAGCCTTTGTTTTTTCTCCATGGAATTGTGTAAGAACTGCATTCATATATCCCCCCTTTTCGTCCACGAACAGAGTGAATGGACGAGATAGTCAACAGTCCCAACGCATGCGCAAACAGTAGGGCATTTTTTTTTTTTTTTTTTAAAGTCACACAGAGCCTTCTCAGCTTGATCATTGCATGCCACCTGACCAGAAAGGGGGAGATCAGATGTGATCGCTAAAGGTTGCAAAAGCTGTGCTCTTTCAGTGAAGTTTAAAATCCATTGCCGGCAGTATCCTAGAATGCCTAATACAGACATAACCTGTTGCTTTGTAACAGGTCTAGGAAGATTTTGAATGGTGTTTATACGATCGCTAGAGAGAGAGAGCTCTTGTTTCACAAGAAATGTCATGACCTGAATATTTCACAGTTGTTTGAATTAACTGCAGTTTTGTTTTAGAAACTTTATGGTCATTTTCTGCTAAAAATAATAACAATTTCTGAGTATCACGTGCACAATCTTCTTCTGTAGTACTACACATTATATCATCTACATACTGTATCAATACATTGTCTTTATCTGGCCTTCTAAATTTTGAGCAAGAGCTTATCCAATACACAAGGGCTACAGTATATCCCTGAGGCATAACGGTCCATGTCCAACGGCGGTTTTGGAAAGTAAAGGCAAACCAGAATTGAGAGTCGGGGTGCACGGGAATAGAAATATAAGCATTTGCAAGCAAGGTCAATAACAGAGAAATAACAGGCGGACGGGGGTATCGTAGAA
The DNA here is from genome assembly GCA_026402145.1 of Polypterus bichir lapradei. Classification (NCBI taxonomy): domain Eukaryota; kingdom Metazoa; phylum Chordata; class Cladistia; order Polypteriformes; family Polypteridae; genus Polypterus; species Polypterus bichir. The sequence goes on along the minus strand of JANRMT010062818.1, from coordinate 38,857,859 downwards.
AGAATAGTGGAAGGATTAGGAACAATAGGTGCCCTAGGAAAAACTGCAGAATTAACTTGTCGAAGATCTTGAACAAAAACGCCATGAACCGTCAGCCTTTTAAACAGGTAAAACGGGGGAGTTGACTGGAGAGTATTTAATTTGAATGATTGCTCCACGTTTCACGAGATCGGAATGTACGGCGGAGATGCCAGCCTCTGCTTCTGGAGACAGAGGATACTGGGTGTGATGCGGGCGGAAGGATGATTTTGGGTAAATCACCAGTGGCTCACAGTGCGCTATCCTTCCATAATCATTTTTTCCCTGGGACCACAGTGCATCGGGAAGTGAGGAAAGCCAAGAAAGTGGTTTGCAATGAAAAAGCAGAAAAGGAAGGACGGCACAATGCACGATGTACTAAAAAATCATTTTGAAGCACAACTTTAGTTATCAAATGATCTGAGGTATCAAAAATACCCGGAGCAACGTGCAGCCAGTCCGTCCTATCGAAACATTGTTCCACCCATTCCCCAATTTCAACTCCGTGAACGGTGCTAGATTTAGCTAAGAAACATGGGGAACCGAACCTCCTAAATAGAAAACACTTTGTGAATATGTGAAGTGCACTGACAGCAGCAGCTGTGTTTGCATGAGGAAACAAATGCAAGGGATATGAAGGGTCTCTGGGCTCGTACCTGAAGAGAGAAAAGATTCTAACCAAGGTGTGTCCACTTCAGCAGGGAAGTACTGGGCAGTGCAGTGGAGGGTGTTGGGGACTTGCAAGTGGGGAAAAAGACATGAAGGAAAAGAGTGTAGGGCTTTAAGGAGAATGGTGTGTGAGGAGATGTTCAGGGTCCAGGCTGCAAAAGAGGGCTTAGTGTTGGGGGAGGTTTAGCACAGGAATTTAGGAATAGAATAGTAAAACCCTCGTTCGGTTAGAGAAATAGAGAGGGAGAGCTTAGTCCTCAGATCCCTTCCTAACAGATTAACAGGGCAGAGCTGATATGACAAAAACCGGTGCATCAAAATGGAACCACTGGAAATGAAGCTGAACCCGAAGAGGTTTAGACAACAGCAAAACATGAGGTTGTCCAGAAGCAATAAGCACAGTCACTATATCTTTCGAGGCAGACTAGAAAAGCAGTTTCAGTGCCATTCACCAGCAAAGTCAATAAAAGATCTGTGTCCGCATGGCGAGTGAGCAAAGGCAACTGAAGAGAATGGCTGGGGGTCCCTGTGAATTCCTAGGACCAAGAAATATCCTCGGGTTCAGGTAAGACAGGCGGGGGAGGAAGCTGATGTGGGCAATTGCGGCTGAAGTGTCCCATCGTAACAGGCAAGATGTGTAGGTGCTTGATCTGAGGGGAGAGGCGGCTGAGCAGTCGAAGAATTCGGATTAGGGAGTAAAAATCCATGACCTCTCCCCCGGCCTCGCCCCTGTCTTAGGAAAAATCCACCTCCTCCACGTCCTCGACCCCTGCCTGAGGCAGCTCCACCTGCATAATAATTCATTTGTGCCATGATTAACTTGGTCTGAGTGTCTGACTCTTTTTGTTTAGTCTGTCGTTCAGCATGCTCCGCGTGTCTTTAAACTTCATCAAAAGTGGCACTTTCCCATCCAAATACAGGACGTGCGTGCTTTATTTTGAATATCACTTCTTAGTCCTGACACAAAAGGAGGAACTGCTGCCTTGGCACGGTCGTCTGGGCTGTCTAAGCCAGAATGGTTTGTCATCAAGTCCTGAATGCGGTGTGCCCATTCATCTACCGTCTCATCTTTCTTTTGTTTGGCAGCTGAAATAAGGTACCAGTCGGTGCCCTTTTTATATTTTGCAGCTATTGCAGTTTTCATGGTTTCCCATTGGGCAAGGAAAGGACCCTCATTATTTTGTCCACGAGGCAATGCCTCATTCCACTGCCACTGTTCTCCATAATGCTGCCCATGATTGACAGTAGCCCAAGTAGTGCCCATCTTTCTGTGTAGCACCTGGGTCCATTCAGCCGCACTGGGTTTATACAGGTATATGTTGTCTAGTTTCTGCACCTGTTCCACAAACTTCAACCCACCGATTACCTTAAGATCAGGCACTTCGGACACTACATCTTTCAGCTCTTGAATATCTCAGTTACAATGTATCATTACATTAGTGGGTTTGTTTCCTGGGGGTTGTTTGGAATCGTGTTGGGGGTTAGGGACCTCAATTAAAGGGCATGAAAATGTGGGTGCTAAAGGTTTTGGGGACTTAAATGGGGTAAGGTTTTCAGGGAACTTATCTCTGAGGGTCTTGCTTCTAGTACGTTGTGAAATGGAGGGCTTTTTGTGTGAGTTAGAAGAGCCTCCCATAGCCCCTAACAAGTGGCCGTCAGTCTCATTATCCAGATGTGTTAGTGAGGAGGGGTCGCACTGATATTGCTCATCAAAGAAATCATCAGTAACTTGGGCATCGGTAACCACAGGAGCTGTTGGGGCAAGGGGTGAAAGAGGCAGTGGAAGGGGTTGTGGGTAAAGTGCTAGGGAAGAAAGCACAGGATATAAAGGGTCTTTTTTATCACTCCTTTTCCTCCTTCCTTCAGACTGGGGTCCTGTATCAGCCTGCACTTTATGTAAAGCTATAAGCAGCTCTTCCTTTTCCTTTCAATTCTTAAGTTCAGCAACTTAAAGCTCATTCAATTTCTGTGCCGCTTCCAACGTACGGTCTTTAATAACCAATTCCCATCTGTCATACATATCCATCTGATAAGGACCTCCATTACAACAACCCTGTGTATTTCTGCACAGTATTTTTCTAATGTCCTGTATCTCATTCATATTTCCGGTTCCTTCCACTACGCCATCTACCTGCACTATCCTTATTCCACTTTCTACATGACTGTTTGACTGGCTTGCTGATTGTTTTTTCCCATAGTAAGCGGCAGGATCTCCGCAGAAAATGACTCCGCCCTCGATAAACCCCGTTCCACCCGCCGTCCGCTCTTATCCCCGGATTACAGCTTCAGGTGACTTCGTGTACGTTTATTCGCATCAGCAGAATCCTACATCACTACGCCCCATGGAGTCCGGGATATGGAGGTTTTAACCCCGATCCCTTCATCAGACGGTTTGTATGCGTCAATCTGCCAGGGTATTGTCTCCGTCACCTTAGCAACCCGTTGAGACAAGAGTATAACTAGACAGTGGATGAAAAACTCGACCTCCCGTTTATTTAGACACACATTCTCTAAATACGCCCTTTCACCCCCATTCCTCTAATTATTATAGGAGCGTGCCACTCGCCCCTTTCTAATACACTTCACAGAGGTGACTAGCTAACATTCACACTGTGCCGTTTTCCGTAGGGTCCCAAAGCCACCTTCCGTGAGTCCCTAGAACCCTCCTATGGGTCTGATACAGTATGCTCTCTTATTCTTTATTTTGCATATGCTTTTATTCTTTTTCTTTCTATATTCATATTACTTCTGGCACATCAGTCAAACTCGACTAACAGGAATCCCCCGATCTACTCACCGTGACTCCATCCACCTGCCTGGAAATGCCCGTCAAGTCGTGCCTCGTATCGGCTAGGAGGAGGTCAGGGACTCCCCACGCAGGAAACGCCCAAGGCAGGCCAATCCTACATTTACCGAAGCTGGACCCGACCCGGCTGGAATCGGCTCCACCACGGTCCTCTGGACGATCCTGCACGAGGAGCCATCTGCCGTCTCCTGCCCCACGTTGGGCGCCAAAACTGTGGACGAAAACTCAGACCAGACAGCAGGTGCGGTTATAAAGCAGCTTTATTTTTCAGAGTCACGGTGAGAAGAGTTTCAGAAAAGCAGACAATCAAATATACATGACAGCGTCAGGGCTCTTCTGAACCCCGTCTGTTGGGTGGGGTCCAGTTTTATACCCCTAGAATGCGTGATTTAATATCATTATGAAATGCAACAGTCAACACTTTATTATACACAATCCTTGAGCCCCTTTAACGTCCCTTGTCAAACTTGATTTCTTGGCTCCTTTTGTTATGGCGTTCAGATGTAAGCTAAGGGAAAACGTGATAAGGCAGACTCATGTGTGGAATGCTCAGACCTTGAGTCCTTTGCACAAATATTTTTCTGTTTGCTAAAACAAAGCATGCTATTACATGGTTTTGTAAAGCTTACTTCTCAGACATGAATTAGTACAAGGGAACGAAGAGAACATTCGTCTTCCACATTCCCCCCTTTTTTAGCAAACAAAAAATATTTGATCAGGGGAGAGTTCAGTGGGAAAGGGTAGGAGAGGGGGATGGAGTGGAGTGGGCGGAGGAGTGTGGGGTGGTTGTGCTGATCTGAAGCATTTTTTCTTTGTGTAAAAAGTAAGCCTTTGCCATAGAGGCAGTAAAATACTTGGATACAGTGTATCTTATCAAGGGAACAATACAGCAAGCTACAAGCAGGAGAACAATAAAATCAACCGTAAGAGAGATGAAAACTGACTTAAGCCATTGGCCCCAGAACTCAAAAGTGGACATAAACCATTTGTCCCAAGGATTAGAAATGCCAGAATTAGTAGCTAGTTCATGTCAAATCAGCTAAAGCACGGGTGATTGATCCATCAGGAGCTGTATTATTAGGGATATAGGTACAGCATGTATCACCAAACATAGCACAAATGCCTCCTTTCTCAGCCAAGAGCATATCTAAAGCCAATCAATTTTGCCAGGTCATGAGGGATGTTTTATCAAGTTGCTCATGGATACCTTCAACAGCTTCTTAGTAAAATTTAAGAATCGTTGTTGATTGTA
>JANRMT010062818.1:38821763-38852714 GCA_026402145.1 Polypterus bichir lapradei | reverse complement strand
AGAATGGCTTGCCTTCATTGATGGAACAATGAATTCTGAATTATATCAGAGAATTCTAAAGGAAAATGTCAGGTCATCTGTCCATGAACTGAATCTCAAGAGAAGGTGGGTCATGCAGCAAGACAACGACCCTAAACACACAAGTCGTTCTACCAAAGAATGGTTAAAGAAGAATAAAGTTAATGTTTTGGAATGGTCAAGTTAAAGTCCTGACCTTAATCGAATCGAAATGTTGTGGAAGGACCTGAAGCGAGCAGTTAATGTGAGGAAACCCACCAACATCCCAGAGTTGAAGCTGTTCTGTACGGAGGAATGGGCTAAAATTCCTCCAAGCCGGTGTGAAGGAATGATCAAAAGTTACTGGAAACGTTTAGTTGCAGTTATTGCTGCAAAGGGGGGGTCACACCAGATACTGAAAGCAAAGGTTCACATACTTTTGCCACTCACAAATATGTAATATTCGATCATTTTCCTCAATAAATAAATGATCAAGTATAATATTTTTGTCTCATTTGTTTAACTGGTTTCTCTGTATCTACTTTTAGGACTTGAGTGAAAATATGATGATGTTTTAGGTCATATTTATGCAGAAATATAGAAAATTCTAAAGGGTTCACAAACTTTCAAGCACAACTGTAGAGCGGAACTTCAATATCATCATTTCTATATTACATACGGTAGAGTAAATATACTCTATTCTGAATAAGCTTTATTTAGTAAAAATGGTAGACTATATTATCATCATTATACACCATTAAATAACTTCTTAAAATACATCTTATTTGTATATCTATTTTTTAACTCCAGGTTAACTCAAAATAAGCCGTAAAAAACTAGAAATATACAGTGGGATGCAAAAGTTTGGGCAACCTTGTTAATAATCATTATTTTCCTGTATAAATCTTTGGTTGTTACGATAAAAAATGTCAGTTAAATATATCATATAGGAGACTCACACAGTGATATTTGAGAAGTGAAATGAAGTTTATTGGATTTACAGAAAGTGTGCAATAATTGTTCAAACAAAATCAGGCAGGTGCATAAATTTGGGCACCACAAAAAAGAAATTAAATCAATATTTAGTAGATCCGCCTTTTGCAGAAATTACAGCCTCTAAACGCTTCCTGAAGGTTCCAATGAGAGTCTGGATTGTGGTTGAAGGTATTTTGGACCATTCCTCTTTACAAAACATCTCTAGTTCATTCAGGTTTGATGGCTTCCTTAACTCACACCACAGATTTTCAATTATATTCAGGTCTGGGGACTGAGATGGCCATTCCAGAACGTTGTACTTGTTCCTCTGCATGAATGCCTTAGTGGATTTTGAGCAGTGTTTCGGGTCGTTGTCTTGTTGAAAGATCCAGCCCTGGCGCAGCTTCAGCTTTGTCACTGATTCCTGGACATTGGTCTCCAGAATCTGCTGATACTGAGTGGAATCCATGCGTCCCTCAACTTTGACAAGATTCCCAGTCCCTGCACTTGCCACACAGCCCCACAGCATGATGGAACCACCACCATATTTTACTGTAGGTAGCAGGTGTTTTTCTTGGAATGCTGTGTTCTTTTTCCTCCATGCATAACACCCCTTGTTATGCCCAAATAACTCAATTTTAGTTTCATCAGTCCACAGCACCCTATTCCAAAATGAAGCTGGCTTGTGCTGTGGGCGGAGAAAAGGCTTCCTCTGCATCACTCTCGCATACAGCATCTCCTTGTGTAAAGTGCGCCGAATGGTTGAACGATGTACAGTGAGTCCATCTGCTGCAAGATGATGTTGTAGGTCTTTGGTGCTGGTCTGTGGGTTGACTCTGACTGTTCTCACCATTCGTCGCTTCTGTCTATCCGAAATCTTTCTTGGTCTGCCACTTCGAGCCTTAACTTGAACTGAGCCTGTGGTCTTCCATTTCCTCAATATGTTCCTAACTGTGGAAACAGACAGCTTAAATCTCTGGGACAGCTTTCTGTATCCTTCCCCTAAATCATGGTGGTGAACAATCTTTGTCTTCAGGTCATTTGAGAGTTGTTTTGTGACCCCCATGTTGCTACTCTTCAGAGAAAATTAAAGGAGGAGGGAAACTTACAATTGACCCCCTTAAATACTCTTTCTCATTATAGGATTCACCTGTGTATGTTGGTTAGGGGTCACTGAGCTTACCAAGCCAATTTGAGTTCAAATAATTAGTTCTAAAAGTTTTGGAATCAATAAAATGACAACGGTGCCCAAATTTATGCACCTGCCTGATTTTGTTTGAACAATTATTGCATACTTTCTGTAAATCCAATAAACTTCATTTCACTTCTCAAATATCACTGTGTGTGTCTCCTATATGATATATTTGGCTGACATTTTTTATCGTAACAACCAACGATTTATACAGGAAAATAATGACTATTAACAAGGTTGCCCAAACTTTTGCATCCCACTGTAACATAATGATATAAGGTTACTATGAGAAAAGCCAGAAATTCAAAGATAAAATCTACAATATACTGTTTATCCATAATAAATAGAAATGCAAAAAGTCACTCCAGAATCTGTTTATCAAAATTCAGTTCAATCTAAATAGAATATTCAGTCTCCTCTACATACCTGAATACAAAGTTGATTCTTGATATGAGACAACAAGCATGTCCAAGTCATTATTAGTAAAATGTGTAAGAGTATAGACAGGGCATATGAGGTGGAGTGAAGGGTGATATTGCCAAGGCTTAAGTTGAAATTTTGTTTTTAGTCTACCAGGTTAGTGTGAAACATTCACAGTGCATTAAAAGGTAATGAGATGCTCAACCCCAGCCTTAATCCTTCTGTGTCATTCACAAAGTGTGCAACTTTAATAATAGGGGTGGATGTTATATCTGTACAGCTTTGTGAAAGTGTTTTGTGCTGTCTTTGCATATTTGAAAAAGTGCACGTAGATTTAAAAAAGGGGAGGTGAAGGGTGTTGTGTAGTCTTCATTAGAGCAATATAACATTGGTGACAAAAATGGGATGGAGCTTTCATACACACCACATCCCTCATTCCTTGCACTTCCAGGCAATCCTCCAGTTCCGTGGACTAGCTGGATTGACTCTTTTGAGACTTATTTAAGAGCTGTTGGTTTGGATGAGGTGAGTGATGCTCGTAAAATAGCCATACTTATACAATGCCTAGGCACAGAAGGCCAATGTGTCATTAAAACCCTCTGAACTGTGGCTAGATATTCTACATTGGTGAGTCTCCTGGCATCTCATTTTTCTACACCTCAAAGTGTCATCATTTGACAAATTCTATTCTGCCAGTGCCATCAGCAGCTGGGGGAGTCAGTTCATGGCTGACTTGCGGGGTTTAGCCAGCTTTTGCAAGTTCAGTGAGTTACACGACCAATTTATCACGGATCAGCTTGCAGAACATGCCAGTAACCCTAAAGTTTGTGAAAGATTACAGATGGCACTGATGTAAAATGTAATAAACATATTTTGCTGCATTTCATCTTGAAAATATCATCATCATTTGTAAATACATGCTTTATAAAGAGGCTCAAGTTGTGTAATATTATAACTGTATCGCAAGTTTACAATGAGGTGATTGCACTTATAAGTACAAACAGTTCTACAAGGAGCACTTGAACTGATTGAGTGCGTTAATAGTTCTTGGGAAGAAACTGTTTCTGAACCGCGAGGTCCGTACAGGAAAGGCTCTGAAGCGTTTGTCATATAATAGCAGTTCAAATAGACTGTGTGCATGGCTGAGGCAATGTGTGCTAGATGCTGTATACCGATAATTTTTCTTTCCGAACAGCTGCTGTACAGCTGTGAATCCACACACAGATACAGTGATATAAATACTCTGAGTGGTGCAGTGAGAATAACACTGCTAAAGCAGCTATGGTATTTAGAATAGCTTGGCCATTCTGTGGACCATTATATTGCTACAGGTTAATTACAATCGGATGCCTTAAACTAATAAACAATATGCGGTTAATTTTAGTTTATATGATAAAGTTGCATCGGGGATGTGGATCTAAAAAAGAAAGGGAAACCACACTGGAATAACAGTACTGCTTTGACGCTGGGTGCCGTCAGTTTGCAAAACCGAGTGGAGAACTTGTGTACGCCAGGGATTGAGCTAGCGTGAAAATGTGTGTGGCTTTACGCCAAGTTTAGTTTTTATTTATCGCGATGTGAGCGTGGAAACGGCCATACACAACATTTTTGTGCATACGCATCGTTTATACATGAGGCCCCTGGACACTGAGGGGTCTGCTGTCCTCACTGTCAGCTCACCATGGCTTCAGCAATGGCCAGCTCTTTTCACAGGATTGGGTTGAATCTCAGCTTCTAACCACCAACCACTGCTCAATCCCTCCATATGACCTGTCATCCAACCCCTTCGCCAAGTTCCCCTTGCCCTCTAGGATGGTGTAACTGTGCAACTGCGCAACCTGTTGGAGTTGGACATAATTGAACCAGTTAATGCCTCAACCTTGGGTCTCAAACCTAGTGACAGCGAATAAAAAAGGTGGGTTACGCTTCTCCATTGACCTCAGGGCTGTGAACAAAGCAGTAATAGCAGGTAAATATTCACTGCTGAGGAGTTCACCACCCAGTTCCATGGCTTAAAGGTATTTTCCAAATTGGACCTTCGCCAGGGGTACCCACAGATTCCTGTCCACCCTGAAAGCAGAGATTTGACTGCCTTTGTCACCCACAATGGGGTGTTTTTTTACACTAGGGTTTTATTTGACCTCAGCATTGCCCCAAGCTGTTTTCAGATGGTGATATTTACTATTTTTGCTGGGTTACCTGGGGTGGTCATATATTTGGGTGACATTGTTGTGCATGGCCCAACCCCGGCCACCCATACACCTTCAGTGAGTGTTCAAAGTATTAGCCATTCATCGCCTCACACTGAATGGCGATAAATGTGTTTTTTCAGTCCCTCACATAGTGTTTGTAGAATTTAGTCTGACTGCCGATGGCATCTCTCCACTCCAGTCTCCAATAAGGAAGCTATTGAGTGCATTCCTGAGCCCACAAATGTAGCCCAGGTGGCCTCTCTTTTTGTCTATTGATGGTACAGCTCACATCTTCACCTATCCTTGCTCACTTTGATGTCTCTAGCCCAACCTTTATTACATGTGATGCTTCCAATGTAGCGTTAGGCGTAGTGTTGTCCCAGCTACAGAATAATACTGAATGACCCATTGCCTTTGTTTCCCAGGCTCTGATTGCAGCTGAACAAAAGTACTTTGTGGGTGAGCGTGAAGCTCTAACTTGTGTCTGGGTTTCTGCATGATGGCACTTACTGCCCTATTGTCAACATTAGGCACTGGTCACAATCCCCTTGGAATTTACTGCTAGTCAGAAAGACTTCAGCAGTGTAATTTTACATTACAGTTCACTCCTGGCCGTGAAAATGTTGTGGCAGACCTGCTGTCCCATACTTTCCCCTGCCCCAATACAGACCCAGGACCTGACATGAAAGAACCAGAACTTGTTCAAATGCTCCACTTTTCACTTCGAGCCATTGCCTCCCTACAGGAGCTTCAACAAGCCTCTGAACATGACCCTGTTCTCCCAGCTGTGGATTTTCATTCATTCAGGCTGGTACTTACAGATTTCGGAGGAGCTGTCTTCATACTACAGAATTGCATGATGAGCTCTCCTGTTTAAACAAATTTTGTGTAGCCTGTGGGACTCATACAATTGTTCCTAGCTACCTCCAGTCACGCATCCTGACCATGGCTCATGAATGCCATTTAGGCTTTGTGTGAGTTAAACCACTGCCACGATCTGGTGTGGTTGCCTGGTATAAGACAGAGATATTGAACATCTTGTTCATGAATGGTTCTTCCACTCCGCCCTCCTACAGCCTACAGGCCTCCTACAGTTTGATTAGAGTGGTCATGGGAACACTTGCAGATGGATATTTGTGGAGCATTCCATGGAGCTCCGGACCACCAATGCTTTCTCATTGTGGTCTATGACTTGCACTCCCAGTGGCCTGAAGTGCTGCATACGGGGTCTTTTACAACACGTGCAGAGACTGATTTCTTGGATACTCTGTTTGCCCGCTGGGGTCTGCCATCTGCTATCACCACCGACAATGGGCCCCAGTTAGCATCAGCAGAATTCTCTTCTTTTTTAACCACCTCATCACGTTCGGACAGCTCTATATCACCCCCAGGAAAATGGGGGAGTAGAAAGACAGAGACAGAGTCAGAATTTAAAAAAATGGTATTGGGGCTCACTTGGTTGAGGGATGCGCATTCTCGACTGCTCTTCTCCGTACTCTTTTACATTACAGAGCAACAAAACACTCCACTGCAGGCAGCTCTCCTGCATGTCTTATGTTAGGGCATGAACTGCAGTTTCCTCTGGATTGTTTGCAGCCTCAGGCTACCCACACCCCACCACAGCCTCAGTGAAATACGGTCTCTGAACACCAGCAAACAGTGAAGACACACTTTGATCAGAAGCATAGGGTGAGGGTTCCAAAATTCCAGGTTCATGACTGGGTAAGAGTTCCTCATCCCTATCATGACTGCAAGCTACAATCCTTCTGGTCTTCACCTTTACAGGTTCTTAAACAGCTTGGCCCAGCTATTTTCCAGCTCTCTGATGGATCATGGTGGCACACAAGTCGCCGCCACAAGATGCCTCCTCCAGTCAGTGCTGATATAGAGAGCAATTTAGACCTGGACTGCCAAGAGGATGTCTGTTCGCCTCCTTTGGATCCACTGGATCCCTAGCCAAAACAAACACTTATACCTTTGCCTTGTGACAACTCGGTCCCATCCAGACTACCTCAAAGATTGTCACTGGCTTTTAACTTTTGCTAATATAAAATAACTCCTTCTAGTGATCTAAAGAAGAAAAGGGGGTTAGTGAACTGTTTTAGTTCTCTTGTTCCATATTTTGTATTTTCTGATTTTTTCTGGAGGGAAGGGAATTTCTATTTGGGGTGATTGTTATAACTGCACAGCTTTGCGACAGTGCTGTGTTTCCTGTTTCTCTTTGCATACTTAAAAGAAATAAAGGGTTGTTGCATGCAAACTGAACATTGTGCTTTCTGCATTAGAGCAATATAACAGTGGACACAGTTTAGGCATGTAATATAACAAGTCTGAATCAAGTAGCTCATTTTTTTGTACTGAGTTAAACTAAGAAATTGCAGTACAATATGACTTGTATACAGTGTAATGCTGCGTAAATCTCTAAAAGTGATATTAGTTTAGCAATAAATGTATATATTGCTGCATTATTCTGGAATTTGTATATGGACTTCTACAACTGTAACTACTGTGATTTAATCATATTATTCAAAAATAATCATCATTATGAATCCCTATGGTTATCTTCTTATGTGAAACTGATAAGGTGACTGTAGTCTTTAGGTTCAGGGCGAGTGATGGCTCCCCACTCCTCTTGTTATAAAGTATGCCATCCATAGCAGTGTCACTACTTTACTTTTGAAAAAAAGAGTTGTCTCTTACTTAGGCTTACATTTATTTGCAAATAAAAGAAAAAAATGTATTGTACTAATAAATGAGGCTAAAAACACCCCTCAAAAATATGAGAATACACACTATAATCTTCTTCTTCTTTCTTCCTTCAACTGCTACCTTTAGGGATTGCTACCAGGGATCATCTTTTTCCATATCTTCCTATCCTCTGCATCTTCCTCTGTCACATCTACCACCCGCTATTCCTCTCTTACCACATACATAAACCACCTCTTAGACCTTCCTATTTTCTTCTTACCTGAGAGCTCTATCCCTAGCATCCTTCTCCCAATATACCATTGCAATCTTGCCTCTCTGGCTTTGTCTCCAAACCATCCAACCTGAGTTGACCCTTTAATGTAATTGTTCATAATCTTAACCACTTTAATTCTGCCACCTCCAGCTCTGTCTCTTGACTTTTTGTCAGTGCCACCATCTCTAAACCATATAACATAGCTGGTCTCACTATTGTCTTGTAGACCTTCCCTTTCACTGTTGCTGGTACCGGTCTGTCACAAATCACTCCTGACACGCTCCTCCACCAACTCCACCATCCCTGCAGTGTCTTCTTCACACCTCTTCCACACTCCCCATTACTCTGTATTGTTGACCCCAAGTCTACTCTCTGTATCCTCACCATTCATCTGACCTCCATCTCATTCACACACATGTATTGGTCTACTGACCTTTCTTCCTCTCCTCTCTAGAGCATATCTCCACCTCTCCAGGGTCTCCTTAACCTGCTCCCTACTCTTGCTACACATCATCATAGTCCATGAGGATTCCTGTCTAATGTCCTCTGTCAAACTGTCCATCACTATTGCAAGTAAGAAAGGGCGCAGAGCCAATCCCTGATGTAACCCATCAATTCCATCTTAAACGCATCTATCACTCCTACCGCAGACCTCACCATTATCATACTTCCCTCATATATATCCTGTACCACTCTTACATACTTCTCTGTCATTTCCGACTTCCTCATACAATGCTACAACTCCTGTATATGCAGTCTGTCATATGTTTTCTTTAGGTCCACAAAGACACAATACAACTCTTTTTGGCCTTCTCTATACTTCTCCATCATTGCATCTGTTGTGTTCTTTCCTGGCATGAAACCATACTGCTGCTCACTAATCATCACCTCCCTTCTTAACCTATCCCATAACTTGTTGTTGTGGCTGATAAATTTTATCCCTCTGTAATTACTACAGTCCTGCACATTACCCTTATTCTTAAAATTCAGTACCAGTAAACTACTTCTCCACTCCTCAGGCATATTTTCACTTTCCATGATTACAAAAAACTCCACTGCCATCTCTCCTAAACACTTCCATGCTTCCACAGGTATGTTATCTAGACCAACAGCCTTCCCATTCTTCATCCTCTTCATAGCTGTCCTTACTTCCTCCTTGCTAATCTGTTACACTTCCTGGTTCACTATCTCCACTTCATCCAACCGTCTCTCTCATTCTCTTCATCAACCTCTCAAAGTACTATATCTGTCTGCTCAACATACTCTCTGTGCTTGTGAGTATGTTTCCATCATTATCATTTATCACCCTAACTTGATGCTTTATCTTTTCCAGCTTGGTCTCACTGTCTAGCCAATCGGTGCAGGTCCTTTTCTTCTTCTTTGGTGTCCAACCTGTCATACAACTCATCATACGCCTTATCTTTGGCTTTTGCCATCTCTCTTTTCACCTTATGCCTTATTCTCTTTTACTACTGTTTACTTTCTTCATCTCTCTGACAATCCCACTTCTTCTTCATCAGCCTTTTCCTCTTTATACTCTCCTATACTTCCCCATTCCACCACCAGATTTCTTTGTCCTCCTTCATCTGTATAGATGTCAGACCAGGCACCCTTCTAGCTGTCTCCCTTACCAATTCTGCTGTAGCTGCCGAGCTATCTGGATTGCAGTCTCCTACATAGGATATAATCTACCTGTGTTCACTCTTGTACATCGACCTGTGTTCCTTGTTGTTCTTAAAATACATATTCACCACCGCCATTTCCATCCTTTTTGCAAAATCCACTACCATCTTTCCTTCTTCATTCTTCTCCTTGACTCCATAACTATCCATCACCTCCTCATCCCGTCTGTTCCCTTCACTAACATGTCCACTGAAATCCACTCCAATCACCACGCTCTCCACCACTTCATCCAACTCACTCCAGAAATCCTCTTTTTCATCCATCGCACATTTCCAGCTTCATAATTAAGACTCTGTCTGACACTCTTTTCACCTTCAAAACACTCTTGACATACTGTTCCTTCAGGATAACCCCTACCCCATTTATCCTCCCATCCACACCATGGTACAACAATTTGAACCAGCCTCAAATTACACCTGGCCTTTCTACCCTTCTATCTAGTCTCTTGCACGCATAATACTGTATACCAACTTTCACATTAATGTATATATTTTATATGTTTTATTTGCATGTAAAAATATGTGTAGCTGCAGGTGTGTAAGGCAGGATCAAACACGGGTAAAACACGTGCCGAAAGAAATCTCTCAGTCCAAAAGTTCATTTTAAAAGATTTAGTGAAAATTCAAAGCAAATAGTCCACACAAGAATAAAGAAAAAAGATTGTTACACAAGTAGAATAAAAAGCAAAAAAAAAACAAATGAGAAAAAGTGTTTCTTTTATAAACTTTTCTTGTCAAACCTCAGTTGTTTTTATACTTAAAAATCCTTTATTTCATCTTCAGTACATTTAATAGAGCACGTTATCTTTCATACTATTGAGCACATAAGGCATTGTTTAAAACCATATGCCCTCCGTGCCTTACACATGGCAAGGCAGGTCACTAACTGAAACTATTCTATAGTCAGAGGGGCAAGAAGTAGTTAGAATATACTAATTCAATTCAGCATGTAAGAGGTATAAAAACCTCTCCTAGACTATACACTAATGTTTAGGCAAACATTTAATATAGCTTAAACGACTAGCAAATGGCACTTACACATCTGCCCCTAATTGTTTATGCTCAGCACAGAAATCAATTTTTTCAACATTACTTAGTAACAGCCTTAACTGTTAATGAACTTAAACCAAACTTATGAAATTTAAAACTTAAATGTAAACTTAATCTTAAATGTTAATGCACAAGCACAAGTAAACAAATTAAGCATGCAAACTTTAAGATTAGTCATTTCAATTAATTGCTGCTTGCTGGAGCAGGCACAGTTTGTTCATAGGTCTGTCCAGTGTGCTGGTTTTGGTTTGCACACAATCTCTTCTGACTGCTCCTTTTGTGTCTGGCATTGTCTTGATGACTTGATCTTTAGCCAGGAGTTAAGAGGTGCTGTTTCATCTACAATGAGAACAATGTTACCTGGTTCAAAGTTTCTTCTTGGTGTGAGCCATTTTTGACGTTCTTGAAATATTGGCAAATACTCTTTTTTTTTTTTACATCTTTTCTAAAACAAATCAGCAAGATATTGTACTTGTTTCCAACGTCTTCGGGTATATTGGTCATTTTTGGAGAAGAGACCTGGGGGTAGGCTGGGTTGTGTCTTGAACAATAGCATGTGATTGGGTGTCGGTGCCTCTAGGTCATTCAGGTCATCTGATACCTTTTGTGAGGGGTCTTTTGTTTAGGATGGCTTCTGCTTCACACAAAAATGTATGGAGACTTTTATCATATAGAATGTATGGATTCAGTACTGAGTTTAGGACCTTTCTTATGCTTCTGATTTGTGTTTCCCACACTCCGCCATGGTGGAAGGCCTTCGGTGGATTCAAAATCCATTGATTTCTTTCTTCATTATGGGATTGAAAATATTTTCTTGTTCAAGATTTTTAGCTGCTTTTCGTTCCAATAAAGTTTGTTCCATTATCTAAGCGTATGATTTTAACTTCTACAAATAAATTGGCGTATTGCATTGGTACATGAATCAGTGTCCAAACTAAACTAAATGTACTGCTCTTGCTGTTAGGCAAGTAACAATGACTCCATACCTCTTAACTAGGCTTCGCCCTCTTTTAACTTGGAAGGGGCCAAAATAATTGACTCCAACATTGGTAAAGGGTGGTTGGCAAATTATCCTCTGGTAAATCTGCCATTTTTTGCTCACCCGTTTTGGCGTTGTACCTTCTGCATGTAATACACCTATCTTTCTGACAGCTGAATTGTGTTGTGGGATCTAATATTTCTGGTGCAACTGTGCTAGCTTGTAGTTATGTCCACAATGTCCATGTTCTTTGTGAATGTGTCACAAAATGAGAGAAGCAACATGTGAATTCTTGTGAATAATTGCAGCTTGTTTTGCCTCCTTTGTTATAGCAGCTTTGTTGAGTCTTCTTCCAACCTTTAGGATTCCATCTTGTATGACTGGGTCAAGTTTGTAGATTTCGCAACTTTTCTTTACATGGTGATTTTTGTGTAAAGCTTTTATCTCTTCTGGATAAGCTTAAAATTGACTGAGGTGAATAAGTTCCTTTCCTGCTTTAGACAAGTCTTTCAGAGACAGTGGCTTTAACTTCATTGTTGATCTTTATTCCTTCATATGTTTTACGATTAGTGTTTTTGGTCTTTCTGGGCTGTGCCCAGATTGACTGACCATATATTGGAATGCCCTTCTCTCTTCTTTCAGATGCAATAGCACTTCTTTGAATCTAAGGAACCATGCTACTGCTTTCTTTAAGCTTAACCATTCTCAGTAAGTTTATAAGTCTTTTAACTGTTTGAGATTTTTCTTCCGCACTTGCTGAGCTTACCACAAATCTTTTAAGTTTTCTGGGTCACCATTAATAAGCAAGTACACTTCTTCTGGTCCCTTTGGCCATTCGTGTTCCAGCTGTAGCAAGAAATTTGGACTTTGAATCTATATCTTACTTTTGATGAAGCTTTCTATGGTCAGTCCTCTTGATGCCTGGTCTGCTGGGTTTAGAGCAGATGTGACATATCTCCATTGTGAGGGCTGTGAGTGCTCCCTTATCACACTGTAACTCTGTTGGTGACAAAGTTTTTGTAGCGTGCACTTTTATTTGCAATGTACCTTAATATGGTGGTGCTGTCAGTCCAAAAGGTTGTCTCTTGCAGGGGAATTTGCAATTCTTGTTTTAACATCTTGTGTATTTTGCCTGCTTCCACTGCTGCTGTAAGTTCTAACCTTTGTATACTGACAGGTTTCAGTGGAGCCACTCTTGATTTCTCCACTAGTAATGAACAATGCCTCTTATGTTCTTTATTAGTTAAGAGAAGGTAAGAAACAATACCATATGCGTCTTCTGAAGCATCTCCAAAATGATGCATTTGTGCAGACATTATATGTCCAAATCCAACTGGTTTACTGCACCTGTCTACTTTGTAATCCACAAGTAGCTGCAAATTGTTCATCCATTTTTTCCATTGCTGGACATACTTAACCTCCACTTTTTCATCCCACCCATATTTCTCTTTACACAGCCCCCTTAAAATAAGCTTAGCGGGCAATATAACTGGTGCTAAAAATCTGAATGGATCATATATTGAACTGACCACTGACTGAATAACTTGTCTTATAGCAGGCTTATCTTGCAGCTTTACCTGGAACTTGAAACTGTCAGTCTGTGTGCACCATTGAACACCTAAGACACTTTCAACTGGTAAGAAATCATGGCTTACATCTTAGTCTAAGTTCTCCTGATCAATTGCCCTGTCTTTTTCAGGAATGGACAATAAGACTGCTCGGTTATTACTAATCCATTTGCCAAGATGAAATTGAAACACGGGGCTTGAAGATCTTTGGCCAATTTTATGGCTTGTTCTTCTGTAGCAACTGACTTTAAACAGTCATCAGCATAGAAATTGTGAAGCAAAGTGTTAACTGCTTCTTCAGAAGCTGTGCCTCTGGCATCCTCTGCTGTTCTTCGTAAAGCATAAGAAGAAACTAGGTGACATATAAACCAAAAAGATGTAATGTCATTTTGTATTTCTCTAGTCTATTGTTTAGATTACCTTCAGGCCACCACAGGAAACGAAGAAGATCAGTGTCTTCATCTGGAACTTTCACTTGATAAAACATTTATTTAATATCTGCCATTTATGCAATTGGCTGCTCTCTGAATCTTGTAGGAACTCCAATGAGAGTGTTAGTTAAGTCAGGTCTTTTCAGCCTTACAGTTAAAAATCCATTCTAATTTTATTTTTCTTTGGATGATATACTCCATGGTGAGGGATGTATCACGCTCTCTCTTTTTTGAGTGACACCTGTTTAGTGGACACAATGGCATATCCTTGTCCATATAAGTTTTCTCTTGAGGCCAACAGCACACCGTGTCTCATCTTTAAAGTGCAGATTAATGCAATAGTATCCACCTACTAGCTTGGCAGACTCTGAGGCTATGCGCATGAACTTAATGTCCTCCTGTGACATTTCCTCCTTCTCCTCACAGCTGCACTCTGTAAAGTCTGTATTGTATTGCTTGAGTGACATTTGTTCTATTTCCATTATTGACACACGATTGACTATAACTTTGTAGTCTTTCATTGTCTGTCTGTCCCCATTATTAGGCCATTAACAATCCATCCAAGAGCCATCTTCACAGCATAAGGACCTTGGCCTCTACTGTTTATGACTTGCCATGGCTCCATGGCTTCAGGGACATTTGTACCAATTAACAAGCCAATTTCTGCCTTTATCTGGGGTAGATGCACATCTTTGAGATAAGACCATCTCATTATATCTTCTTGCATAGGGATGTTCTCCCTTTTCACTAGTTTAATGTTCAGTGTGTACACCTCTGGCAGTTAGATAAATAACTCATAACTCCGATAATACTGAATATTTTACATGTTTCTGTTTATTTAGTGGGCAGCACGGTGGCGCAGTGGGTAGCACTGCTGCCTCGCAGTTAGGAGACCCAGTTCACTTCCCAGGTCCTCCCTGTGTGGAGTTTGCATGTTCTCCCTGTGTCTGCGTAGGTTTCCTCCGGGTACTCCGGTTTCCTCCCTCAGTCTAAAGACATGCAGGTTAGGTGCATTGGCGATTCTAAATTGTCCCTAGTGTGTGCGTGGTGTGTGTGCGTGGTGTGTGTGCGTGCACGCCCTGCGGTGGGCTGGTGCCCTCCCCTGGGTTTATTTCCTGCCTTGTGCCCTGTGTTGGCTGGGATTGGCTCCAGCGGACCCCCGTGGCCCTGTAGTTAGGATATAATGGGTTGGATGGATGGATGGATATTTATTTAGTTTGTCCCTTTCTGAAGTGCTTATATGGACTTGAGCTTAACTTCCAGGAAAATTTAACTGCTCTTGCAAGCTTTCTGTGCTAAATGTGGCTGTGCTGTCAGAGTCTAGTAGAGCATATGTTTCTACACATTTTTCATTCATTTTATACTTAACTTTAAATGGGATCACAGCTAAGACACACTCTTTACCGGCCCCAGTAGCAGTACAAGTCTGTAGTGGTTCCACAGAAACATGCGAAGAAGAAATGTTCTTCTTTTCCGACTTAGCGTTCTCCTTTTTCTGAGATGTGGCTTTATCATAAGTATCTATTTCCTTATTCATTTGCAGAATGGCTGGATGTAAATGAGAGCATATTTGTCATGTATTTTTTTCTACACTGTCTTTAGTAAGATGTCCTTGCTTAAGGCACTTAAAGCATAAGCCCTTAGATCTTACAAAGTCGATTCAACTTTTGTATGTTAGTTTCTGGATTGCACTGCATTCAACAAGATCGTGACATATAATTGCAAAAAAGACAGGGCTTACCACATGCATTGATGGACTGAAAGCCAGAAGTCTACGTGACCATCATCATCAAGTCCTTCTATGAAAACCCTAAATACAAAGAGGACTTTTTGATTTATGTTAGGTAGATTGCCCAGAGGGGACTGGGCGGTCTCTTGGTCTGGAATCCCTACAGATTTTTTTTTTTTCTCCAGCCTCTGGAGTTTTTTTTTTTTTTTGTTTTTTCTGTCCACCCTGGCCATCGGACCTTACTTATTCTATGTTAATTAATGTTGACTTATGTTTATTTTTTATTGTGTCTTCTATTTTTCTGTTCTTCATTTTGTAAAGCACTTTGAGCTACATTTTTTTTTTGTATGAAAATGTGCTATATAAATAAATGTTGTTGTTGTTGCACGACCAGGCATCCAACTTTTTGTCTGAGATGTCTGTATTCCGCTTTTTGGTAACAACAGTGAAGCTTGTAGCAAAACTACTTTTTCTCAGGCCGCCTTTCAGAAGAAACTTCCCTTGATCAGGCCTGTCCTTTTCCTTCTTGAAGGTATGGCTTTGAGGTGCTATGCTGTACACAGGATCCAAAGCTACTGTTGCCTGTTCTTCCAGAAAGTCCACTGGGTTGACAAGTTGTGTGTAATAGAAGCCCGGACCACAGACAGACACCACGACTTTGCCACACAACGCACCTTTTATTTGCAATTGGGTAGCTTTTCACCCTGCTCCCCACAGCACAGTACATAAGCACACAGTACTCAGTCCCTTCTTCCTCTTTCTTAGCTGCCTCCACTCCTCTCCCAGCAAGCTTAGTCTTTCTTCCTTCCTCCTGACTCTGGCTGCCTGAGTTGTGGCAGTTGTCTCCTTCTTTAGAGCACCCGGAAGTGCTCCAGCTGTTCCATGATCACCTTCTGGGTGTGACGGCAGCCCTGCAAAGGAGGGCTCAGCCATTCTCGAGACACCCCCTGGAAGTGGCCATGGGCCACAGCAGGGTTGAGCTTCCCTGCTCCGTGGCACTGTAGCAAGCCAGGGGAGCTGCCCTCTGTTGTCCTGGGGGAAGTATTGTCCCATGTAAACTCTTTCCCCCTGTCCTTCATTTACGGAGGTGTTCCAGCCGGCTAAGCATCCTGGCTGCCCGTTACATGTGCTTGTCTGCCTTCCGTACTTTTGATACTCCGAGGTATGCATTGCCATGGTCCTAGTAGGTCTTGTGGAAGCTTGTAGATTATAGTACGAAGGTTATCACTACTTTCAAATTCATGTCTGTCCTTTAAGTTGGACATAATGTTTGCACAGCCACCAAGAAAGACTGCATAATCCATCAGACCTTCTGCATTGTCTGGCTTTATTTGCGGCCACCTTTTGGCTTTCCTCATGTATGCATCTGTTATCTGTAGTTGGTTTTCATAGAGGTTTTCGAGCTTTATTCTGGCCTTTTTGTAAGCTTCTGTCAGTGGCAAGTATTTACAGCTTTTAACAATTTCATAGAGTAAACCTTTAGTAAATTGTGATAAGAAGTCCAATTTATCTTGACGGTTCTCCATCACCTCATTGATAGCACGATCAAACGCTCCAATAAAGTCCACATAGTTTATTGGATCACCATCAAATACTGGGATCTTTCTATATCGCACATGAGGTACTTGTGCCTTATTTTGATGTTCATTCTGCTAGTCTGCAGTGCCAACTGATCTCTTTTAGCCTTTAGCTGTGCTTCTTCTAAGTCTCTTTTGACTCCCAACTGTGCCTCTTCAAATTCTCTTTTGGCTCTCAACCGTGCCTCTTCCCAGTCTAGAGCCCAGAGCCTCAGCTCTGACTAACAGCACAGCATATGTTGTTTCTAGAGTCCTGCGGACACTAACTGAGGTAGCCGCTGAACTTGCTCGACTTTTAGTTTTTGCAGGGACTTGGGAGACACTGTCGGCAGGAGTTATATCGTCAGTAAATCTGTACGCCTTGAACTGGTTTGCAGAATAAGGAGACTGCTGGTTGAGGCTTTTATTTTGACGTGTTCCCATAACCTAGTCCACTGTCTTTCCAAAAAACATGTATAAAGTCTTCAGTTTAGCATCAAAACCTTTATATAGCCTTTTTTTGTTAGTCTTTGTCGCTTTGCGTGGAAAGGAATTTGTAATTTAACCTTTGTCACACATGTGAGTTAAGGCGGCAGTCAATAAGCCCAATGGTGAGTGAAACATCGCGAGACGGGGTTGATTTGCAGTACTAATGGGCTCTCTCTCTCTCTCGCTTTTCGTGTAGCTGTGAGTGCGTAAAGGAAGGATGAAGCATGGGTAAATCACGTGCCGAAAAATCTCTCAGTTGAAAATTTTATTTTAAATGATTTAGTGAAAATTCAAAGCAAATAGTCCACACAAGAATAAAGAAAAAAAGGTTGTTACACATGTAGAATAAAAAGCAAAATAAAATGAGAAAAAGTATTTCTTCTATAAACTTATCTTTTCTTGTCAAACCTCAGTTGTTTCTATACTTAGAATGTACTGAAGATGAAATAAAGCATTTTTAACATACGGCACTGCAGATTTAATAGAGCACGTTAAGTTTCATACTATTCAACACGTAAGGCACGGTTTAAAACTGTGTGCCCTCCATGCCTTACCCACAGCAAGGCAGGCCACTAACTGAGACTATTCTGTAGTCCAAGGGGCAAGAAGTAATTAGAATATATCAATTCAATTCAATTTGTGGTAGTTATAAGAACCTCTCAAAGACTATACACTAATATTTAGGCAATCATTTAATATAGCTTAAATAATTAGCAAATGGCTCGTACTATATGTTTTGCCTTCTAAATGAAATGTTTTTTCAATGAATGCATGTTCCATTTGTTTGCCACCACAAAGTAGTTTGAGATTGTTCATTGTGCTTTTTACCTTTATTACTTGTTTTTAAATATCCTATATGCCATAAAAATATAGCATAAATGCCCTATTCACATTTGTTGTCCTTCTGCATACTCTGTGTCAGTCTAGGAACTCATATTGACAGTTGACATTTAAAGCAACTTTAAATAAATGAATAGGGTTAGTTTTATGACAGTTTACAGCCAAATACATGATGCTTCCTAATCCATCTTTCCTGTTTCGTTTCATTAACTCAGCTACTTATGTTGTGATCATATTTGCCTAACTTACATAAATCAAAAAGAGGAAAATAAATTAAAGTAGATTTATGAAGATATTGACATTGTACACAAATTTGAATTGGGAATCCTAAACATGAAACAGAATCTTGTCAGAAGAACATCATAACTGTGTTGATATCAGCTGGAATTTGGACATAAATCACAAAAAACAGTGTTTTCTTCCTGCTTATGAAGCCTTATCTAAAGTACTCAATATAGTTTACAGATTAATAATTGAAGAATACACTGTTAAATCGTATTTCCTTCAAAACTTTAAAACACTTTTTTATTTTATTTTATTAAAATCAAAAAACATTCCATACATGCAAGTCAAGTTCAACAAAACTGGTTTTAAACAAATCAACCCCCACCCATGAGAAAGAGAGTTAGGTCAGCAGAGTAGCACTTTAATAATAGTAAAAATATGTATATATATAAATGAATAAAAATAGATAGAATAGAAAAAGAGAGGAAAGAATCCACTTCCTCAATTTAAATGCTTAATCTAAAATATTTTTTATCAGATCCTGCCAGGTTTTGAAAAAGTTTTGTACAGATCCTCTATGTGAGAATTTGATTTTTTCTAATTTTAGATAATATATAACATCAGTTATCCACTGACTTAAAAGAGATGAGTTAGGATTCTTCCAGTAGAGCAAGATAAGTCTACATGCTGTGGTGGACGGCCAGGACCCATGCCCAGCTCACCACGCATTCCTGTTGGCCATCAAGCCGCCCCCTGCACAGCCACTGCTGCCGCAAACTGCAAACAGGTGCCAACAGCAGGCACAACAGGCAGCAACAGACTTTTTATGTTGATTTATGTGTAAAACCATTGCTTTGTGCACTTTTCAGAAAACTGAGTTTTTTGGAAAAAATATTAGCCCTTAAAGAGTTGCTACTGAAACATAGACTGTTCATGCTGCTCCCTTATAAAAGAAAATATTTCTGCTGGTATCTCTTCAGATTAAAAAAAGAACAGATTTAGAAATATTAACTTGCTTTTGCTCGGAAGGTGCCTTTTATAATGTTATGATCGTGGCTCTGGACTCTGAGGGCAACTTGTTTTTCTATAACAAACTAGGTCCGGCTTACTTGTCTGAACTTATCATGACAAACCAGAGCGCACATTAAGATCTCAAGATGCCGGTCTGCTTATGATTCCAAGGATTAATAAAATAACAGTGGGAGGTCGAGCTTTTAGTTACAGGGCCCCTAAACTGTGGAATGGTCTGCCTGCTACTATAAGAGATGCTCCTTCGGTCAGTAACTCAGTAGAATATAAGAACTTATAGTAGTCTGAAAATGTGTATTTTTTTTATGATCAATGATTTTGTCACTGTTTGTGTTGTTAATTGCTGAGATTGCATTGCGAGCTTCCTGCTTGTGGATTTGTTGAGCTAAAATCTTATTGGCTTTCCCTCCGTGTTCATAGTAATGATGTCTTTATTTAAAAATGAGTTATTCTGTTTCTTTAGGTGTGAAGAGGTTGAGTTCTGAATGCAGAACCTTTCTTTTCCTATGCAGTGCTTCATTTGGTCACCTGGCAAACATTTATTTTAGGGAAATTAATGTGAACTTTACTGTTTTATAAACTCTTTTGGATGAAATATATACTCTGTCACAGTGTCAGCCTTCTGCTCAGTGCTGCCCAATGAAAAAGAAAGGACAAAAATGAGGGCAAAAAGAATGAAGGTGGGCCCTAACATAGTAAATGGCACAATGAACCCTCAAATAACCATGTATGAGATCAGTGGTTTAATGCATCTGGGGGCTGCCAGCAAATAGTGAGCAACTCTTTGGCTTTGATGGGATCCCTGATCCTAAACATTTATTTTATTCTGACCCAGCAGTGATCTGCTGGATTAAATATAAAGGGCTATTCCTGCCAGGAATGCATAAGTTTAGAGTTGGGGGTGGAAGAAAACAATTCTCTGGAAGCAGTTGGTGAACGTAGTTTGAACGAAGTTTCAAAGGAAAATTAATTGATATTTAAAAAACAGTGTTTTCAGAAATGTTTTCTGATTTATGAATACATAGTAAAAACTAGAAGTATTCAGTGAATTAAGATAATAAGACAGTGTTTTATTTTGTGTGTACATAGTAACAGGAAAGCCTTTTAATACAGGATAATTCCAGACAGACCAAAATATAACTAGTATAATCATTACTTCAAGAGATACTAACTGAATCAACAAGATGATTAAGAAGACAGCCTCAGTTATGGGACACATTCTCAATCTTGTGGAGGCACCAGGGGAGAAGATAATGAAGAAAAAGCTGATGGCCATGGTGATCTCTAACATACGCTATCTTCGAGTAGTTTTAGAGAATAAATGTTTCAAGAAACACTACTGGTGTCCTTCATACCTGCAGTAATGCAAATATATAATTCTCTGACTGCTCTCTTTTCATTAGACAAGTCAGGTTTTTTCCTTCCTTTTTGAATTCTTTGTTGCTATTATTTGTTAAACTATTTCTGTATTTCTTGAGCTTTTGTAAAAGCTAGAGAAAAAGGGAGAGATGATTACAGGGAACACAGAAATTGAAACAAGGCACGCAAAAAAATCCCTCTTCTTCTCTGGAACTAAATTCATTGGCCTTAAGCCCTGTCGGCTGGGGTGTGATGATTTCTCTGCTTATTCATCTCCCCAAAAACTTCTTCCAGCATACATGGTTCCTTTGCTGCTTTGTTACATTTGTCGTCATAGAATAGTAGTCCCATTCACATTACTATGTGTAACGACTTGGGCTAGCCTTCTCTCTATGCTTTATAGTGCCCTGCTTTTTAAAGTTTGCCAGAACTTATATGTCGATCTATATATTTATTTTAATTTCTGACCTTCAAAGATTTCTGAAAGATACCAGAGCTTCTGTTCATAAGCCTACATTAATTATAATAAATATTAATTAAAACAAACAAGACTGGTTGGGCAAACTCCTATGCACCCTACAGGACCCTGTTAAGGGTGTAGAGCTGGTCCACTGTTCCGCGACCAGGATGAAAACCACACTGTTCCTCCTGAATCCGAGCTTTAACTATCCGACAGACCCTCCTCTCCAGAACCCCCGAATAGACTTTTCCAGGGAAGCTGAGGAGTGTGATCCCTCTGTAGTTGGAACACACCCTCCGGTCCCCCTTCTTAAAGAGGGGGACCACCACCCCGGTCTGCCAATCCAGAGGCACTGTCCCCAATGTCCATGCGATGTTGCAGAGACGTGTCAACCAAGACAGTCCTATAACATCCAGAGCCTTGAGGAACTCCGGGCATATCTCATCCACCCCCGGGGCCCTGCCACCAAGGAGTTTTTTAACCACCTCGGAGACCACATTCCCAGAGAATGGGGGAGCCCACCTCTGAGTCTCCAGGCTCTGCTTCCTCATTGGAAGGCATGTTAGTGGGATTGAGGAGGTCTTCGAAGTACTCCCCCCACCGACCCACAACGTCCCGATTCGAGGTCAGCAACGCACCCTCCCCACCATATACAGTGTTGATAATGCACTGCTTCCCCCTCCTGAGACGCTGGACGGTGGACCAGAATCTCCTCGAAGCCGTCCGAAAGTCGTTTTCCATGGCCTCCCCAAACTCCTCAGCAACCACTGAAGCCACATTCCACTTGGTCTGCTGGTACCTATTAGCTGCCTCCAGAGTCCCACAGGACAAAAGTGTCTGGTAGGACTCCTTCTTCAGCTTGACGGCATCCCTCACCGCCGGAGTCCACTAACGGGTTGGGGGATTGCCGCCAGGACAGGCACCAACCACCTTACGGCCACAACTCCGGTCAGCCACCTCAACAATAGAGACACGGAACATGGCCCATTTGGGCTCAATGTCCCCCACCTCCCTCAGGACATGGTCGAAGTTCTGCCAGAGGTGTGAGTTGAAGCTACTTCTGACAGGGGACTTTGCCAGACGTTCCCAGCAGACCCTCACAACACATTTGGGCCTACCAGGCCTGACCGGCATCCTCCCCCACCATCAAAGCCTACTCACCACCAGGTGGTGATCAGTTGACAGCTCCGCCCCTCTCTTCACCCGAGTGTCCAAGACATGTGGCCGCAAGTCCGACAACACGACCACAAAGTTGATCATCGAACTGAGGCCTAGGGTGTCCTGGTGCCAAGTGCACATATGAACACCCCTATGCTTGAACATGGTGTTCGTTATGGACAAATCGTGACGAGCACAGAAGTCCAATAACAAAACACCGCTCGGGTTCAGATTGGAGGGGTCATTCCTCCCAATCACACCCTTCCAGGTCTCACTGTCATTGCCCATGTGAGCATTGAAGTCTCCCAGCAGTACAAGGGAGTCCCCAGAAGGTATGCCCTCTAGCACCCCTTCCAGGGACTCCAAAAAGAGTGGGTACTCCAAACTGCTGTTCAGCGCATATGCACAAACAACAGTTAGGACCCGTCCTCCCACCTGAAGGCGGAGGGAGGGTAAACCCCAATGAACAGGCTCCAAGTCGGGGGGGCAATAAGTGTGCCCACGCCCGCTCGGCACCTCTCACCGGGGACAACTCCAGAGTGGCAGAGAGTCCAGCACCTCTCAAGGAGATTGGTTCCAGAGTCCAAACTGTGTGTCGAGGTGAGCCTGACTATATCTAGCCGGAACCTCTTGACCTTGCGCACTAGCTCAGGCTCCTTCCCCTTCAGAGAGGTGACATTCCATGTCCCAAGAGCCAGCTTCTGTAGCCGAGGATCGGACCGCTAAGGTCCCTGCCTTCGGCCACCACCCAACTCACACTGCACCTGACCTCCTTGGCCCCTCCTACAGGTGGTGAGCCCATGGGAAGGGGGACCCACGTTGGCTCTTCGGGCTGTGCCAAGCCATCGAGCCCCACCTCCAGGCCCAACCAGTCTACATGTGTTTTGTGGACTTGGAAAAGGCGTTCAACCGTGTCCATCGGGTAATCCTGTGGGGGGTGCTCCGGGAGTATGGGGTACCGGATGCCCTGATAAGGGCTGTTCTGTCCCTGTGCAACCAGCGTCAGAGCTTGGTCCGCATTGCCCGTAGTAAGTCAAACCCATTTCCGGTAAGAGTTGGACTCCCTTTGTCACCAGTTCTGTTCATAACTTTTATGGACAGAATTTCTATGTGCAACCAGGGTGTTGAGGGGGTCCGGTTTGGTGGACTCAGGATTGGGTCACTGCTTTTTGTAGATGATGTTGTCCTGTTTGCTTCATCAGGCCGTGATCTTCAGTTCTCTCTGAATCGGTTCGCAGCTGAGTGTGAAGCGGCTGGGATGGGAATCAGCACCTCCAAATCCGAGACCATGGTCCTTAGCCAGAAAAGGGTGGAGTGCCCTCTCAGGGTTGGGAGTGAGATCCTGCCCCAAGTGGAGGATTTCAAGTATCTCAGGGTCTTGTTCACGAGTGAGGGAAGAATGGAGCGTGAGATTGACAGGTGGAACGGTGTGGCATCCGCAGTGATGCAGGCTCTGCATCGGCCTGTCGTGGTGAAAAAGGAGCTGAGCCATAAGGCAAAGCTCTCAATTTACCAGTCAATTTATGTTCCTACCCTCACCTATGGTCATGAGCTATGGGTAGTGACCGAAAGAATGAGATCGTGAATACAAGCGGTTGAAATGAGTTTCCTCCGCAGGGTGTCTGGGCTTTCCCTTAAAGATAGGGCGAGAAGCTCAGTCATCCGGGAGGGGCTCAGAGTAGAGCCGCTGCTCCTCCGCATCGAGAGGAGTCAGATGAGGTGGCTCAGGCATCTGATCAGGATGCCTCCTGGATGCCTCCCTGGTGAGGTGTTCCAGGCACATCCAACCGGGAGGAGGCCCCGGGGAAGACCCAGGACACGCTGGAGGACCTATGTCTCCCAGCTGGCCTGGGAATGCCTCAGGATTCCCCGGAAGAGCTAGAAGAAGTGGCCGGGGAGACCCGACCTCAGATAAACGGAAGAGGATGGATGGATGGATGGATAAAAGAAACAACAAAGAAATATTAGTTGTTTCTGACATTTTGTCTGTTCCTAATGATATTGGCTAGCAATTTCCAAAGACGCAATTAAAAGTGCTACTGTATATTAATAGAAAAAAGACTATTCAACATTTTTAAAAATGATTAGGACTTACACTGCTGTTTGACTAGTTTCAAATAGAAGGTACTTTTGGGACTAATGATAGCTAATAAAAGGCAAGGACAATTATAATACAATTAAAAGAGATAACCTGTGGTGGTTGATTAAGGGATTCCACTTATTTTTCATCCCAGAAATATTGAGAAGTACTATAATTGGTACAATAAGTATTCTTTGACAACTGAAAAAGGTACAGTCGTTCTTTATCAAAAATGTAAGCCAATCATTGGTGTTCACTGACATGAAGAATCAGGACAGATGCTAATATTTTAATTTAAGGGACAGGAAAATGTATCACTAACTTTTTATTAATTAAAAAATCCATAGTAAATATCGTCATTAAGTGGAGCCAGTTACATGGTATGTCTATTTCGTCCACCGTTTCTAACGTATAACCATATAGCCAAATAATTTTAGTTGCGGGTCATACAGTTGTTACTTCTGATGCTTTATAGCTTTAGATCCCTGGGTTCGCATCTCTATGTGAAATGCAGTCTGTATATCATCCTCATGCCTATGTAGCATTTTTTCCAGTTTCCAAAACCATCTTAAAGACATACTGGATGAAGCAGTGTGTATGTGCCCTGTGTTAAGCTGTCACTTTTTCTTGGTTCTGGCCCCTTGACTCAGTTTTCTAATCTGTTTCAGAAAATGAATGAATGATGGAGCTGAACATATAAATGGCCCAGACTTCTTGTATATATGACAAAAGCATATACAGTATATGAATCTTGAGGATAGCCTAGAAACATTTACTATTCGGGACTATTGTAAAACACAATATAGGAATTTGACTTAATATTACTAATAAAATTGAATGGTAAAGGACATGTCAGTTTCAGTTATGTTTTCAACCAGACTTGATTTTGGAGTGAGCCAGGAGAGCAGCTGAGAGCCAAAAAAGGGTCAATACCAGAAGATCAAAAAGTTATGAGCATCAACGCCAAAACAAGGGACAAAAATTGAGGTAAAAAAAAAAGAACAAAGAAGTCAATTGCCAAAATCCTATTAGCAAAATAGCGATTAGAAAAGGGTTTTGAATCCATGACTTGGATTAGGAAGTAAAATCCAGGGGGACCTTTTAACTTGTCGCACTGCCATATGCTCAGAGGACATGTCTCTAACAACAGGTGATTTACGTAATGACAGAAGCTCCCAAATGGCAGCAAGCCTAAAGCAAACATGGAGCAAGAAATGGTCCACAAAATTATTTGCAATCAAAACAAATGAGAATCATTGAAAATGGATATTAGACTCAAACTCAATGACTCAAAAAAAAAAACTCATAACGAAAATCTGATTACTAGAGTTGATACAGAAAAATAAAACAAAAACTCAAAAAGGAACTCTATCCTAATAGTTCCATTCTATATACTTTTTTTTAAAGGCCCCATTACCATGGGAGGCATTATTCTGCCTTGACAAAGTGCTTTGAACAAAATGGCATTTTGGATATAGTTTGGCATTATAGAATAGTTTGAATGAAACCAGATAAAACTTAATTTTGTTGGGAGTCGCATATTCTAAATTTGATTATGTAAGGAGTTAATAGATATATTTAGAGAAAAAGTCACACAGGGTGGCCATGAATAGATTGCAGCTTATTTACTTAGATCAATTAATTCTTGAAAGCAGTGAACTTGGTGAACCAAAATTAAACAAACCTATTATATAATAAAAAAGATTTATGGTAAAGTTTGACATGTACAATCATTATCTGTCTTTGCTCTTTCAAAAATATGTATTTTAAAGGATGAGTGTATTTTTGCAAAGTAATTCTGCAATAATTTTATGGTTTAATATTGTATATATAACTTTGATATACACTTTATTTCAATATTACTTATTATCAAATGCATAGCATGAAAAGTATTGTTCACATGCACTCACCAGCCACTTTATTAGGTACACTTAGCTAGTACCGCTAGTATCCCATTTTGACTTCAGAATTGCTGTAATTCTTTGTGGCATAGATTCAGCAAGGTGCTGGAAACATTCCTCAGGAATTTTGGTCCATACTAACATTGTAGTATTTCGCACGCTGCAGATTTGTCAGCTGCACGTCTGTGATGCAAATCTCCCATTCAACCACATCCCAAAGGTGCTCCACTGGATTCAGATCTAGTGACTGAATTCATTGTCATGTTCAAGAAACCAGTTTGAGATGATTTGAACTTTGTGGTATGGCCTACTGTCCTGCTGGAAGTAGCCATCAGAAGTTGGGTACACTGCAGTCATAAAGGGATGGACATGGTCAACAACAATACCCAGGTAGGTTGTGGCATTTAAATGATGGTCAGTTTGTACTAAGGGGCTAAAAATGTACCAAGAAAATATCCCCCACACCATTACACCACCACCACCAGCCTGAACCATTGCTGTAAGCCAGCATATATCCATGCTTTCATGTTGTTGACACCAAATTCTGACTCTACCATCCAAATGTGATTTAAAAGGCAAAGTATAAATTGCATTTTGCATCCAGATAGTATAGACTATTCAAATGGTTTGGAATTTTCTTTAAAACTCAGTCAAATTAAGCACTGATTGCTTTGCATGACTACATAGCTCTTTTGTAGAATGTAGAGCTTGTTATTATCCTACAGTTAATATTTTTTGATTTCAGAAATACTGTTTGTAATTTTTGTAATTTTAAACTATCAGGCGCAAAATTATACTGTACTGTATGCCTATGTAGGTAGCTTAATGGTAGTGCCACTGCCTCTCAATAAGAATATCATGGGTTTGTGTCCCGGGTCCTCCCCGCATTGAGCTTGCAAAGCGTTTTCAGTAGTGCGTTTAATTATTATTATTATTATTATTTATACAGAACTTATTATTATTATTATACTTGATGATTTTTTAATTTAAAATTTTAAACGGTATGTTTTTTTAACTAAGTAAACAAAACATGTAGCACTAGGACCATCAGCCTCTATATACTTTCACAGTACCTCAGATTTGATTTGCGCAATGTATGCGTGCCACCACCTTTTATATTCACAAAAAATGCACTGCTAAGTGTACATTTTAAAATGAACCTATGCTCCTCAGTGTGGAGTAGACTGTGTATTAATGTGTGTTAGGTACTGTTATCACTTGATATGGGTTTTTGAACTGATATCATTGATAGTTTTTTTATTCTGTTAAGTTTACTTTGTGATGTGTCCAAAATATTTATTTTATTTCAAAAGGGAAACAAATGTTATTGCTAATAGTGTGGACTTTTTTTGATTATATGAACTTTGATATGTGCCTAGATTGGATGTGAGCAAAATGTTTATTTTATTTCAAAAGGGAAACAAATGTCATTGCTAGCACTGTACACTAATTTGTTTTTATGTACTTTGAAATGTGCTTATGTCAGTTATGACCAAATGATTATTTTTTATTTCAAAAATTGAAAAAAGTATTGGGAGCTCAACTCTGTTGGGGTGCGTGGACATTACCAGGGAAAACACATCAGATCTCAATGGGAAAAAAATCCTGCTAGATATCTATACTGATATAGACTGAGTAATGTGTGAGGAACGAAAGGATGCCACATTGTTTGATTTAAATGAAATTATCAACTTACAGACGGCTGAATTGAAAGACACGCTCAAAGTCAAAATGAAAAAATGATGCGGCAGGCTAGTCGATTTTGCCGAAATTTCATTGCACCAACTCCAAATTGTACTCAGTAGTTTGTATGGCCCTCACGTGCTTGTATGTATGCGTGATAATGTCGGGGCATGCTCCTACTGAGACGACAGATGGTGTCCTGGGGAATCTCCTCCCAGATCTGGACCAGGGCATCACTGAGCTCCTGGACAGTCTGAGGTGTGACCTGGCAGTGTTGGATATACCAAAATATAAAGTCCCAGAGGTGTTCTATTGGATTTAGGTCAGGCGAGTGTGGGGGCCAGTCACTGGTATCAATTCCTTCATCCTCCAGGAACTGCCTGAATACTCTCGCCACATGAGGCCGGTCATTGTTGTGCACCAGGTGGAACCCAGGACCCACTGCACCAGCATAGGGTCTGACAATGGGTCCAAGTATTTCATCCCGATACTTAATGGCAGTCAAGGTGCCGTTGTCTAGCATTTAGAGGTCTGTGTGTCCTTCCATGGATATGCCTCCCCAGAACATCACTGATCCACTACCAAACCGGTCATGCTGAACGATGTTACAGGCAGCATAATGTTCTCCACAGCTTCTCTAGACCCTTTCACATCTGTCACATGTGCTCAGGGTGAACCTGCTGTCATCTGTGAAAAGCACAGGGTGCCAGTGGTGGACCTGCCAATTCTGGTATTCTATGGCAAAAGCCAATCGAGCTCCACAGTGCCGGGCAGTGAGCACAGGGCCCACCAGAGGACGTCGCTTCCCCAGGTCACCCTCATGAAGTTTGTTTCTGATTGCTTGGACAGAGACATTCACACTAGTGGCCTGCTTTAGGTCATTTTGTAGGGCTCTGACAGTGCTCATCCTGTTCCTTCTTGCCCAAAGGAGCAAATACCAGTAATTTTGATGGGTTAAGGACCTTGTACGGCCCTCTCCAGCTCTCCGAGAGTAACTGCCTGTCACCTGGAATATCCTCCATGCCCTTAAGACTGTGCTGGGAGACACAGAAAACCTTCTGGCAATGGCACATATAGATGTACTATCCTGGAGAAGTGCAGTGCAGTAACCCTAACCCTAACCCTCTGCAACCTCTGTAGGGTCCAGGTATTGCCTTATGCTATCAGTAGTAACACTGACTGTAGCCAAATGCAAAACTAGTGAAGAAAAGTCAGAAAAAATGAGGAGGGAAAAATGTCAGTGGCCTCCACATGTTAAACCATTCCTGATTTGGGGGTCATCTCATTGTTGCCCATCTAGTTCACCTGTTGTTAATTTCATTAACACCAAAGCAGCTGAAATTGATTAACAACCTCCTCTGCTACTTAACTGACCAGATCAGTAGCACAGAGGTTTCATTGACTTGATGCTATACTCTATATAAAAGTAAAACTTTTTTTTAAATGCAGAATTAGCCACAGCAGACCTTTTTTTCATAGCTAAATTACGGGAGGTACTTTTCAAGAGTGGAAATGCAAATGTGTTTCTTTCCACATACAACAATCAAGTCCGCAGAAAATATTGTGTAGGATATTGGCAGCAGTCAGATAAGTTTCACCTGCCATGACACCTATGCAGCTTTAAAAATGATAATTTTATTTACGACAGTGTGGCATTCCACCCTTTTTTCACTTTTTCTTGTTGTGTCACAGCAAAACCATCTTGTTCCCATTCTAGCTACAGAGTAATACTATAGATGTGGTATATATGAAATGTAAGCTTTGTAAGGGTCTTTGAGAAAACTAACAGTCATTGGAGACTCAATGAGCAACCTATTTCTGTGTAACACCACTCAAAACTTGTATTGCTTTGCTGACTATGTCCGGGATCGTTTCCTGCCTTGTGCACTTTATATCGCCCAGGTAGCCTCTTGGCCTCCCTTGACCCTCAATTGGATTTAGTGGTTTTAATAATGTTTTCGTAACATTCATTGAATGTGTTTGAAAGTGGGTAATCCTAAAGATCTCTTGGTTCCTTCAGAAATAAATGTCTTTGATATGTACTGTTGTTTTAAGGTGCCGTGACTAAAAACAGCTCAAGCAACCAAATATGAATCATTTAACATTTTTTCAGTAACTAAGTAATTGTACTACAGTATATTGAACGTACATATTTTTTCCCACATTTCTTAATTATAAAGTTTTCATACTTGTTCATTTTATATTAATTACATAGGTGTCTTTGCTAAAATTCAAAACTAAATAGCTGTGAACAGATGGCTGTTGTTGTGAATACCATCTTATTAAACCTGGAGGGTTAACATTAGCATACATGAACAGTTCTGCTTATGAATCAAATACATAAAAAGATGTAGTCACAAGGCCAGCATCTAAGAATCAGCTGCTAAAACATTATATTAGTTAATATACAAACACCAGGGGCCCTTTTTAATGAGACAAAAATGAAGATCAGATACTAGAGAGGATTGGGGTGAGAGGATGCTGCTTTTCAAAAAATATAAATATAGCTTATAGCATATTTTTTATTGTTTTTCTCTTTTTCTCTCTCCAGCTGTGAATAACTTAAGTGCTAATTTTGAGGTGGAACAGATCACTTTTAGTAATAGCAACTTCTTTATTGGGGTATAAAGCTTACTTTCTCAGTTAATTCAGTACAAAGTAAAATACAGTATATGATATTTCCAATTTGACAATACTTGCAGCTCTGCCCTAAGCAGATACAAAAAAATACAAAACAAAACAATGTATTTTTATAGCATACACAATGCATCATGAGAATAAGAATGTATAGCAAGTGGAACTTTGGAAAATACAGTGTAGACATATTTTGTATTCCTAATCTGTAGGGTGTTTATAATCATGTTTTCTGTCTTTAGACAGGAGGTCTACTCTCTTTTCATTATTGTCACTTAGTCCATGGCCTACAGTCTTCTTGCTCTTGTGGTCCGGCCGGGACGCCCAGGAGGACCGGAGGAGGGCTTGTGCCTCCTCCAG
>JANRMT010062818.1:38788442-38821753 GCA_026402145.1 Polypterus bichir lapradei | reverse complement strand
GCCGGGACGCCCAGGAGGACCGGAGGAGGGCTTGTGCCTCCTCCAGACCACGAGGGGGCGTCCGCCTTGGTTATGTTGGGGGCCTCGGGTGAAGGGCTTGGAAGCCCAGCCCTGTAGGGACCCGTGGCCACCGCCAGGCGGCGCCCCAGTGCCTGAATATCCCGGGAGCCCAGCACTTCTGCCACACCGGGAAGTGCTGGGGGGAAGACGACGGGGACACCCGGACGGGTTCCGGGTGCACAGCCGGCACTTCTGCCACACTGGGGTGTGGCTATGGAGGAATGCCGGGAAGCAGCTGGAGCCCATCCGGGTTCCTATTTAAGGGGCCGCCTCCCTCCAGTCACCGGCGGATGTCGGGTGGAAGAGGACGGAGCTAGAGTGAGGACTGGAGGCAGCCAGGAAAGAGAGGCACAGAGACTGTGAGGCCTGGACTTTGGGGGATCGGTGCAAGAGGCACTGGGGTTTGAGAGCACGTCAAATCTTGTAAATATTGTAAATAAACATGTGTGTGGTGGAGCCAACGATGTCCATCTGTCTGTGTCCGGGCCAGCGTCCACACTCTTAACACCAGAAGTGGTATCTGTATATTGCACTGGAAACAGCTCAGCTAGTTGGATATTTGTCACTCACAATAAATTGTGCCTACCCTTCCTTTTAAAATGGTGGTGATACAGGGTGTTTTATGGGTCTGAAATCAAACAGAAATTGCTAACTTATATATTTTTATCCTTGCAATCCTAAGTTGTCTATGAATAAAGAGTGTGTCCAACTAATTATTCTTGTAGGAAATTCAGAATCGGAGAGATTTTGCCAATGAATTTGACTACAAGCCAATAACATACGCTATCATTTCACATACCTTATGATTCCAGACTTATGGGACACCTTATAAAATAAATGTTTCCTCTAAACAGCAAATGAGTATAATTAAAACAGATAACCATGCATTTTAGCAATCAAAGAGTGTAATGGTACCAACCTCAAGAAACAGAAAAAAATCAAAGTATAAACTTTGCATTCCTTGCTATTAGACAAGAGGTACTATGAAGTAACAAAAGAGAAAACCCATTTCCACCATTGAATTTAGTACTACAAAACTGAGCAACTGTATTGTAAATCCTAAACATCAAATGAATAAACCTTTAAAACTCTTACTAAGGAGTTGGACCTGGAAACAAAAGACCAGTTTAATTTTCAATTCAAGTTAGTTTCACTCTTCCACTGGTACACTATGCAACATTTTAAATATAGTACAAATAAAATAAATACAAAATGATATGCAACAGAAAAACTGAGCACTGAACACAGAAATATGTGCTATGTAGAGTGTGGTCAAATGAGGAATAACAGACTGATACAACTATAGCACTTTGGTGTGCCAAGCTGGCTGTTCTTGTTTACTTGTCAAAATGTACAAATAAAATAATGCATAATGGCGTTTAACAATTATTCTTGGTCACTTAAGCCTTAAGTAACATCTTTCCTTAGGGTGGTCTCAAATTTATACCCCAGGCACAAGAAAGGGCTTCATTGAGCAGTTTTTTTGTGCCATGGGACAAAGTGAAGACAAGGTAGTTAGCGGGGACTTTGGGTGGTATCACCTACTTCTAAACAACTTGGAAGGTGACCCTCTGACAGACATGCATGACAACAACACAGAAATACTCATGTATCGTGCATAACAAATTCCCAATTCAAGTATTTAGGAATCACTCTCAGATGAGGCAACAGTCAATTTGGGGCAGTCTTGCACACAGCTACGTGTGCTTTCACATATGTTGACCTGATAACATTTGTTTGGTCTTTGGCAAAAAGCTAGTATCCCATAGCAAACCAGTGGAAATACGAGGAAATATATTAAGTGTAAACAGAATACTTAGAACCTCTGACTACTGCATAGCCTGTCTTCAGTACAAGAGTACTGTTTTGGTTTCAATATAGAACATTCCTAACATATTGGAGAGGCTATAAAAAAAATTAAATGAATATTCAAAAAATGTTACTGCATATTCTAAAGTTGACTAACAGGTCCTACTATCTTATACTTTTTAAAACTAAGTTGAAACTAAGTCTGTCAAAAGTTCTTGAGCGTGTTGTAGACTTCCAATTCACCAATTAATTAACTGGAACCCTTTCAGTATGGTTGTGGGGCACAGCACAGTTATGAAACTGCTCTGTTTCAGGTAACTAATGATTTGCTAATGGCAACAGACTCTGGACAAACCAGCATATTCATTTTGTTAGATCTTAGTGCAGCATTTGACACCGATAGACATGACATTCTACTATCTAGAATGGAGAACATACTGGGTATCTCTGGCACTGCCCTCCAGTGGTTTAAGTCTTATCTGACTAACAGGCAAGAGTTTGTTAGTCTTGGCAACAGCAGCTCCAGCTCAGTCACATAAGGGGTTCCTCAGAGCTGTGGCCTCGGCCCTCTACTCTTCTGTATCTATATGTTTCCCATTGGCCATACCATTCATAGCTATGGACTGGGTTATCATTTTTATGCAGATGATACTAAACTCTGTTTCATATAATGTTAAAAGTGAAAGTTCTTCAGGGCTTACAACTTGCCTCAGTGAAATTAAAACCTGTATGGAGCAGAACTCTTTAAAATTAAATTTCAACAAAACTGAAGTCCTGCAATTTGGCACTAAAGCACAACTTAAGAAAATAAGCTCCCTTTCAGTCACTCTTGACAGTGATCTCATCAGACCTTCTTCTAATGCAAAGAATCTTGGTGTCATTTTTGATTCCTCCCTTTCTTATTTTGCCCACATAAACCACATTAAAAAACGTTCCTTCTTTCACATCTGTAACATATACCGTGTTTACTCATTCCTCTCCTTCTCTAATACTGAAAAACTTGTTCATGCTTTTATCACATCTAACATTGATTATTGTAACTCTCTACTGACAGGTGCTGTTTCTAATCTTAAATCACAGCTTCAGTTGATTCTAAACTATGTTGCAAGAGTCCTAACATGGACCAGCAGCAGGGAACACATAACACCCATCCTGCTTCGCCTCCACTGGCTCCCTGTGCCTTACAGAACTGAGTATTAAATTCTTTAATTAATCTACAAAACTTTAAATAGCCTTGCACCAGGCTACATCATTCACCTTCTCCATCATTATGCTCCTGTTTGCCCACTAAGATCCTCTGATTCTGGCAATCTTGTTGTGCCCATACTAACCTGCACCTGCCTTTAGCTGTACAGCACCCAGACTTTGGCATGAACTCACAAAAGTAATTAGATCAGGTGACTGCATTCATTCTTTTTAAAAACAATTTAAAGCTCACCTGTTCAGGAAAGCTTTTAACTTAACCTAACATTCTGCCCCCTCTTTCAGTATTCCTGTCTGCCCAGATGCTCAGTATAATTTGTATGTGTGTTATAGCACAAACTATATTATTTGCTAGGCTTTCTTTTAGTACTGAATTTACTATTTTACTCTAGTTTATAATTTTTTATTCTATTTAATTCCTTTGTATATCCTGTATCTATTTGTTTTAATGTTTTATTCAGGAAATATCAGAGTCCAGTGTTACATATACCTGCTGTTTCTTTGAGACTTTGTGAAGCACCTTTGGCATGGGAAAGGTATTATTATGAAAATGTAAACATTTTCAGATATTCTATTAATTTCTAAATATGCTGACTATCCATTATCCAACCCGCTATATCCTAACTACAGGGTCACTGGGACTACAAAAGTCAGTCAACCAACATCATTTTAATTTATCTTTCTTATAGTATATATCTCATGTTGAATTTTGTTCAAGTGATAAACAATTTTGAATGCAATGTAACGCATCATCAGAGAAAGAATTTTCACCGGTTTTGATTGTCTTTATTGTCTTATTGACCTGTGGAAGGAAGCTTTAGTACCCAGGAAAAATATGTACACAAATAAACCACAAGTTCAGCAGAACTGTTGAAAAAGCAACACTATCACCACATTCGCTTAGTATTTAATTTCTCTCAAAATTGTAGATTACAATTTCAATCTATCAAAATATATCATCCTACTTGTATATAATAGTTTAGTCAGTGTTTATTAGAATTACATTTTGTAATTCCTCCTAAATTGTTATAGTTCTAGCTTTTTTATACAGTAGTTCTTTAAGCAGAAATCAAATAGCAATTATCAGATAAGTAATTCACAATACTTTCATTAAAGTCACTTTTGTTTTTATCAGAAGTACTAATTACTTTATACTGCATGCTAGAATACAATGACAATTTTGTAAAACTGGGAACTTTGTTCACTTCATCAGTTTTTGTAATAGATGCTAATTCTTGTAACAGATGCAACTCACCTTTACATGAATTGTGAAGTGAAACTCTTTAATCAGATTGCAGGTAGTTGCCAACTTGAAAAGCACTATAACAATCTTCATGTAAATTATAGTGACTTCTCTGGAAATGACAGCATATTTGGTATCCTTGCTTGATGCAGGTGCCTTCCGTATTCTTGACAACCAGAATATTGCTTGAAAGGTTCCAATGGATATCCAGTAAAGCAGTGGTGAGTGACAACACTTGACACAAACTCCAGCCTCCTGCTGAGCAGAATTACATCACAATTTTTATCATTGTTTCAAGTGTCACATAGATTACACTGATTGAAGTTTTTAAATGTAGGCCTACCACTTGAAATGTTCTGACGGTACATCACAGAAGGTTAGAAAATTTGTCTTCTTTACAACATGCCTTTTTATTTAATAAAAGAAGTGCACAAGGAAAGACTGAGCTCAATTTTAATTTTGAAGCTCAATTTTTGTATTTGCTTAAGAGGAAGGTTCTATGTAAAATTACCATTTTATTAAAGTGAGTTGAAAGCATAATACCAGTTGTTTTTTCACCATATTTCAAAATGTGAAGACTGAAATAATAATTAAGGCATCAAAATGGGGAGTATAAAACATAATAAATAAAGAGTTATTTTTCACTTATGTGTAATTAATACAAAAAATATTCCTAAAAATGATTGTGAAAATATTACTTTAACAAATTTGCACTGACTCTTACTGCTGTACTAGTTCTGCTAGTTAATTTTTCTTCTTGGTTAGATTAGTCAGTTATAACTATCATTCTTATGACAAAAGTAAAAAAGTGTTATTTAAATGTTGCATTTGTCTCTTGAGTTAGTGATTGTGCTTATGATGGTTTGGGAACCCACCATTCCCAAAGGGGCAAAATAGTTAGGACTAATGTTGCAAGTATACTATGTTCAATACCCATGCCTGGGGCCTCATGTATAATGGTGTGCATAGAATTCACACTAAAACATGGCTTATGTACAAAAGTGGTAATGTGTGTACGGACAAAAAAATCCAGATGCATAAATCAGTGCGCATGCCAAGTTCCATGCACTTCCCCTTTAAAAATCCCAACAGACGTGAAATTTAACACATGTGCACACACCTACAGCCCCACCCCAATTCCTCCCAAATTTTTGCATATTTTAATATGCAAATCAGTATAAATATCACCTTGCTTTCAGTAGTTGGTTAAAAACAATGGAAAAGGCACATGAAAAAAAGAATTTCAGCAAATATAAAGTGGAGGCAAGGAAAAACGTACTATTTGTTGGCTTACGCAGTGGTATCTATACTAATAAAAGGCAAAGCCCTCACTGACTCACTGACTGACTGACTAACTGACTCATCACTAATTCTCCAACTTCCCGTGTAAGTAGAAGGCTGAAATTTGGCAGGCACATTCCTTACAGCTTACTTAGAAAAGTTAAGCAGGTTTCATTTCAGAATTCTACACGTAACAGTCATAACTGGAACCTACTTACGTATATATATACGGCCATAGCCTGCAGCTCAGTTGCCATGTGAGGCGGAGTTGCGTCCCTCATCGTCACGCCTCCCACGTGCCTGCCCATATAAGGCCGTTCGTCAGCAGCAATCCAATAGACACGTTGCCGCTAAATATTCGCGGGTGAAGGACTGTGCTTTTGTAAACGAAGATGAAATGGTCAGGGATAGACTAGTGTTTGGCACAAACTCAGCGAAAGTGCAAGAGAAACACGGTGTAAACCTTAAGTTTAAATTAAGTTCATAGACACGCTGCCGCTGGCGTTTGTCATGCCTACGACGAATACGATATTCGCGAGGTACAAGTTTAATGAGAAGACGCAGGGTATAAACGAGACTTTTGATCACTTTGTAACGGACTTAAAATTGTTGTAACAGAGTTAAAATTGCTGGTGAAGGACTGTGCTTATGCAAACGAAGATGAGATGGTCAGGGAATAGAATAGTGTTTGGCACAAACTCAGCAAAAGTGCAAGAGAAACTTTTAAATGCCGGGTCTGAGCTAACATTAAATAAAGCCGTGGACATCGCAAGATTGCACGAGATAGCACAAGCACAGCTGAGAACTTTCGATGCATGTACTCCGAGCGGCTCACGTCAACTGACTTTGCAGGACTGGGAAAGGTAAACCCGTGCATGCAGTGTGTGATGTCTCAGAAAAAGAGGAAGACAAGCTGCTTATTGATGCTGTAGGAAAGGAACAACCCTCTGATGCTGAACAAGCCTTTGTAGACATATCAATAGGAAAGCAAGGTGTAAAGCTTAAGTTTAAATTACGTTCATAGACACGCTGCCGCTAAATATTTGCAGGCAAGTCCACAACTTAATACCGGGAATTCCTGTTAAACATCTTAGATTCACGAGTACCGATTTGGGTAGTGATCACTTCGATGAATGAAACCTGTTCAAAAAACGCATTACACAATTGAGAAGACAGCAAAAGAATATGAAGCGAGTGACACATACAAGCATATTCATAAGTGCAGCTACTGCGGAAACAAAGCACGGTGTAAACCTTAAGTTTAAATTAAGTTCATAGACAGGCTGCCACTGGTGTTTGTCATGCCTACGACGAATACGATATTCGCGAGATACAATTTTAATGAGAAGACACAGGGTATAAACGAGACTTTTGATCACTTTGTAACAGAGTTAAAATTGCTGTAACGGAGTTAAAATTGCTGGTGAAGGACTGTGCTTATGCAAACGAATAGGAAAGCAAGGTGTAAAGCTTAACTTTAAATTAGGTTCATAGACACGCTGCCGCTGGCAGCGGCATGCCTATTCGTCATGCCTAAGACGAATACGATATTCGCGAGATACAAGTTAATGAGAGGACGCAGGGTATAAACGAGACTATTCATCACTTTGTAATGGAGTTAAAATTGCTGGTTAAGGACTGTGCTTATGCAAACGAAGATGAGATGGTCAGGGATAGAATAGTGTTTGGGACAAACTCAGCAAAAGTGCGAGAGAAACTTTTAAGTGCTGGGTCTGAGCTAACATTAAATAAAGCCTTGGACATCGCAAGATCGCACGAGATAGCACAAGCACAGCTGAGAACCTTCGATGCATGTACTCCAAGCGGCTCACGTCAACTGACTTTGCAGGACTGGGAAAGGTAAACCCGTGCACGCAGTGTGTGATGTCTCAGATAAAGAGGAAGACGAGCTGCTTATTGATGCAGTAGGAAAGGAACAACCCTCTGACACTGAACAAGCCTTTGTAGACATATCAATAGAAAAGCAAGGTGTAAAGCTTAAGTTTAAATTACGTTCATAGACACACTGCCGCTATATATTTGCAGGCAAATCCACAACTTAATACCGGGAATGCCTGTTAAACGTCTTGGATTCATGAGTACCGATTTGGGTAGTGATCACTTCGATGAATGAAACCTGTTATCTTTACAACGGTTGACAACGAAGATGAGATGGTCAGGGATAGACTAGACAAACACGGAATGTAACTTGAACACAACACATCCTCCAAATAGGAACCTGATTGAAAGAAATAATGATAATCAAATCCTTGATGACAGCAACACTCATGACAGTCACAAAACAATTACATTGACAATCATGTTACGTTATTTTTAAAATGTTTCCTTTTCTTTTTCATAACTTCTTTACACACTACTTCTCTGCTGCGAAGCGCGGGTATTTTGCTAGTAAGAAATAAAAGCATGGCGGAGACACTCAGACGTTCAAGTTCAGAAATTGCACAGTACCTGAAAGAAAAAAGAGGTGGTCAGATATCACAGTTGACATGAAAAGGCAAGTCATAGCCCACTGTCTGTTTATTCTGTTTCAGACACTATTACAAAAACTCACTTGATAGTCCGGCGGTAATGATGCTGCTGTGCTGAGCACATTTTCGAGTGATGGCTGGGAGACCATCTGGCTGTGTGCTGACTGTTCAGGAGTCACAAAATGTAATAGTGGATGCCATAAGAGATGTGGCCAATGAACTAAGAAATATAAGGGCTGTACTATGTGATATTGACCACAAATTAAATTGGTTAAAAAATAAATACCTGTATTTGATTACCTGTTTTTACATTCTGCTAATTGCATTCAAACGAAGTTGTAATGCTG
Organism: Polypterus bichir lapradei; assembly: GCA_026402145.1. Classification (NCBI taxonomy): domain Eukaryota; kingdom Metazoa; phylum Chordata; class Cladistia; order Polypteriformes; family Polypteridae; genus Polypterus; species Polypterus bichir. Next base: position 38,813,321 of record JANRMT010062818.1, on the reverse strand, counting down.
TTCGATCTGGCTGATCATTTGGTGTGTCATGGTCAGGTTCATCACAGCGCCTCTGTAAAGGTACATTTTTGCACACTGCGACACACTTTCTGTGCACTATAGAGCAGCACATTAATGGAGTTTAAGTGGTTTCTATTTACATAAGCAAATTCATTCTCTGAAGGTGCTTTTATATACCGTCCGATTCTCTGCTCTTTACTTTGAGGTTGTTCGCTATCCTTAAAAGGACTGCTTGCCTTTTGCCACAGTAGTTGGAAAAAGCACCTGCGATTGTACAGAGCTGCCGTTTTTATATGTTTTCCAGGTATGTAGAATGTAATGTCAGCTCATTCTTTTGGTGATTCATCCATGGCTGATGTATGTTGTTGCAATAGCAATGAACACACTAATATTTGGAAAAGTGGATGTTGCTGCGAATTGCACTTTTATGTTTGCCAGTTCAACCACAGTCTAAGGAAATCTTATTTATCCGAATGACAAGTGGATAATACCATCATATAGAGCTGGCATGGCACAACTCAGTGATGATTGTGAAAAACCTGATCGGTCAGCAAGTTCACATCGAAAAGCTCCTGTGGCTAAAAACCCGAGAGTTGACAGAATTTGCAAAGAAGCAGGTACAGCACAATTGCTCGAAGTCTGCCTTTGTAAAGCCAGCGCCAGTTCAACATACAAGTTTGTATTACATACAAATCGACACTGATTGTCAAAGACTCCATAATCAAAAAAGAACTTATTCTTATTTGCACAACCCTTTTATCGTATTTGATCAGTCTAGCTGATGGGCTATTATTTCAGCATGCAGTGTGACAATAGCACATTTGGGCACGGTGAGCTCAAGGCCATTCTGTATTAATCAGATCTTTAGTATGCTCCAGTGACCTGCTAAATCATACTAAAAAATTAATTACAATAAATGCTTCCAGGAAACAATTACAAGAATTGGATTACGGTATTATAAAAAGGTTTCTTTTTAGGAATTGTTATAGGCACAAGGTAATTACTAATTGATAGTGAATTGAGACATTAAGATTTTAAATTATAAACAAGCTATTAATAAATGTGTATAAACTACACAGAATATAAATACTAAACATAAGTATGCACTAATAATAGAAAAAAAGACACAAAACAATTGCCTCTATTTTACAGCATGCTAAATTATACTGTATATATCTACAGAAGGTGCTAGAATAGCCACCAAAACAGACATCAACTGCCCTCTGCTCACATTTCTTTGCTGTACAACACGTTTCATAGGCGAGCTGTATCCCTCCATAAGTGTATGGAAGCCTTCTTTAGGAATTTGCACAAATTTCTTACAACCCATTTTGACTCCTAAATCAGCTCAGTGGCCACTCTTTCTGTGATCAGATGCCAATTATGCTATCTTCAAGTTTTCTCTAAAATGAGTGGACATCAGCACATTTGTTTGGACCACAAGAGTAATGGCCTATAACAACCATGTTTACAAGCTGTGACTTAAATAATTAAATTTAAGTATTGTGTAATGAAATAATCCACCATAAAGGACACTGTAAAATCAATCCATCCTGTTCTATGCAAATTTAAACATACTTCTACAAAAACCTTTGCTTCCTTGGGCAATATCACCAGACAATATAAACAGGTCTAAAAATAGTTTACATAAGTAGTTTAAAACCCCAGGTATCAAAGCCAAACTTCTCCAGCAAGGCAGCTCCCCTCCAGTGCACATTACCCAAATAAACAAAGATTAGGGAACACTACCCTGAACAACCCACCCCCACTCCCCCCATATTAACCCACCAGAACATCAGCAAGCGACCCAATCCTGTCATGGTTCATCTAGGGTTTTTTCCATGGTTCTAAAGTATTCTATATTCAGTTAGTCTTATTTCATTATGTATTAAACATTATTTTGTATTTTATGTTATTAATTCTGTTTTTGGTTTGTTTATATCTTACTTATGCATTTTGCATTTTTTTAGGTCAAGATCATAAGGCACTGCAGAGGGTGGTGAAAGTGACACAGTATGTTACCGATACCCACCTTCCTCCTGTTCAGTTTATATTAAGTACTGTCCATCTCAGAAAGGCAAGCAGAATAATATAAGTCCTTAGCCATGCTTAGCCAAGCACTACAGAGTCATTAATACTCACATCAGTAGATCCTGGGACAGTTTCTACATTGTTGCTGAACAGTAAATCATAAGAATAAATATTTCATGTGTGTATGTATATAAATATGTATGAATTAAATATGTATGATTGCCTTTAAAAGAAGAGGGTACCACTGATTTACATTAATACATGTACCCAAAACCACTGTGACCAAAGAAGTCTTTTATTTATGTAGATCGTGGAGACAGTCAGTTGTTAACCTTCACATATTCTTGCAAATTAAAGTCTTGGAAAATATATACATATTATTCTAAAGCATTTTATTAATTTTCAAGTATTCACGCATATATATTATGTGCCAAGACTGTAGTTATCTTTCATATGTATTTTAGTGGTAAGAATCAAATAAAGGGCAGCCACCTATTTTCCAGTTCAAGTTTATTGTCAAGTATACACAGGACAATTAATTATTTACTTGCACATATCCTCAGAATATTGACAGTAATACAATATCAAAAAGACACAATGGCATGGCAATGGTGTGATTTTCTTTCTTATTTTGCATATAATATTAACATAAAACATGCATTTAGAAACATTTTTTAAAAACTGTCCTTGTAACTTGCTCTTCTTACCACATGCCAGGTCAGAACCAATAATAGATCTTTCAATGTTCTACTCATATCAAAGCTATATAATAAAAAGTCTAAAAGTGAGAACTGGATCACTCTAGAACCCTTCCATGATAAATAGCACACACACACACCAAAACATACACACACAGAATTAAACAATAATTACAATATATATAATCTCTCTCTATATATATACAGCACATATAGTATCTGTTAATTATGACTGGATGTTGAATAATTTTATAACATATGCATATGAAGTATCTCTGATTCTACTGGTGCAAGTGCCAAAGACTCAGTACCATTGGCCAGAAGAAAGGAGTGAGGAGAATGACTGTGCAGGATAGCTTAGGCCTTTAATAATACTGTTTGCCATCCTAAGGCAGAATTTGTTATATATGTAATATCATTTGCCGCCTTTACCACTTTCTGCTGGGCTTTTTTGTGATCTTGTGTTGAGCAGGTGCTATATTTTCAGATATTATGTAGCCTGTTAGAATGGACTTCACTATGCACTTGTTGAAGTTAGTTAGAATTGTTGGAAACATCCAAGGTTTTCTCAGACATCTGAAGAAATAAAGGCATTAATGAGCTAGCATACAGCCATCAGTCCAACCACCATTTGTTTGTAGTTTGCCTCCTTTCTATATGTGTATTTCCTGGGTACTCCCATCCTCTCATCCAAAGCTGGCCCTATATATGATTTGGTATGTAAGAGTGTACCCTGCAATAGACTGGCATCCTTTTCAAAGTTGGTGTATGTCTTATGGCAGTACTGACAGGATAGGCTTTAGCTCTCTGTATCAATATTTTCAAAACCATGGGTCCAAAAATAGATGGTTCAAAGGATGGAAGGAAAAATTAAATCACTGCTCAGAGTAGTTAATGAACATATACTGTACTTCAGTCAATGGAGGATAACACTGGGTACTGATGTCCAAATTGTAAGTACAACGAATTTTAAACAGATCTGTGAGTCTGATATAACTTGTTTTTTAATTAGGCTTCTAGTTTCTGACTTCCTGAGTTCTCAATTAAGATTTTATAAAAGCATGGAGAAAACCTGTGTTTCTGTTTAAGAATGTAAAGCCACATAACTCTGTTCTGCTTCTTCAATGTAGCTATTATGCTCAGTGCATAAAAAATTTAAAATGTATGAGTTCAATTCTAATTAATCAATAAAGTGGCATGTTGCAAGCACTTCTGAGGAGACTTGCATTCATTATCATTTACACCTGTGCCTGTTGAATGTAAATTGCCTGCAGCTTACAAAAACAAAAAAGTAAAAGGCTAATTACCCCACTGCAAATTAAATGTGCACCAACCTCTTGCACCAGTAATACACTGGTTTGCTCAGTTTCCTACCACATGGATAAATTTGAAGATCAAGAAATAAAAAGGTAAAGATGTAGGTACACAATGAAGTAAATTTAAAACTAGATTTTTTTATGTGTTTGAAAGATTGCTTACAATGAAAACCCACAGTCCTTGTGGCTTCCCATGGACTGAGTAGTGTAGCTCAACTAGGCACACTCAAAAACACTTCACACCAATTTGTTATTCAACTTTTTAAAATTACTTAAAGATTTCAATCAGACCAAAGAAACACTACTTAGACACCACACTTTACAATATGTAAGACTATTAGCGTAATTTAAACAAGAACGATTGATCTCTAATACCATTGCTAGGGTTACTTTCTTCTATTTTCTAACAACCTATGCTGGTGAAGGTCAATAAGGCACACTTATAATTCATTTTTAAAGTTGAATAGTATATCCTTCAGAGAAATACAGGAATAAAGCACCTTAACTACGCAGTACATGAAAAAGTAAATTAAAAGGAGATAGCCAATGTCTATAATTCAATTAAATTGCAATTTCACTTTATCAGCTCTAGACTGCTATTTGTACTGATATGATTTTATGTCGTATGTTAGTACGATATCAGTAATTGTTATGTTTTTCTTTAATGGTTTTGTATGTATTCCTTCCATTACATTAATTGTAATACTCTTTTGTGTATAATACGTACCTAAATTAAGAAGCATAAAAAGACTCAAATGTTCCCACTTAATGCCAATTAAGGCAAAAAACAAAACATTCAAGTGATAACAAGATACTAAGAAGACATGATTCACCAGTGTTGGTGTGTCTGGTTCTACCCCTTCAGCAATAACTTTTACAGGTTGAAAAACTTTACACCAGCTGTTACAGACTGAAATCAAGGGCTTCCTCTTTTTGTGCGCATACACTGTCAGCATGGTGCTGTCAGATCTAAACACTACCATGGTGAATAGCTCGAGTATTAAACTGACTTTAGCTGCAGGTGGAAGTCCCATTTTACTTTATGGTGCAAAGCAGAGTTGTGTTGCGGTGCAGCCATCTATTAGCGCTGTGAAAAAGCTGTCTGTTATTACGATCCTGCCTTTGTCCAGTCTGATAGCGGTCACGGAACATCGTATCATTGATTGCCGGTAAAATAATTCTGCGCAGGCATCAGCCACAGCGCTGCTCTTGTGAAAAGAATGGAGATAAATGCCATCAACTCAAAGACAGAGAGGCAAGTCAAATGTACCACGTGAATGTCACTGAGAGAACAAAACTGAATAATAAAAAAACAAGCAGTAACTTTTACAAGTAGCCAAAATTTACACTGGGTGTTACCGAATCAAATCAAATTTATGTTTTTATTATATTGTAGAAATAATAATAATAATAATAATAATTGCAGCTCACTACTCAAAACACAGAGTGCCTGGTCTTGAACCCGGGACCTCCAGGTTATAAGGCAGCAGTTCTTACCTCTGCACCATTCAAGAATACATATAAATTCCTTGTCGAATGACATTTGAGCTTGAGTTTTTAAATCATTGACAGCCAAATGTAAATCAAATGCTTTTTTTTTATTTATAGTTATATTCTTGAATAAAAGCGCACATGTTTATTTGATATTTGGACTAAAGTCTTCACACACTATACACTTCTTGTCATTATTATTAGTATAACATGGAAAAAGTTTCTGCTTTAAGTATGTGTTCAGCATTTCTTGCATTTTTTGCATTTCCTTTCATTCTACTCTTACCTAGATCTTTGTAGACACGGAACACACATGAAATGCATGTATTCCAAATAACAATATATTAAAAATATTATTTACACTATACAACTCCAGGCACATCACACGCAGATAAGGAGCCTTGGATTGAGCTGGGAGAACTTTTTGCCTGAGTTGAGCTCTGTCAAGGCAGGGGATAGGACAGCAGGCTGCTTTCTGCTTGTGCTGATTGACGCATTTACAAAACAAAAGATGCTGATGTAGAGGTGCAAAGGGATTTAAGATTGGCCGAGATTACAAGTTTTTTCGTAGGCTTCAGGAAGTCTAGTGTTAAGTAATGTTTAATAAACTCTTTTACCTAGACTTTATCACTTCAAGCTTTGCATTCAAAGGAATGGCATTTTGGTTTTTCTTGGGCTTTTTCAATTACTTCATAATTTTTTTGGAGCTATAATGCACTGAATTACACAAGAAGCCACAAGAGCAAGACACGTGACAAGGTGAGTACCCTATGAATGCACAGGCACATGTCACTGCAGTCTGTGGATCTAGCTTTGCCCCATCCAGCAGGCTGCCTGTAATATAATTTTGTAGAACTGCAGTAATGTGTTTTCGGCACTGTTTTTGGACATGATGCCTGTTCAGTTTTAGAATGTAGGTTTGTATGACTGCCACAAGTACAGTATCTTTATATTGCACCATCAGCCGTGAAAAAAATTAAGACTGGAGATTGTGTGTCACCAACATTCAGCCATGTCTCAAACATACTGTACATCTCCACTCCATTTGGCCAGCTGCCATAAAGACAGTTTCTCAAAGCTGTAGCATCATTTTACCTTTGGTAGTGTGGCTAGTAGTTAGGGTCAAAATAGTGTTTTGCTGGCATGGGCATATTTTTTGATGCAGACTGTCAGTGGCTCTACTTCTAGCCCCTCCTGGATGTCTGTGTTTCTTATCCTGTCTCTAAGTGAGAGACCTGCAGCCCTGTGGACTGCTTGTATCCTTATCCTTTCAGTCATTATGCAATGCTCATGACCATAGGTTAGGGTAAGGACATAGATTGAATGGTAAATTGAAAGCTTTGCCTTCTGGCTCGGCTCTTTCTTCACCACTATGGATCAGTATAGTTACCCCATAACTGAAGTTGCTGCCCCAATTCCTCTGTCAGTCTCACCATCTTTTTGTCCCTTACTCGTGAAGAAGACCCCAAGATACTTAAACTCCTCCACTTGAGGCAGTAACTCACATCCCACTCAGAGAGGACAATCCACTTTTTTCTAGCTGTGGACCATGGCATCATGCTGCTTTACACTTGAACACAAACCGTTACAATGTATGCTGCAGTTCACAGCCTGAAGAGGACAACAGGGCTACATTGTCAGTCTAATGCCAGCAAACTGGGCAACTTTCCCTCCCTGGCTGTTCCTTGACATTCTGTCCATGAAAATCACAAATAGGATATTGTACAAAGCACAGCCGTTGTGGAGTCCTCCACCCATCAAGAACAGTGCTGATGTTTATCTAAGTATACAGATACATTTCTTTCTTTGATTGCTCCTCCTGGATCTGATTTTTCTTTCCAGTAAGCTGGCTTAAGTTTTCTCAGGGAGGCTGAGGAGTGTGATCCTCCAATAGCTGGAGCAAACCCTTCATTTGGGGGCATTGCTCCTGACAACCATACCATATTGAAAAGTTACGCCAGCAATAACAGCCCAACAATGCCCAGAGCCTTCAACATGTTTGAGAAAATCTTATCCAACCCCATTGCCTTGCCACTGTGGAGATGCTTAACACTAGAGTCTCTGAAGCCTATGAAAATGGCTGCTTGCTGCTTGTGCTGATCAACACATTTGCAACACAAAAGACACTGATGGAGAGGTTTGAAGGAATTTAAGATGGCCGGGATTATGAGTTTTTTTGTAGGTTTCAGTGATTCTAGTGTTAACTACATCAGTGACCTTCCCCAGGTTAGCATTTGTTCATACTTGCTGAAAACAGCCTGGGTTAAGCCCTGCCTTCCCCTTCTAAGTCGCCAGATGGTTTGCCAGAGCCTCATTGAGCCCGATCGATTGTTGCTTTCCTGATGGCATCTCTCACCTCTGGTGTCCACCATTGGGTGCCTGTGTTGCTACCTCAAGAAGCACCTAAGGCCTTCAGTTCTTGACAAGCCTTTTCCACAATGTAGGTTTTGAAAAATGGACAAATAAAAAAAAAAAATAGATCTAATTTTTTATTTTTCTATAATGTAACCAAATTAAATCAAAACAGTCAAAGTGTTTCTCGAGATTTTGGTTTAGTTTGTTTTTCTATGGAGTGGGGATATTACCCTTAAATACTGGTAAATTGAAATGGTGAAATCTCCTAGCAAATAGTGCCCTAGATATACAATTCTGCCAGTTTTCAGCTTTTTATCTAAACTGGAAATAGTGTTTCTGTTGATGGCTGAGTGAGTGAGTGAGTTACATTATATGCATTTGTATATACTATAACATAGATAGAGAGAGAGAATCATTAACTATCTTAGATATTGTCCAGTCAAGACAGTTTATGTATTTCTAGCATTTTTCTAGCATTGTTCATGCAAGTAATGTTTCATAAGGCTTATTGAGGAAAAACAAGTTTTGCAACTTTAAACAAAAAATATTAGCAATGCTGACAACACATAAGATTAGCAACAAGTGGATTTACTTTTTATATTTTTATAGAGAATAACAAACATAATTTTTATTACTTTTGTGTAGCTTAAAATGAGATTGACAGGAAGAACACCCATCTCTAATGCATTTATAGGGTAGTGTGTACCATGCAGAAATCTATTTTTTAAATGTAGTAAGCCTCATTTAAAAGAAGGATTTTGTGATGTCAGAATAAATAGTCTCAGAAATTACATATTAGAGCATCATTAAATAAATAGCTGTTGCAAAAGATTGACAGACACAACCTATGCATTACACTTGGATTTTCACATGGTGTAAAAATGATGTAAATTAAAATTTCAACATAAGCTTTCAGGTTATTTACTATAAGAGCTGAAAAATAGACAATTACTGTCATCACTGAAACAACACTATGTAGCATGAAGAAAAAAATCATAAATTTTATTTTAAACACCCAAAAGCATCCTCATATATTTTAAATGCTTTGAACCATATTTGTGGGATATGATATCAACACATACAATAGTTTTTAGTCAGGTTTTGGAAAATAAGGTGTTTTCATTATTCCTACATTGGGCATTTTTTAATTATGACTAGACTTACAAATGCATCTTTTTTTATGATTGTAAGATATTATAGTATTGTTTCTAAATTTATTATTTGAATATTATTTAATTTTAATGTGGGAAGGTGCAGTGGTACAGTGATTAGTGCTACTAAATTACAAACAAAACATTTATCTCCTGGCTTAGTTACTATCTGTTAGTAGTTTGTAAATTACCCGTCTTACTGAATGCTTTTTTCTAAACACTTTAATTTTGCTTGCACAATCGAAAGACATGAAAGTTTGCTTGATTTCACGCTCTAATTAGAACCTTAGGACATTAGAACAATCTAGACAAGAACAGGCCATTCAGCCCAGCAAAGCTCACCAGTCCTATCCACTTAATTCTTCTAAAAAAACATCAAGTCTAGTTTTGAAAGTTCCTAAAGCCCTACTGTCTACCATGCTATTTGGTAGCTTATTCCAAGTGTCTATGGTTCTCTGTGTAAAGAAAACCTTTCTGACGTTTGTATGAAATTTACCCTTAATAGGTTTCCAACAGTGTCCCAGCATTCTTGATGAACTCATTTTAAAACAGTCTTGATCCACTGTACTAATTCCTTTTATAATTTTAAACACTTCAATCATGTTACCTTTTAATTTTCTTTTGCTTAAACTGAAAAGGCTCATCTCTTTTAATCTGGCTTCATATTCCATCCCCTTTATCTATGGTTCTCAACGTCGGTCCTGGGGACCCCCCTGTCGCTGCAGGTTTTTGTTCCAAGCAGCTTCTTTTTTTAATTGAACTCCTGGGCTTAATTAACTAAGTTTGCTAAAAAAAAAAAAATATTAAAATGTACCAAGCAGTTATATAGGAATAATGTATTTTTTTCTTTTTAACATTATTTTCATCTTGATTTTCATTCTACTTTTCAAGGTGTTCTAATTGTTTAATTAATCCATTGTTTACTAATTAGTGGGTCTGACAGTAAAGTAGTTGCAGTATTTTACAATTCAGTGTTGTTTGCCAGTGTGTCTGATCTGCTCGTTTTAAGTTGTCATTATTAAGATACAATGAAGGGGGAAAAACTGCACAGAGAAAGGACAAAATATAATGAAATCAACAAAAGAAAGTTAAATCTATAGCAAAAGCAGAAATATTTATAAATGTATAAATGTCTTATAAATGTAAAAATCATGCTGCTATGCTTTTCTGAATGTCAAATAAAAGAAAACAAAATACCAGCTAAATGAGATCAGTGCTATCAGGTGTTGTCACTGATTAGGAATCTGGTTGGAACAAAAACCTGCAGCCACAGGACCGAGGTTGAGAAACACTGATCTATGGGATCAGCCTAATCACACTTCTATGGACATTTTCTAGTGCTACTATATTCTTTTTGTAGCCTGGAAACTGCACACAGTACTCCATATGAGGCCTCATGAGTACATTATAAAGCTTGAGTATAACCTCTTAAGACTTGTACTCCACAAATTGTACTATATACCCTAACATTCTGTTTGCCTTCTTAATGGCTTCTGAACACTGTCGGGACTCTGATAGCATAGAGTCTACTGCGACTCCTAAATCCTTCTCATAATGCGTACTCTCAATTTTCAGACCTCCCATTGTGTGTTTAAACCTAACATTTTTACATCCTGTGTGTAATACTTTACATTTACTGAAATTTAATTTCATCTGGCACAAATCTGCCCAAGCCTGTGCACTGTTCAGGTCCTTCTGTAATGATTTAATAGATTCCAAATTATCTTCCTATCCACCTATCTTGGTATCTTCTGCAAACATAATCAGCTTCTTACTTATATTGCTTTTTAAATCATGTATATATATACTGCTCAAAAAAATTAAAGGAATTTTTAATCAGAGCATAGCATCAAGTCGATGAAACTTCTGGGATATTGTTCTAGTCAGTCATGTAGCAGGGGAGGTTGTTAATCAGTTTCAGTTGCTTTGGTGGTAATGAAATTAACAACAGGTGCACTAGAGGGGCAACAATGAGATGACTCCAAAACAAGTATGGTTTAACAAGTTGAGGCCATTCACATTTTTCCCTCCTCATCTCTTCTGACTGTTTTTTCACTAGTTTTGCATTTGGCTACCATCAGTGTCACTACTGGTAGCATGAGGCGATACCTGGACCCTAGAGAGGTTGCACAGGTAGTCCAACTTCTCCAGGATGGCACAGTAATACGTGCTATTGTCAGAAGGTTTTCTGTATTCTGTCTTGTTCCTACTGACCTTCATTCCTCTCCCCTCTAGAGCATATCTCCACCTCTCCAGGGTCTCCTCAACCTGCTCCCTACTATCGCTACAGATCACAATGTCATCAGCAAACATCATAGTCCACGGGGACTCCTATCTAATCTCGTACACTTCATCTCCACTCCTCAGGCATCCTCTCACTTTCCAAGATTCCATTAAACAATCTCGTTAAAAACTCCACTGCCATCTCTCCTAAACACCTCCATGCTTCCATAGGTATGTCATCTAGACCAACGGCCTTTCCATTTTTCATCCTCTTCATAGCTGTCCTTACTTCCTCCTTGCTAATCTGTTGCACTTCCTGATTCACTTTCTCCACATCATCCAACCTCTTCTGTCTCTCGTTCTCTTCATTCATCAGCCTCTCAAAGTACTCTTTCCATCTGCTCAACACACTCTCCTCACTTGTGAGTATGTTTCCATCTTTATCCTTTATCACCCTAACCTGTTGCACATCTTTCCCAGCTCAGTCCCTTTGTCTAGCCAATCGGTACAGGTCCTTTTCTCCCTCCTTAGTGTCCAGCCTCTCATACAACTCATCATACGCCTTTTCTTTAGCCTTCGCCACCTCTCTCTTCACCTTGTGTCTTATCTCCTTGTACTCTTGTCTACTTTCTGCATCTCTCTGACTATCCCACTTCTTCTTTGCCATCCTCTTCCTCTGTATACTCTCCTGTATTTCCTCATTCCACCACCAGGTTTCCTTTTCCTCATAACTCTTTCCAGATATCACGCCAAGCACCCTTCTTGCTGTCACCCTTACTACATCTGCTGTAGTTTCCCAGCCGTCTGGTAACTCTTCACTGCCACCCAGTGCCTGTCTCACCTCCTACCTAAACTCAACCTTGCAGTCTTCCGCTGGGAGGTTATCCATTTGCTCACTTGTGAAGACCTCAGAAAAATGCAAATTTCGAGCGTTTGCTATTTCACTGCCTGCATCTTTTAATTCACCTTTACTATTTCAGTTGCAATTCACCTCCTCCTTGACTGCTATATTCCTCTCCAAATGTCTTTTAGCCTCCCTAATATCCTTCTTAATGGTTGCCCTCATGTTCTCATATGCCCTACGATTCACTTTGGAGCTATTAGTCTTATATGCCTTTTAAAGCTGTTTTTTTTTTATTAGCTGTGGAGTTTTTTAAAATTTCCTTTTATTTCCAAAATTAGGTACAGTGTGTACCTGTACAGGTGCCGGTCATAAAATTAGAATATCATGACAAAGTTGATTTATTTCAGTAATTCCATTCAAGAAGTGAAACTAGTATATTAGATTCATTCATTACACACAGACTGATGTATTTCAAATGTTTATTTCTTTTAATTTTGATGATAATAACTGACAACTAATGAAAGTTCCAAATTCAGTATCTCGGAAAATTAGAATATCAATTAAGACCAATGCAAAAAAAGGATTTTTAGAAATGTTGGCCAACTGAAAGGTATGAACATGAAAATTATGAGCATGTACAGCACTCAATATTTAGTTGGGGCTCCTTTGGCCTGGATTACTGCAGCAATGCTGTGTGAAATGGAGTCGATCAGTCTGTGGCACTGCTCAGGTGTTATGAGAGCACATGTTGCTCTGATAGTAGCCTTCAGCTATGGGTCTGGCGTATTGCATCTTCCTCTTCACAATAAGCCATAGATTTTCTATGGGGTTAAGGTCAGGCAAGTTTGCTGGCCAATCAAGAACAGGGATACCATGGTCCTTAAACCAGGTACTGGTAGTTTTGGCACTTTGTGCAGGTGCCAGGTCTTGTTGGAAAATGAAATCTGCATCTCCATAAAGTTCGTCAGCACCAGGAAGCATGAAGTGCTCTAAAACTTCCTGGTAGACTGCTGCGTTGACCTTGGACCTCAGAAAACACAATGGACCAACACCAGCAGATGACATGGCACCCCAAACCATCACTGAATGTGGAAACTTTACACTGGACCTCAAGCAATGTGGATTCTGTGCCTCTCCTGTCTTCCTCCAGACTCTGGGACCTTGATTTCCAAGGGAAATGCAAAATTTACTTTCATCAAAGAACATAACTTTGGACCACTCAGCAGCAGTCCAGTCGAGACGCTTCTGACGCTGTCTCTTGTTCAAGAGTGGCTTGAAACAAGGAATGCGACAGCTGAAACCCATGTCTTGCATACGTCTGTGCGTGGTGGTTCTTGAAGCACTGACTCCAGCTGCAGTCCACTCTTTGTGAATCTCCCCCACAGTTTTGAATGGGTTTTGTTTCACAATCCTCTCCAGGGTGCGGTTATCCCTATTGCTTGTACATTTTTTTCTACCACATCTTGTCCTTCCCTTTGCCTCTCTATTAATGTACTTGGACACAGAGCTTTGTGAACAGCCAGCCTCTTTAGCAATGACCTTTTGTGTCTTGCCCTCCTTGTGCAAGGTGTCAATGGTCGTCTTTTGGACAACTGTCAAGTCAGTAGTCTTCCCCATGATTGTGTAGCCTACAGAACTAGACTGAGAGACCATTTAAAGGCTTTTGCAGGTGTTTTGAGTTAATTAGCTGATTAGATTGTGGCACCAGGTGTCTTCAATATTGAACCTTTTCACAATATTCTAATTTTCTGAGATACTGAATTTGGGACTTTCATTAGTTGTCAGTTATAATCATCAAAATTAAAAGAAATAAACATTTGAAATACATCAGTCTGTGTGTACTGCATGAATCTAATATACAAGTTTCACTTTTTGAATGGAATTACTGAAATAAATCAACTTTGTCATGATATTCTAATTTTAGGACCGGCACCTGTACTGCATTACATGTAAAACATTTTTAAACCTGTTTTAAACCCAGTGTATCCACCTTAGACCTTGCTGCAACTGCTCAAAATTTGCCCTATCAAAGTTATACTTAACAATTTTAGTCTTTTCATCCACACTCTTACAAAACACTGAGAACTGTATTATATTATGGCCACTTGACCCTAGTGGTTCAATCACCTCTAAACCCTCAATTCTATCTTGATTATTACAAAATACTAAATTCAGACAAGCTTCACCTACATTGGTGCTTTAACACAGGGGTCCCCAACCCCCGGTCCACGGCCCACTACCGGGCCGTGGCCGTCTGAAAGCCAGGCCGCGAGAGAACTGCCGGCAATGGAGACTCGCTCAGTGAAGGGCTACTGCAAAAAGGCTGCCCCCTTCACTGAGGACACTTTTCAGAATGCTAGGCGGGCAGGGCTTTGCAGCGGTGCAGAGAGAGGATAGAGACCGAGGTGAGAGAGTATTACAACGAAATATTTTTATGTTTCTGACAGTTTCCCCATATGACACGAGTCTATAGAAATCTCGTTACGACGAAGTACATTCAGCAGATACTTTCATTACAACGAAGTGACCTAGAAATGTTTGAATGAATCATCCACAGAGCAGCTAGTTCTGCGGTCGCAGCTCAGTTGTGCACATTTGCACAACAATCCCAAACAGAAACATTGTAAATTTGTTTTTCTATCTTGAAACTTTCCTCGTACTGTTTTTTTTTTTTTTTTGCTGTTTTTGTTTTCTATGGTTTTCACTGATGCCTTTTGCTTATTGCTCGCCAACATTTGAAAAACATCCATTGGAATTTAACTCACTGTCACCCTTCTATAGAAACGGCAGACACGAAAAAACGATAACAGTGTTAATGTGTGTGATGTGCAATCTGTTGGAATGACAACTGCAAAGCATATGTCTTTGTTATATGCAAAAAAGAAGAAAAATCTCGGGTTGCCAACATATGCGAACTGCTGCATTTGAAGACGCAGAAAAAGCCATTTTTATGTGGTTCAGTGATGCTCGTTCAAGAAACATTCCTATTAATGCGGCACTCTCAAGAAAATTTGAGGTTTTTAAACTCTCTTGGGACCTCTGTCAACGGGACAACACACTGTGAGCCTGCTGTTGCCTTGCCCTGGTAACGGACAAACAATATTACACAGACGTGGCAATTGCGCTTCGGGACGCACTTCAGCGTGTCATTCCTGTTGGGTGGGGGGATCCCAAAAGAGTTCAGAAACCTCACAATATGAAGAAGATGAAAAGGATGATTTGACTTCTGATTGATAACTGTGCTGCCCACAACATGCATCCGCATTTAGGTAATGTTCGCGTTGAATTCCTCCCAACCAATTGCATGGCAGTGCTTCAGCCATTGGATTTGGGTATCATTCGCACCCTGAAAGTGTATCATCGCAAGGAAATGCTGAGAAAAATTCTTGTCAGCATAACGTGTAGACAGGAGAAGTTTAAAATAACGCGAAAGAAGCTATTGTAGCTGCTTCCATTTCCAACTTCCTATCTTTGTGAGGCAGCATTTTCTGCAGTGACAGGAACCAAAACAAGATTACGGAGTAGACTGAACATAAGCAACACACTTCGCGTGTCACTGTCTTCCATCTTCTCCAGATGGGATCGTCTGGTTGCAGGAAAACAAGTTCAGGGCTCTCACTGATTCTGCATTATGATAAGCTGTATAATTTCTATTACTAAATTATAACTTAATAATAATAGAAATGTAATGTAAATTGTGCATAAAACTGCCCTACGAACCCGCCCATAATCACCCCACAAACCTCAGCCCGGCAACCTCAGCCGGTCCCTGAAAAAATTTGCTTCTAGTAAAGCGGTCCTTGGTGTCAAAAAGGTTGGGGACCACTGCTTTAACATACTTTGTTAAAAAAAACTGGACCTGTGTAAATGAGTATGCATAATTTGTGCCTCATACTTTTGGAATGAGCCCAAGCTTCTTATCACCATGAATTGGAATAAAGTGGGTTCAGAATGAAAATTATTGATATCGGGCCATAGCCAACGACATACTTTACTCCATGCCTCAAATGCCTGCATGCGGAGAGGCCGTTCTGGGTCGAATTTCCACTCCCTCCATTCTCTCGCCTGCTGTTCCGGAGAGATGCCGTAGCATTTGAACACCTCTGTTTTGAGAATGTCATAATCAGCAGCCTGCTCCTCAGTTAAATCATAGTAGGCACTCTGTGCTATCCCCTTCAGAAGAGGTCGGAAGTAACGTTATGTCTGGCGCCGGAAGTGACATAGCGGCGGCCATTTTTGGAACCCGGAAGTGTGGTGTTTACTTCTCCTCGGTTTTCCTGCTGAGAGATTGAGAGATTTGGGTACATACCATGTGACAACCAATTTTCTCACGATATTTTACTCACCTTTAGACTTTTGACTGCCTCCTAAATGCTTGTGTGTGACAATATATGCAAATGTTTTGTTATTTGAACAAGAAGTACTTTTTTGTAAATGTGCAATTGCAGATAACAAAACCACCTAAAAATGTGTAAGATTACAGATAGACACTAGCACTGCTGCTTTGCAGTAAGGAGATTGTGGGTTCTTTTTCCTCCCTGCATGAAGAGTGCTTTGATTAGTGAGAAAAGCACTATATAAATTTAAGAATTATTATTACAACAACAAAATTAAAAGAAAATTTAAAGTTTTGTTAACTGTGCATATATAACTACAGTATCCGTTTTACTTTGTTGCTACTACTTTCTTTAAACCATTTTATGTCTAAACAAAATGCATTAGGAACCTGTCTTGCACTGACTGACACAGTAATAAACTGGACAAGACATAATGTAACTAATATCCCATATATTGTGACAAGTTGTGCACATCATCTTCATAATGCTATCTCTGTCTGCACTCACTAGAATGGTGTGGAGAGACCCCTGTCTTTGAACTATTGTGAATTTGTAAGGCTGGAGGCTGAGGAAACAGTGCATAATTTTAGGTTTTCAAGTCTCTTTGGATGCAGATCCACTGCAACAGGACATAGTCCCAAGAGGTAGTACTGGAGATAGTCCATTTAATGGCAAGTGCTTCTCTCTCAATGGCCGCATACCGCATCTCCCGGTCCAGCGGTTTCCAGCTGAGATACCTGCTATGCTGTTCAACTTCATCGACTACCTGGCTCTGGTACGGCACTCAGGCCAGTTTCCGAGATGTTGGTCTGGAGAAAAAAAGGGAGAAAAAAGTCAGGGAAGAGTAAAATTGGAGCAGACATTAAACCCGTATTTAAGTCACCAAATGCAGCTCCAGTTAAAGGGGTCCATGTCACCGTGTAGTGAGCATTGTTCTTTGTGAGTTGAGTGAGAGACACAATTCACTCAGGGAAGTGTAGAACAAACTGGCGAAAGTACCCTGCTAGACTAATAAAAGACTGCACTTGTCTCTGTGTTTGTGGCTGGGACAAATCACACATGGCAGAAACTTTGGACCACTGTGATTTAATAAGCCCTTCACCCACCACATAGCCAAGGTATCTAGCCATGGTCAAACTGAAAAAAAAAAACTTCTGAGGGTTCTGAAGGCTGGCGTCATGGATGTTTGGGAGAACACTCGAGACATGCTGTAGGTGTTCTGGACAGGTGTTGAAATAGAGGACAACATCACCTAAATAGGCAGCACTATAGCCATTGTGTGATTGGAGCAGTCTGTCTGCAGCTGAAAGGTTGATACATGTTTCTGCTAGTGGCCATTAGGTATGCTAAATGTGTGTACGTCAAGGGAATTTGCCAGTATCCTTTAGTCATACCAAGGGCGGGCAGGCAGTAGGTTCCCAGGAAATTGTCCATTTGGCGCCTGGAATAGGCATCAAAATGGGAGAATTGATTCAGCCAATCGGAAGTCATTACAGAAGTGCCAAGACAATTGTGGGCAATCAGAGTGGTCCAGCCCGGCTTGGAAACTCCTGTGACTGCAGAGATAACAGCTCCTAGTTCCTCCCTCTGCCCAATAGTAAGTGTAAAAAAGGCTCATGTGTCTTTAAGATGCTGAGGCCCAGTCACATGAAAGCTGACAGACTGTGCAGTGAACATGACGGTTTTGAGAGGCGTACTAGATGAAAGCTGTAACTGCTGAAGATGCTAAAGAAAGTTTTATGATTGTGCATTTGTTGACCAAATAACTACACACACACCTACCTAAACCTGCCTTTACAGTTGTCCTACCTCATGTGTACTTCTGGCATTTCAATATTAAAGCAATGCTTCTGCAATGGTTGGATGAGTTCCTGCATTCTAACTAACACACAACAGTGACTAAAGCGAACTGCATGTCTGCCATCTCCTACGTTTTAAAATTATCTTCCCAATAATTTGTGGTCCTTTGAGTCAGATCGCAGTGGTTATTGTGGAACATGTATCTTTCCTCCAACCAGCAAGCTGGAGCAACCTGTCCAAGAAGACAGTTGCGCCCTCTGCATTACTTAGAGGATTATGATTTGAGCTATGCAGGCTATAGGGTTCTAGAAGCATCATCTTCACTGCAGCCATGAGCACTGCACAGAATTCTCCAAGAAGAGGAGTATGATGCTGGCAGAATGTTGTTGCCTCAAACTCTGCAAGTCTTAGAGAACTGGAGATGGTCTCACCAGGAACACAGAATAATTCTCATAGAAAGCTACAACTTGAGAGGGACTGTGAACACTCACAATCAAAGACTGCTAGTCTTTCTAACATTAGCCATGACTCATTAACACTAGAATCCCTGAGACCTACGAAAAAAGTTGTAATGCCAGGCCACCTTAAATTACCTACTTAATCAGCGTCGTTGTTTTGAAAATGTGTCAGTCAGAACAAGCATGAAGCAGCCTGTTATCCCATCCTCTACCAACGCAGCTGAAGTTCTCCCAGCTCAAGTCTGTTTATCTGGGTGTGAGGCATCTGTAATTGTATAGGGTTAATAATATATCGTTATTTGGAATACGTTCATTTCATGTATGTTCTGTGTCTACAACGATCTGGGTAAATGTAGGATGACAGGAAATGCCAGGCAAGAAATGCCTCTTGCAACTACAGTGAGCAATTCCCAAGTGATCAGAGACTTTGGGAAGGAGAGCATGTAAGTAAGTGCAGTTATAATTCACTCTTATCACCATGAGAGGAAGGGTCCACAACCATGCCAGGAGAATGATGCCATGTTTTACCTGCTGGAAGAGATGTTGGCACAGATGTATGAAATGAGAACCCAAGGTAGACAAGCCAGAACTCTGCCCTACTCTTCTCCACCTAGACCCAATTCCTTTTGAATTTTGATGCACATCCTCAAAGGTCACCATCAGGGCAACAGCCACCCTTACATCAGTATTGTGTAGATCCTAACACACCTACTCCTAAACCTCTTCCTCACCTGCCTCAGTAGCCCTTTCATCAGCCACTTCAACAGTATATCTTGCAACCTCCTAGATCCACAGAATATGACCTATACACCCTTGACCAACTCCAATGGCAGTACTTCCAACAGGCGCAAGAGAGGTTTTATAGGGGACCTAAACCTTCAATCCCAGACTTCATCCACAAAGATCCCAGTGAGAGTACATGGCTCATGATACCTCTAACCAACCTTCTCCCTGCAGGCAGCACAGAGCTATTCAAGTACCCAATATTGGTGGAGCATCTGAACCTGGAGGAAGCCTGTTTAATAGTGGATGAATACCTGAACTCTCCCTGCCCTTACACTGACAGCATGACTGCTCTCACTGAGAAATAAGGACAACCTCATCAACTAGCTTTAAAGAAAATTTCAGCAATTACAAACTCTCCATCTATTTATAGTGAGGATACAGATGCTTTTGAAAAGTTTGCTTTAATTCTGCAAGCATTAATGGGCATGCTGGGAACTCCGATGAAGATGTCATGTGGCTTGTTTGTTGACAAAGCTTCCCCCAGAACTTTGAGCAAACTTATACTTAATCTCTCAACCTGGTTAAAATCTGAAGGACAACCCAGATAAGTGGAAAAACACAAAGAATCCAAATGTTGGCAAAAACCAACTTACTTGGAGTAAACCAAAGCTTTGTGACTGAGACTCCCAACCCTTCTATGGATTAGCCTTCAGAGAAGAAGCAAGAAAAGCCTAAATCTTACTACCCATATTGTGAAAATACAGAGCAGTTCCTCAGTCAATGGCCTACATTCCAGCAGTTGACTAAAGAGCAGATTATAGACTGGATCAAAACCAAGAAATGGTGCTGGAGATGTGAACGTTTACATCAAGCAGATCAGTGTAATCTGAAAACACTCTGCAATATATGTAAAAGGAAACATCTTAAGGTCTTACACGAAGTTAACATTCTTCCTCCAAAACAGGACACCTGTGTGCTGAGTTCAGCTACCGAGACGCTCTATGGGGACAGACTCGGTGTGTTGCTGAAAGTAGTTAAGGTAATGCTTTTTAATGGTGACAGGGCCTTGAAAACCTATACAATATTAGATGATAGCTCAGAATGTATGTACCCTTTTGCTTTCAGCAGCTGCCAAAAAGCTTGGCTTAGAGGGAGAATCGGATAATATGATCTTAAGGACAGTTTGACAGGACATTAACGCATTGGATGGAGTATCATGTTTTCATTTATACTCATTCCTGCTGCACAACCACAAAGGAAATGTAGGATCCAGCATGCCTTTACTGCAATGTGGCTAGCGTTGGGTGAGCTTTCCTACCCAATGACCACTATTCAGGAGAAGTATCAACACCCTAAATGCTTGACTATTCCTCATTTTAAAAATGCCCATCCCCTTTTACTCATTGGTAATGACCATCCACACCTTCTCACTCCACTAGAGCCTATGCGCTTTGGCCCAGAAGGAGGACCAGCAGCCATCAAGCCTAGATTGGACATTTTTAGGACCTGTACAGGGACTTAAACACCTGGGGCTACATATATAAACTGTGTGTATGCACAAAAATGTTGCTTACACCCAATTCCACGCTCATACTGAGATGTATAAAACAAAACTTGACATAAATCCACACACATTCTAATGGCAGCACCACCAAGCCACCCCCAAACCCTTGTGTACGTAAGTTCCTGCTTGGTTTTGCAAGCTGGCAGCACCCAGCATCAAAGCATTGCTACTGTTTCTGTGTGGACTCCCTTTTTCAGATTCACATCAGTGACATGGGATTTATCAAATACTAGCAAAATACCCGCGCTTCGCAGCGGCGAAGTACTGCCTTAAAATTTTTATTAAGAAGAAAATTTAACCTTTTTAAACTGAGGGAAAATATGCCAATAATTATTTGTTAAGGATCTCTTTGTTGTCAGTTCGGCCCTCCGGTTGTAACATGACCAAGCTGTGCGCTGAGCTTACTCTTGAGCATGTAACTTACAGTTGGCCATGTGAACAGTAATCTTGTCTCAAATCTCACAGCTTGGATTGCTGCTGTCATAATCAGTTTGAGTTTCATGGTTTGTTTCAATTACGACAGTATTTGTAGGATTTGTTGTGTTGAAGTGACATTCAGCATCTGTCAAGCGTTGTAAGCACACAACCGGTTTCATCGATAAAATCACATCCAGCTTTTGAGAGTTTAAACATTCATAAACATCAAAGTGTCCACTACTGAAATCGTCACCTGTGAATCTAAGATGTTTAAGAGGCATTGGTGGTTGTCGAAAGGTGTAAAATATTTGGCCATTTCGGTACACTTGAAAGCGACAATCGAACAATTCAGCGGCAGCCATCAACTCACATGCAGAACCATAGGTGAAGGGCTTAAGCATTTCACTCTTATAGTGCTCCTGTGTAGTATAATTATCTCCTGTACCGTCATCAGTCCACACCTTGAACCTGTCCCAGTCATTCAATACATAAGACACAATGTTCCTCCGGATATCAAGAGTGAGCCTGATATGGCCGTGCAATATGTAACAAAGAGAATGGAAAAGGTAGGTGCCATCTCCGGGCATGGAAACCACTCAGTAAGTGACAGTTCTTTGATCGATAGTGATCACCTCGATAGACATGGTAATGGGGGTTGGAATGATGAAGGAAATGGGTACCTGAGCAATGTAAAGTAAGTCTAAAATACCTATACAATAACTATAATTGTAATAAACAAACAATAACACAGCGGAGAAGCCGTGGATTAAACAAAAAGACTGTAGTTATCAGTAGGGAGACGTGAATCCCGTGGCGAAGCAAGGAAGGGAATGTAGAGACCGGAGCGACGGATGGTCTTATATAGGCAGGCAGCCAACAACGTGGGAGGCGTTGGGATGGGGGACCCAACGCCACCTCACACGGTGACCGAGCTGCAGGCTATGGACATATATATGTACATAAGTAGGATTCAGTTAGCGTTGGGAACCTGTGTACCAAATTTCTTGAAGATGGGCCCATAAGTAACAAAGACTGTTGAAAAGTTCAATATGGCGGCCAACAGTGGCATCATACCACCGAAATAAGTACGTACATTGGTTTCGGTTAGTGCAGGGAAGCCGCCTATAAAATTTCGAGAAGATCGGGCCATAAATAAGAAAGTTGAACATGGCAGACGTTGTTGACCGTTATGACCA
This sequence comes from Polypterus bichir lapradei, assembly GCA_026402145.1. Classification (NCBI taxonomy): domain Eukaryota; kingdom Metazoa; phylum Chordata; class Cladistia; order Polypteriformes; family Polypteridae; genus Polypterus; species Polypterus bichir. Next base: position 38,790,714 of record JANRMT010062818.1, on the reverse strand, counting down.
TTACGCATAGAATTTCAAAATGAAACCTGCTAAACTTTTGTAAGTAAGCTGTAAGGAATGAGCCTGCCAAATTTCAGCCTTTTACCTGCACGGGAAGTTTGAGAATTAGTGACGTTGGAAAGTTCAATATGGCGGCCGACAGTGGTGTCATACCAACGAAATAAGTATGTACATCGGTTTCCGTTAAAAGTTTAATATGGCGGCCGACAGTGGCATCATACCACCGAAATAAGTACCAAATTTCAGCCTTCTACCTACACGGGAAGTTGGAGAATTAGTGACGTTGGAAAGTTCAATATGGCGGCTGACAGTGGCGTCATACCACTGAAATACAGTGGGAGCCACGTCAAACAGCCGCCTGGAGCATGACAGGTCCATGACAGGACCATGCACGGAATGTGATCCCCCGCGATGACGCAGTTAACGATGCCCCGCCCCATAAACGCCCCCATGCGCTTTCTAAAAGATGGTTGCAATGCTGTATAATCCCGCCAGATGGAGCATTGACTGCTTCAGTTAACTGCAGTGTGGGAGTGAAGTGGAGTTTTAGAGTGGAAATAATAGATTGTTGTTTGGAACACACGCATTTCATGTCTGTTCCGTTTCTACAGTAATCTGTGTAAACACATTGTTAAAACAGAAACGTTTTTTATATTCTACTAGTAGATGACAAAATGTAGGCATAAACTATATAATGTATGAAGCCTGAAGTATAAAAGAAATAATTTCACAAAAGATACAAATCTAACACAATTGCGCTTTTATTCAAAAATATAACTGCAGAAACAAAAAGCCGCCTTAACATGCGACATTGACACCTGTTTGTTATGACTGCCTCCGTAGCGCAATCGAATCAGCTCCCGACTAGAAATCAGAAAGTCGCGAGTTCGATCCTGCACCGCTCCGTTTTGAGAAGTAAACTGCTCTTGGTCTTACTATTTTAGAATAAAAACATACATTTGATTTCAGTCTGCAACAGCCGGTGTAATTTATGATACTTATAAAGGTTCCCCGCTGGGGAGAAAATTTATTTATTTTTAACCTTTGCCGTTCTGCCTGCCTGAACTCCCTGTCTATCTATATAGTAATAACAGTAATTTTATTATCATATAGGAACTTCCCTGTCTGCCTATCATATAGTGCCTTTCCTTCCTACCTATCTATATATCTATCCCCTTAGCTGTTTTTATATATCTATTATACAGTGCCTTCCCTGTTTATTTATATATCTAGTGCCTTCTCTGCCTGTCTGTCTGTCTGTCTGATTGCATATAGCGCTGAACTTACTGCTCTGTACTATTCTGTCCTCTGCATATCTTGGAGTACAAAAGAAACAGCACCATACAGCAACATGTGCGAACTGGCAAGATAGGGGAAAAAACACGCGGTCACTGATTACAAACCGAATGAATGAAAGAGACAAACATGCACTAATGCAATATTATTTGAAAACGAATAGCGTCAGATCGGGTTTGAATATGCGCCCGATCTGACGCTGTTCGTTTTCAAATAATATTGCATGTACTGTGCGTTGAAACTGCTGAACTGAATAAGCGGACTCCTTCTGTAACAGCGTCAGCGTGTATTCAAACCCGATCTGACGCTGTTCGTTTTCAAATAATATTGCATGTACTTAACTATTTTAGAATAAAAACATACATTTGATTTCAGTCAGTCTGTAAGAGCCAGTGTAAATGCATGATAATTGTAAAGGTTAGCTTTTTTTTAAAATTCAGTTCCATTCTCTCAGTCGTGTTCACGATCACCAACCAATCTGACAATGCTGTTTTCACATAAAGACGCGCTATAACTCAAATGTCATTTATTTGGGGACGTGCTATACTCGAATGTGATTTATTTGGAGACGCGCTATACTCGAATGTTATTTAAACAGGGAAGAAAGTACAATGTCAGGTGCTCATTCAGTGTTATAGGAACCATAGCACAGAGAGATGTGTACACTGCAACAAGTACACATGTCGTGAATGTAGGAAGGGTGTGTGGGAATTGTTAATATTTGTGAAAAACAATGGGGGGCACAGTGGAAAATGAACAATCTTCAAATCCCCACCAGCGCACAAACTGTACACTATAGCTATGTTTGTACACAGTTAATAAAGAGTACTGAAATATATCAAACACGTATGTCCTGGTTTGTTCTATTGTAAACATGTCTTATTAAAGATGCACTGTATTGTGGGACATGGCAGTTTTGTAATGTTCAACAGTGTCCAAGCAGCCGGTTACTAAGTTCAATAATTAAAATAACTTA
>JANRMT010062818.1:38752270-38763442 GCA_026402145.1 Polypterus bichir lapradei | reverse complement strand
AATATGCTTGTATGTATCAGACGCTTCATATTTTTTTGCTGCCTTTTCAATTGTGTAATTCGGTTTTTGTTCAGCGCTCTTTGGAACTGTTGCTTTTTGTCTGTGCACTGCGTCAGTTCACGTGAGCCGCTCGGTGTACATGCATCGAAGTTTCCCAGCTGTGCTGGTGCCATGTCGTGCTATGTCCATGGCTGTATCTAATGTTACCGAAGTCCCGGCAGTTAAAACTTTCTCTCACAGTTTCGCTGAGTTTGTGCCAAACACCACCCTGACCATCTCATCTTCCTCTGCATAAGCACAGTCCTTCACCCGTGAATATTTACCCGTGGCAGTGTTTCTATTGGATTGCCGCTGACGGACGGCCTTATATGGGCAGGCACTAAATTACAAACGCTAGCGGCAGCCTGTCTATGAACTTAATTTAAAGTTTAGGTTTACATCGTGCTTTGTTTCCGAAGTAGCAGAACTCATGAATATGGTTGTATATGTCACTCGCTCGCTTCTTATTGTTTCGCTGCCTTCTCAATTATATAATGCATGTTTTCTTCAGCGCTTTTTGGGCCTCTTCCTGGTTTTCTACCTACTGCGTGATTACGTGGGAGGCGTGATGATGTCACACGAAACTCCGCCCCCACGGGTTTCACGCTCATCTCCATTACAGTAAATGGAGAAAAACAGCTTCCAGTTATGACCATTACGCGTAGAATTTCGAAATGAAACCTGCCCAACTTTTGTAAGGAAGCTGTAAGGAATAAGCCTGCCAAATTTCAGCCTTCTACCTACACGGGAAGTTGGAGAATTAGTGATGAGTCAGTCAGTCAGTGAGTCAGTGAGTGAGTGAGTGAGGGCTTTGCCGTTTATTAGTATAGATGATGATGACTAGCTTTTACGTCAATTTAGATTTCCAAGAGCTATTCTCTTAGAGCTGTGTGCTGAACTGGTGCCGGCTTTACAAAGGCAGACTTTGAGGTAAATTCTGCTCTACCTGTTGCTTTGCAAGTTCTGTCCACTCTCAGGTCTTTAGCCACAGGAGCTTTTCAATGTGAACTTGCTGACCGATCGGGTATGTCACAATTATCACTGAGTCACGCCATGCCAGCTGTATGGGGTATTATCCACTTGTCTTCCAGATGTATAAGATTTCCTTACACTGTGGTTGAACTGGCAAACATCAAAGTACCATTTGCAGCATTGTCTGGTTTTCCAAATGTAATCAGAGCGGTCAACTGCATGCACATTGCTATTGCATCAGCGCTGGACAAGTTACATCAGCCAAGGATGAATGACCAAAAGAATGAGCTGGCATTACGTCATCTGTAGCAGGTTCAGGTCAAGTCATGTTGGGGAGCATGCACTGGTACAGTGCGTTGCTGCACCCACCATATGACGAAATAGCTCGGGATCCTGGTTGGCAACCCCCCAGGCAGACACACAGTCCAGTCCTACCCTCCAGAAATGACCATCTATCTGCTGCAGCCAGGTGCTATATGGGCGTCCCCTTGGCCTCAGAAACTCCGGTCCTCAACAATGAGGATCCTGCGAGCTGGATCACCCTCTGGGAATTGCGCCACATGGCCGTACTGCCATAACTGACGATTCCTCACAATGCAGGTAATGTGCTTCAATTGGGACTCCATGAGCAACTGCTCATTCGACACAAAGTCACATCAGTGGTACCCAAGGATTCTCCGAAGAAACACAGTACCAAAGGAGTCCAGTCTTTCTCTCAGGTCACTGGATAGTGTCCATGTCTCGAAACAATATAGCAAAACAGGAAGCACCAGGACTCCAAAGATTTGGACCTTCGTTCTTTAGCATAGATAGTGGGAGACCCTCACACCCCTTTCCAGCAACCTCATGACCCCCCCCCCATGGTCTCCCAATCTGTCTACTGACTTTATAGGAAGAGTCACCTAACACATAAATGTCATTACCATGGTAAGTAGACCTCTCAACAAGGTCCAAATTCTCTCCGCAGACATCTATAACAGGATAGCCTATAAAAACCACAATTCCGCACAGTCACAGGTGCTTTTCCCAACTAGTGTGGCAAAAGTCCTTTTAAGGATAGCGAGTCACCTCAAAAAGCCACGTAAAGAGCAGAGAATCTATCTGCTATCTCACGCTAAACAATAAAAAGGTACTTTCAGAAAATGATTTTGCTCATCTAAATATAAACCATTTCCACTCTACTGTATAAATGTGCTGCTCTATAGTCCACAGAAAGTGTGTTGCATTGTGCATTATGTGTGCTGCATAATGTGGCACACAATCGTGGATTGCCCATACCTGAAAAGATGCGGTATAATGAATCTGACCCTGACCCACCAAATGATCAGCCAAATTAGACAGCATTACATCTTTGTTTGAATGTAATTAGTAGACTGTAAAAAAAGATAATCAGATGCAGCATTTATTTTTTAATCAATTCATTTAATTTGTGGCCAGTATCACATAGAACAGCTCTTATATTCCTTACTTCATTGGCCACATCTCTTACAGCATCCACTATTGCATTGTGCGACGCCACAACAGTGTCCGTCAGCACATAGCTAGATGGTTAGCTAGTGGTTTCTTAGGCAGAGGTGTGTGAGCAGCCAGTGCCCGAACATGTGTATCACTCCATGAATTTCCTTTTGTTGCTTATTCCATTGCTTAAGCCAACAAATAGTACTTATTTCCTCACCTCCACTTCGAATTTGCTGAAATTCTTCTTTTGTCCATATGCTTTTGCTATTGTCTTTTGACAAAACACTGAATGGAAGGGATTATTTTTAATAATTTGCATATTCAAATATGAGAAATTCAGGGAGGAATTGGGGTGGAGCTGTAGGTGTGTGCATGTACATTAAAATTCACTTTGAATGGGATTTATAAAGGGAAAGTGTGTGGAACTTTGCTTATGCAGTTTTATGCATCTGAATGTGCGTACGCACATTTCCAGTTTTGTCCGTTCGCCATGTTTTAGTGTGAATTCTACACATGCCGTTATACATGAGGCTTCTGGTGATTTGTTTTTAGATGGACCACTTATACAAATTCACATTTTTTTGGTCTGAAGTAGGCCTTCACTCTTGCTGGTACCCCTCTGTCACAAATTACTCCTGACACTATTCTTCACGCATTCCAACCTGCCTGCACTCTCTGTTTCACATCACTTTCACAATCCTCATTACTCTGCACTTTTGATCCCAAGTATTTAAACTCATCCACCTTCACCAACTCTACTCCCTGCATCCTCAATATTCCACTGACCTCCCTCTCATTTACACACATGTATTCTGTCTTGTTCCTACTGACCTTCATTCCTCTCCTCTCTAGAGCACATCTGCACCTCTCCAGGAACTCCTCAGCTTGCTCTCTACTCTCGCCAGATCACAATGTCATTGGCAAATATCATAGTCCACAGGGACTCTGTCTGATCTAGTCTGTCAACCTATCCATCGCCATTGCAAATAAGAAAGGGCTCAGAGCCGATCCTTGATGTAATCCCACTGCCACATTGAATGCATCTGTCAATTCTTGAGGCAGAATATATAGAGTAAGTGAGTGTATACTGTTTTGTAGGATTGTAGAAGTACTATTTTCAACTACAACTCAATTTTCTTTGCTTATGCCTTTGAATGATAATTCATTTCATAGCATTTCTCAGACTCTCTCTCTCCCATGCCAAGAAGACACTGAAACTGAAACTGGCAATGGAGTTTTCTAAAATCTGTACTGCTGTTAGATCTTTGAAATTGAACCATACACAATATGTGCACAGCAGCAAAGTGAGATGCATGTTACTGAAGTGTACTAGTAAAGGGATTTTTTAATTATAATGTGGAGTCAAGCTGGAAGTCATCCTGTTTAAGAGTATGGGTGCTAGTTTCCAATCAAACTGAATCACAGATATAGGAATGTAATTGTTTGACTGGGAAAATAACATTTGTATCCTTGGTGATATTTACTTACTTGAAAGATTGTGGAGAATGTATTCAGTATGCACTTTTGGGTTACCTCAGAAAGGCTATGTGTGGAAAGGGTGTTATTTTTCACTAGGACCCTAGGGTCAACCAATAAAGCAGTTGTCATTGTTGCCTGAGGCTCAACTAAAAGCTGTAGCATGAGATTGATGAAGGAACATCAGGATTATAACAATTTCTGAACAATAAAGGGAGACCTTTCATTGCACTAGTACCTCCTTTCATCTCTTCCAGTCACTTTCTTTTCTCTTTTTCTTGGTTTCCTTTCTATTTGTCTTTAAAATGTCAGACTCTGAACAAAGCTGGGTGGCTTCTCATTGCATGTGTTTACCATATAAAATATACAACACTAGTCATTGGTGTTTCCTGCTAAATGTTTTTGTGGTGAATAAGTTTCACTGGTTAGTTTTCATTTCTGTTATTCTGGTGGCTTCATTATTTGTTTTATCATTGTTGCAATTATGTCATTTTATGTTGCCATGGCTATTGTTAACCCTGGACCAACCTTGCCAAAAATAATTCAAACAAGATTACTTGATTAGAGTAGGTAGGGTGTAGAAGAACAAATTTAGTTTTATAAACTTTGCTTATGTATTTGAGAAAGACTGTTTCTGAGCTCTATTCGGTTTGCTCCCCTCAGTTCTGAAGCTCTAGCCTTTGATCTTGTCTGTGTCTTTATCTCCTGGGGCCTAATGTATAAACGTTGCGTACGCACAAACATGTTGTGTACACCCATTTTCACTCTCACATCGCGATGTATAAAAACTAAACTTGGCATAAAGCAACGCACATTTTCACGCCAACTCAATCCCTGGCGTATGCAAGTTCTCCACTCAGTTTTGCAAACTGGCGGCACCCGGCGTCAAAACAGTGCTTTTGTTCCAGTGTGATTTCCCTTTCTTTTTGAGATGCACATCCCTGATGGCTTTATCAAATGCACTGAAATTAACCACATATTGTTTATTAGTTTAAGGCATCTGATTGTAATTAACCCGTAACAATATACGGAATGGCCAAACTATTCCAAATACCATAGATGCTTTAGCGTTGTTACTCTCAAGTATTTATCCCACTGTATCTGAGTGTGGAATCACAGCTCTCAAGCAGCTGATCAGCAAGAGAATTATCGGTATACAGTATCAAGCACATGCTGCCTCAGCCATGCGCTGTTTGAACTGCTCCCATACGGCAAACACTTCAAAACCTTTCCTGTAGGAACCTCGCAGTTTAGAAACAGTTTCATCCCAAGAGCTCTAAATGCACTCAATCAGTCTATCAAGGGCTCCTTGTAGAACTGTTTGTACCTATAAGTACAATTACCTCACTGTAAACTTGCGATACAGTTATAATATTGCACAACCTGAGCCACTTTATAAAGCTCGTATTTACATATGATGATATAATTTTTTAAAATGAAATGCAGCAAAATATGTTTTTTACATTACACAGTTACAATTTTAACATAATTTAAAAAATCTATATTGTTAATAATTAAACATGTGAGAACAAGGTGGACAGCGGTAGCAGCGAGCTGGCGCTCCATTGAGGGATTGTTCTTGCCTCGCGCTGTATTCTTGCTGGGACTGGTGCGACACTGGATGGATAGATGAATAGAATAATTAAACATGTACTACAAAGATATTTCAAAGTTCCTTAAATGTTTTGAAGAACCTGCGTTCTAAGCTTACAGATGGCTTGACATCTATTACAGAGCTAATCATATGGCGATAGGGTACTTGGAGAAAGAAAAGGAAGGACATGAATTGGGGGTTAGTACGTTTGAGTGAGACAGTACTGCTGCAATAAATTATTTCATCGAAGGTAGCGCACAGCGCAGCAAGCATCTTGCGTGAGGATGGGGCGCCAGCTCATCACTATCACTGTGCCACCGTGTTCCCATGTTTTATAACATGCTTTAATTCTTATCATCATGAAAATGATATCAAGTATACATCTCAGTATTTAATTTATTCAGAGAGCTGTAATATCATGAATGTAATGTATTCTGTGTCCTGTCAGAGGAAGAGAAAGCTCATTTAAGAAGCACATAGTGATTCACACACATAGAGCAAATAGAAGAACACATACAATACAAAGCATTTAGTGTGCTACTTTAGTTACAATGGTATTTGAGAAACTGGTAAATTAAAGATTTTAAGATGAAGTTTATAATGTTCTACTTTAATGACAAAATAAACTACGTGATTAAAGTGGAAATTTCGATACTAAAGTTGACATTTCGAGCTTTTTTGCCACAGTGTGCCTATTTTTTGTCTTTTCTCTGTACCCTAATAAGATTCTATATGACTCTCAGACTTTGATATCTGACAACTTCTTTTATATTTCGGGTACTGTGCGACTTTGTGAACTTATGTCACTTGATCAACTTCCTTATACTGTTTATACCACTGTTTAAACCAACAAATAGTAAGTTTTTCCTTGCCTCCACTTGGTATTCGTTGAAATTCTTCTATTTCCCCCTGTGCTTTTGCCATTGTCATTTCGCAGAACGCTGAGCTTAAGGGCTATCTATATTGATTTGCATATTCAAAGAGGAATAATTCTGAGAGGAGTTTGGGAGTGGCGGCAGGTGCGTGCATGTGCGTTACTTTTTAATCTGACCATGATTTATGTAGTGGAAGAACATGGAAGTTGGCGTATGCATAGATTCATGCATCTGGATTTTTTTGGGTGTACACACATTTCCGCTTTTGTGCATACGCCATGTTTTAGTGTGAATTCCTTGCATGGCTTTATCCATGAGGCCCCGGTCCTTTTCCTTCAAAATTAAAGAAGATGATTTCAGCACATTCCCACCCTAGATGTTCAGTACAGCTTTAGCAAAAATATTTAAAAACCAAAAAAATAAAAGTATATATATAAGATGGCTGCATCCCTTTAGGATCTGTTTTGCCAGTTCTTGTGAAATGTCATTTTAGAGTAAGGAAAAATGTTTACAAATAAATGATTTTTTCACTAAAGTAAAATTTTCAGCAGCAGTGTCACTTAATATTGAGTATGCGTGTTAAAGGGTTCCCAGCCAACATTAATTCATTTCTTTGGCAGCATTCTCAAATGGTTTATCTCACTGCAGCATTAGCCCTTCCAAACTCACATGAATTTATGTTGCACATAGAAACAATTCATTTATGAAATTCAACAAAAGAAATAACTCAAAAGGCTCATTTAACTCCCCCAACCACAGCACAAGTAAAAAGTACTCCCCATGTGTGATTGTGTGATATCTGATAAAAATATAAATGTTAGCTAATTTGATATACCAGCAGAGTGTTAAACTTGTCATTGACTCTGCACACAGAGATGAGGGAGATGAATGTTTAATTGATAAAACTGAATGAAAAGAGCAAAATAAAAATTAGGCAGTAGTGACAATAATTGCACCACACTGACACTATATTGTAATTAAATAAACATGCAGTTTAGCAGATACCCTAGAGGCGGTGTGTATGTGTGTGGGTGTGTTCATGAGTTACCCCATTGTGATGGACTGGCAGCCTGCTTCAGGTTGACTCCTCTCTGTTATCCAGTCCTACAAAGAAAAGATCTGGTCCCCCACAGCCTTTATTTGCAATAAGTGGGTTTGAGAATGTTCAGTATATGGAATGACTACTAGGGCACTTCCTGATGTGCCACTGAGACACAGGCAGCGAATAAATAAAAGAGAGACAGTGAGAGCCATGATGCACATGCTACTAACTCCCATGGTATTGTCCACCACCTTAACCAAAGGAAAGACGTTAAGAAGACGTTAAGAAGTAAACAACAGACAATGATAAGAGGAGAGATGGAAAAATTTCTTCATAAGAATGGGAAGGAGGTGGGGCTGAAAAGTACAGGGTAAATAATTTAAATCACTGCTTTAATCACTAACAAGTGCCAGCCACTTGTAAGAAAAATAAGTGATTTTTGGGCTAATGGCTGCAGCAGGGAATACACGAGTGTTATCTTTAAAGCTAACTTTAAAACACATGTGAAGTGGTGTTAACATTAGTTACCAAACAATTAGTAGAAGTTTAGTTAGGACTAAAACCTAACTTTGTTACACTCTCATACTTTCTGAATTTTTTGTCACTGTTCAGTCAAATGCAGCATCTGCTGAGCAACAGAACCCAGCGGATTAGAGGAAGAAAGATAAAGCAGCAGCAGAAGTATCAGAGTGATAGCGCAGCATTTGTACAGCCTATGCTTTTGTATCAGTCAGTATGCTATACTACTTTACTTCCCAACCAACAGGGAATGTAATGTGTACAAGCAATGACGGCTCAAGGATGGCAGGTATCTGGCTAGTTGTGATGGAGCTGTCTGGGCAAAATTCCAGAGCCAAAAGTCTTTGTTTAGATCCTACTAACCACAAATAATGCAACATTTTATTTACCAGGTGTGTAAATATTTTCTTTTTCAAAAATACACTAATAATATTTAATATGTTATGAAATTAAGTGGATTTTTTCTTCTATGGTTTGATAAAAATGTATCTAAATATCTGAAATAAATATGTGTACAATATTAAAACATTTCATATTATTTCTAATACTGGGAAAATGCCACTGTAAACAGTCAGTCCTCTGACTAAAAGTAATTGATCAAACGTAGGCCAACAAAAGTCTTAATTGAAAATATATAAATTACAATATATATTGAATATATTTAATAAGAAATAATGCTAACGCAAGAAGGAATAAATTAAAACAATAATGACATTTCTTTATCTCTCAAGCCAAACCTAAATGTAGAAATAACAATAGTGCATTGATAAATAACAATATTTAGACTATTTTATTTTTATTAAAGCATGTGAAAGCATAATTAAACTTGACTGGCTACAGAGTGAAAAGTAAAGCTGTACTTATACTGGTAGAAATTCCAGTGAAATTATTTAGATTTTATAGCAGGTTCCCAAAAATAAACTCAAACTGTACATCCGGTCCAATGACGTTAATATTTTTTCATATTATGTTTTGAAAATTCACAGAAAATATGTTTGTTGTTTGTAGCTGCCCCTATTATGTTGACTTGTTGCTACAATGCAACAACCATTTGCTAGGAGCCATGTCCTGGAACTTGCACAGTTCCACTTGCATAATATCATATGTTCAAGATTGTTGATAAACACAGAAGTACTTTTTCTATGATTCTCTATTAGGGCTTTGACCTTCACCCTCTCTTTGTGAGATGGACTTTTTTTTTTAAATTTCTGACGTAATGCAGTTCTTTGGTTTTTGATTAATCTCCTAAGGCTTTTTAAAATTACCTTTGCAGCCTGCTGTTTATCCACCCTGAGGTGGAACACTAGTATCTGGCTTTCTTGTGAATTGGTATAGTTTTACTTTCATTGTTTGTTTTGTTTTCCATATTAGCTTATATGAGAATTTAGTTCTGTTTATTTTTATGTTTAATTATTTTTAATTTTTACTTTTGTCATTGTATTTTTACATGTAGATACATCTCAGTGGCTAATCCAGCAGTATCTTTTAGACAACTAATGAAAAAAACTTGTTTCATGTTGATGAAACCTGATTCCGTTGGCAGAAATATTGCACTTCTTTAGTACTTTTAGTATGCTTTCAAAATGTCTATTTAACTGTTAAATTATTATTGTCAGAGTTTAAGTAACACTAATATTATCATTTGCCATTTTTCAGTGATACCATCTCTGGCACCATTTTGTTTTTAAATTTTAATGCTGCTGGGCATCGTTGGAGGGCATTTGTGCATGTGTTTGTTTCTATTGTGCGCAATTATTCACTATTAAGTAGGTTACAAAACACCAGGGGCCTCATAAATAACGCTGTGCATACAGACAAAAGCGGAAATGTTCATACACACAAAAAAATCCACATGTATTAATCTGTGCATTCGCCAACTTCCACGTCCTTCTGTTCCATAAATCCTGGTCAGCGTAAAAAGTAACGCACGTGCATGCACCTGCTGCCACTTCCCAAACTCCGCCCAGAATTACGCCTCTTTGAATATGCAAATCAATATCAATAGCCCTTAAGCTCAGTGTTCTGTGAAACAGCAATGGCAAAAGCACAGGGGGAAATAGAAGAATTTCAGCAAATACCAAGTGGAGACAAGGAAAAACATACTATTTGTTGGTTTAAACAGTGGTATAAACAACAAAAGGAAGTTGATTGAGTGACATAGAGTGTCGGAGAAACTCAGAAGCTCAAGTTCACAAAGTCACAAAGTGCCCAAAATAAAAAAGCACTTATATGATATCACCACCACCATCTGAGTGTCATATGAAAGCTTATTAGGGTACAGAAAAAATACGAAAAATAGGGAGTGGGAAAAAAGCTCAATGTTACAGTAATCTCGAAATTTCCACTTTAATCATGTGGTTTATTTTGTCATTAAAGTAGAACATCATAAACTTCATCTTAAAATCTTTAATTTACTAGTTTCTCAAATCCCATCGTAACTAAAGTAGCACGTTAAATGCTTTGTTTTGTATGTGTTCTTCTATGTGCACTATGTGTGTGAATCACCACATGCTTCTTAAACGGGCTTTCTCTTCCTCCGACAGGACACAGAATCCATTGCATTCATGATATTACAGCTCTCTGAATAATTTAAATACTGAGATGTATACTTGATATCATTTTCATGATGATAGGAATTAAAGCATGTATTAAACATGGGAAAATGAAGATGCTTGATGTGCCATGCGCAACCTTCGATAAAATAATTTATTGCAGCAGTACTCTTTCAAATGTACTAACCCCCAATTCCTGTCCTTCCTTTTCTTTCTCCAAATACCCAATCACCGCATAATTAGCTCTGTAATAGACGTTAAGGCAGCTGTAAGTTGAGAACGCCAATTCTTCAAAACTTTTAAGGAACATTGAAATATCTTCATAGTACATGTTTAATTATTCTCTATTATTACTCTATTTCATCAGTGTTGCGCCAGCCCCAGCAAGAATACAGGCAGGAGCAATCCATGAATGGAGAGCCAGCTCCTTGCTAGTGCTGCGACACTGTGTCCTCACATGTTTAATTATTAACAATATAGATTATTTAAATGAAGATGAGTTTTATCTGTATAATATAATAAACATATTTTGCTGCATTTCATCTTAAAAATTATATCGTCATCATATGTAAATACGCGCTTTATAAAGTAGCTCAGGTTGTGCAATATTATAACTGTATTGCAAGTTTACAAACAGTTCTACAA
>JANRMT010062818.1:38722349-38752260 GCA_026402145.1 Polypterus bichir lapradei | reverse complement strand
TTGTGCAATATTATAACTGTATTGCAAGTTTACAAACAGTTCTACAAGGAGCACTTGATGGACTGATTGATTGCATTTATAGTTCTTGAGGTGAAACTGTTTCTGAACTGCGAGGTTTGTCGCATGAGACCTGTTCAAATAGGCAGCATGGCTGAGGCAGTGTGTGCTAGATGCTCTATACCGATAATTGTCTTTCCAATCAGCTGCTGTAGAGCTGTGATTCCACACTCAGATACAGTGATATAAATACTCCGAGTGGTGCAGCTGAAAGAAGAAGAAGAAGAAGGTTCAGTGAGAGTAACAACGCTAAAGCAGCTATGGTATTTGGAATAGTTTGGCTATTCCGTGGACCATTACATTCTTACAGGTTAATTACAATCAGATGCCTTAAACTAATAAACAAAATGCGGTTAATTTCAGTGTATATGATAAAACCATGTCAGGGATGTGGATCTGAAAAAGAAAGGGAAACCACACTGGAAAAAAAGCACTGCTTTGACGCTGGGTGCCGACAGTTTGCAAAACTGAGCGGAGAACTTGCGTACGCCAGGGATTGAGCTATCGTGAAAATGTATGTGGCTTTACGCCAAGTTTAGGTTTTATAGGTCGCGATTTGAGCGTGGAAATGGGAATATGCAACATTTTTGTGCGTACGCACCGTTTATACATGAGCCCTCACAAGAAATTTACAATGATGTTTGCACTTTGTTATACAAAAAAATGTCTTGCTGGCTGAAAAAGACTATGTTCTGAAACAATTTCTTTTGGTTTATAGACTTTGTTTCTGGCTTTGACCTCAAAATAATGATATCTGCTCCTTTGCTTTTGTCTGCTATAGTGCTTTAGTGTGTACTTACATCAGTAAAGCTTTAAGTAGAATGTAACCATAATAAAACTGCCAAACATATTTAAGTTTTATTTTAAATTTTTGTGCCAAAACTATGATGACTAGAATGCTGTGTCACCACCTTTTATATGCTGGTACCAAAGTTGTTATGCATCACAAGGTCAGGGTCACGTAATTCAAAGCTGCTGATAAAGCCACAAGAAAAATGGACGCTGAAATGAAATGACCTCATCAAAATGACTTCAAAACAGCAAAACATAATAGTAAAACAAATTAGGAAATTTACATAAAACTGAAAACCATGACATTGTGCTATTTTGATTTGGACTTCTGCTTGTGGTTAGTGCTTATTTATTTGGTTTGATTGTTTATTTATTTTTTGTTTATTGGAGTCAGATATATTTTTTTGAAAGTGTGCATTCATTACACATAAGTACTGTGTGTATTAAGATTGACCCCAGTTCCACAAGGGATGCAAAATTATTGTGGGTAAAGAAGAATATGACATTTAATGAAGAGCAAGAGATTAAATTCAAAACCAGCAAATATACATTTCATTTAGTTTATGCAAATAAAAAAGACCATGAATATAAGAACAAGAAATAAAGACCAAAATGTAAGATCACAAATGTCTAGGAAGGCCCCCAATTAATTACTGAATATGAGAAGAAATGTGCATGTGCAATGACCATTACTTCTTACTAATTCATTAAATGAATTGTGGTCTTCCTTTTGTTGTTTTCAGGGAGTTTGGGTTCATTTTGTTTTATTCAGGTTACTGATTTTTAATATTCTATTAGTTTTTACTAATTTTTGAAGGTATTAAACTATTACTCCTCATTGATGTTGCACTATTTTCTGTTACTTCGTTTAGCATTATTGTAGGTTATGAGGTAGGTCAACTGGATGTGGGTGGCATATGACATCACCATATAAAATATGTAAATGTTAATGTTGTACACTTCTTGCTTGTTTGAGATTGTGGATAGCAACCAGTTTTGTGTGTTTCTTTGGAATGTTTAAAGGTTACAGCTTTCTGGCACTAAATTAGATTTTTAATGTTGGTTTGAGTTTTGAGCATTTACAACTAATTTTGTTTAACTTCTTCCTGTCATGCAATTACATTTCTTTTTCCTAATCTACTTTTACCTTTGACTCTGCTCCTCTAGTCTGTCCTTTTCTGCAGAACAGTGTGATGTGGATTGTTGTGTCACAGAGGATGAATTTGCAGTCTGAATAGAAAAAAGATGTGTGCCTTAAGCCACACTTTACCATTCAGTATCATATTGTTTCAAACTACATTTAGTTAGTCATTATAATACCCATTTTAAACATATCCACAGTGCATTGCCTCAGTGCCTACAGATGTTGCCTAGACATCTATTGTAATGAAAGTATTTGAATGCTTCACAGGCAACTTTCAATATGCAATTGTGTAGTTAATTAGTCTGTTCCAGTTTACACTCTGTACAAACCGCTCAGTGTGGAGGCAGTGGAGCTGAGTAGTAAGGTGGGGGGGATAAGTGATGAGAAACCTCTGTTGACGTGACCAGAAAGTCCTCCACTTACAGTGTTCAAAAGTAGTACCTGCTCATCCAAGATGCAGCCATGTGCTCAGAGGTTCTATGTATTAATGGGTCCTCATTTTATATTCATTATAGCAAGGATAAATAAAAAAATATTTTTTGGACAAAATATTATATTTCAGTGCTTTTATAAAATAACCAATTAGCTATCCGTTAACACATTACATGTCTTGAAACCTATATTGAAAGAATCCCAGAGACAGCTGTGTTCAGCCAGACGGGGCAGTAGGTATGCCTTTCTATGGGGTAAATGTTTAGAATTTAGATTGTTTAGGACAATAAATGAAATGACTTTGATGTTTAGTAGCAGACTTTATTACAGTCATAAGAGCAGTGGCAGAAAAGTGGGTATGAGTTAAATTCTGATTTTATGATTGTGCTACAAATTCTTAAAAAAGTATATAATAATATATTATTTTACATCACTACTTTTATGTAAAATAATAATTCAGATATTCAGGGTTTGTTTCCTGCCTTGCACCCTGTCTTGGCTGGGATTGGCTCCAGCAGACCCCATAACCCTGTAGTTAGGATATAACATTTTTAAGTTCATTTCTATGAAAATAATTATACTTCAGTATTCTTATTATACTAATGCTTGTTGTTTCTGCATGACTCTGAAGATTTTACTTAACCCAGGGTTTTTCATATTATGGAATATGTATACAATTGCTGTATATGTATAAAATACTTTGTAAACATGAAGTTTACAATATAATATTGTTGTGTATCTACTGAATGTTATCAAATGTTACAATTTATAAAATTTTATAAATTATATCAGATAACCAATTTGAGGTTCTATACATGTATACTGAATACTTTGTCCCTTACTTGTACTACTGCTAATTTTTCATTCTGATAATCATTTTAACTATGTAGCACAGACATATTTATAAAATAAAAAAAGATTTATTCTTTTTTGAAGTGCTTACTTAATATAAATAGGATTTGAGGCACAAAGAATTTGTTTAATTATGTTGATCATCCATATAACACTTCAGTCAGTATTAGTGAACTGATTTATAAAATTGGTTCAGAAGTTATATGAAATTTAAACAGAATCAGCATTTCAAATTAACTTTACTGTACAGTACTGTACAGTATCTTTACAGTACCTCACAATCATGACACTATAATTTATTTCTGTTTCATTCTTTCTGTTTACCTCCGTTTGTTAAATGACATCATATATTTGTTATTTGAAAGAGCTGTGTGAAGGTGCTAAAGAGTCCACTTTTAGAACAGGAAAAAACTGAAGTTATCACACTCTATAGGAGATCTCTGTATGGCAATGATTAACAAACAAAAGTAAAAATATTCGAATTTTACTATTTGTTATTATCCACAACTCCCCAGATCTGCCAGTTCAAAGAAAGCTTTAATGTAACATATAAGAGTATAAGAGTCAGATGGAGAACTTTGTTTTTTGGTGCAGAAAGAATTTCCTGCAACTAAACATCAGCAAAACCAAGCAACTGTTTGTTAACTTTCACCGGACCAAAAGAGCTTCTATGTTCAGTCACCATTCATTGAGTGGATGAAGAGGTAGTACACTTCTTCAGGTACTTGAGAGTTCACATCAATAACAGATTGGACTGGTCTCATACCACAGAGGAACTATATAGGAAAGGGCATAGCAGGCTCTTTTTTCTTATGAGAATGTGTTCCTTCAATGAGGGTGTTGACATCCTTCACATCTTCTATAACTCTGTGATGGTCAGTGCAATTTTCTACTCTGTGGTGTACTGTGCTTGTAAGACCACTTCAAGAGAGGCCCGTTGAATTAACAAGCTAATTAAAAAGGGCAAGCTCAGTTATGGGAGATATTCTGGTTTCCCAGATGTAGTAGCGAAGCAGAGAATGAAACCAAAACTGATTGCCATTATGAACAATTATGTGCATTCTCTCTCTCACAAACTAACAATGAGCACTTTGGGTCAACAAATTATTCAGCAGAATTGTGTTGAGAACTGCTGCTGGGGCTCCTTTTTACCAACAACAGTACACCTGTATAATGCCTCACTGTGACTGCCAATTGAGCTTTTATTTCTTTTTCATTTTTCTTCCTTTTTAATCATTCTGGTGTGTGTTTAAACTCTAATGTGTGTTGGTCTATCAATCTATCTATATCTATCTATTTAAAGAGGTTCTGTAAAAACTCAAATTTCTCCTTGGGGTCATAAAGAGTTCTGAGTATCCCTGTCTGTAATGGTCTTTTTAGAAATCAATCTTCTTGGAAAATGTTTTATTTACAGCTGTTTATTTATTTATTTAGTTTTTGCAATTTTAAAGCAAAATATATTTAAACATTTCATTTCGCTGATTGAAATATACAGTATGTCATCAGGCTGCTCCCCTTCCTTTTCCACTAATCTTGGACCAAACATTTACACATTTGCAGAAGAACTGAGCTAAGGATAAAATGTTTAGAAGTTTTTAAATAGAAATGTAACCCTCAAAAACAATCTGTAGGCACTGCAGTACTGAGTTCTAGCATCATTAAAGTTTGCAATACTACTTAATAGCTAAAGATGTTCTCTCCTCCAGTACTTTTCATGAAGGAAACACCCATTGTCAGTAAATAAATTTCACAAGCTGCTGCCACAAATTCTTAATGAGTTTCAGAATCAGCACAGACAGCAAATGAATTTCAATGGTGTAACTAATTCAATTTCAAAATAAATAGCATTGAGTTGCATGCAAGTCTGCTTTATAAGTAGCAGGCCATTCTTGTTTATGTCACACAGACCTCTCACTACAGGAGTTACTTTATTTTATATAATGTATATATTAGATTGAGATTATTGCTTAACTTTTGAAATCCTAATAAAAAAGGGTGTGGGTGCACCATAGAATTTGCATCCATAGAACTAATATTTATGTATACATTAGCATTGGCACTGAGCACCGCAATGGATGGATTCTCTGTTCTTTACATGGCTGTATGAGGTGGCTCACTATCCTTAAAAGGACTGCTAGCCTGTTGCTCCAGTAGATGGAAAAGCTTGTAACTTTACAGGCTTGCCATTTACTGTATATAGGTGTCCCTGCCACTGGTGATGTAAGCTCATGCCAGCTCATACTTGGGTTATTAATTCCTGGGTAATGTAACCTGTCAGTGCCATTACATAGGCCTTCCGCTAAAGTTGCTGTCCCAAACTACTACTTCCAACTCCTGGCAACAGCACACAGAGTTATTGAAATGGCAGAGTGGTATTCTCTCTCGCTTCAGTTGTGCAGCTGGTGATGAGGGCACATCAGCATGGATCATGAGGGCTGTATTGTCAAATGGCGCAGCTGTGCTGGTCACTTTTTATAGTTTCAAAAGTTTCATCATGAATAGGGGTTCAATAGAGGAAACAACTCTTAAACCAATAAGTTTGCCCAGCTTACATGCCATATTGATGATTCAGTTAGTCAACAAGCTATGCACTTCATTAATGTGGTATTGAACATCTATTTGCGAAACCGCAGTAAACCAGGATATATAAAAAAGCAGCGTTCATGGTTCCAATCCAGTAAGTGTTTTCTGCTCCAATGCTGGGTACTTCAGTTATTATACATATACATCCACTGTAATTGCATATATTTTCTTTTTTTAAGACAAAAAGAGATAAAGACAAAGCACATGTTTAAAATTACATCCCATATGATCTTTTACAGAAATGTTACATTATTATAACTAGATTAATTGAATGTTGTAGCTGTTATGCACCATTGAACAAATTATACTTAGCTTTTTGTTCAATAAATAGTTATTCTATCATATTTGCTCTAGTTCTTTCTTTATCTCAGATTATATTTAAACTTTTGTGCCAATACACTGTAGCAGGCTACTGAATGCTCTGTTTTTTATTGGATTGAATTTACCTAGTGATTGTTATGATGATCATATAGCTGTTTTTCTTTCATACCATCTCAGGAGCCTTTCTGCTCATTTATAAATAACTTTAGCACAAGAAAGTCTTGATAATACCACAATACTCCATCAAACTTGTAAATGCTTATCTGTTTGGACTGAATTCTTGGTAATGATGACAGTAGTTTTCTGCATCTGCATTTGGTCATAGAATTTATTACATCTGAAAGTGGGATGTATTATATTTCTATCATTTGTAATGCAGCCAGTCACCAGATATCAACCAAACAAATAATTTTTTAAAACACAGTCATAGGATACTTGATAATGCAAAGAAGTATATAATTCAAACAGTGGTAAAACAGGTTTACTTTTTATAGGATTTAAAATAAGATCCAAAGTCAGTATGATAATGGTAAATACATAAAAATTACATATGATCAGTTTAGATGTCAACTGGTTGTCATCAAAGCTAGATTAACATTGATCTAATGTTTCCAAAAAGTGTCCAGTAGCATTTATTTTACTTTTTCCAGCTCATATCCTTGAATTATGTGCTGTAAGAATTACTCAGAGAAAACAATAAATATAAATATTGCTGATATAAAATGTAAGAGATAGAGAAGGCAGATTTTCTGGAAGCATATAAACATAAACATTAATAAAACCTCATGGACAGGAGGGAGGAGACATTAAGAGAGAATGATTAACAAAGCCTAAATATCAATAGTTGAGAGGGATCTTGGTATTTGAAACAACTAACCACACCAAACTTGACAATGTTAAATAGAGCCTTATATTATTTAAATATGCTTAAAATATACATACAAAATAGCTTTTGAATATACACATTTAATACTAGCAATTTTGCTTTGGGTCTTATATGGCTGGGTTCCAACATTACAGTGAGCTGCTGGGCACTTTCATCAGATGGCTGTGGTGCAGAAAAAGGAAAAAAAAAAAAACCTAGAGAACAGTAGAGACAAATAATGATTCCAAACATATAAAGTATATAATATTGCAGCACACATGTAATCTAATAGAAGTGGTGCTAAAAAGCATCTATAAAAAAGCCCAAATTAAAACTAAATAAGTTTTTAGGAGTTTTTGAAATGTATTAGCCTGACATATCTCTGTTGATAAGGCAGCCCAGAGTTATGGTGCATAACAGCAAAAGGCTGCCTCACTACTTCATGTACTGTATATATGTATATATGTATATATCAAACCATCGTTTGATGGTCAAAGATTATGACAGAGAATTTAAGGGTACAGGCACTTTAAAATGTAAGAGGGAGCAAGATTATTCAGAGCTTTAAATACTATTTCTAATATTTTAAGATCTATTCTAAACAACACAGGTCACCAAGGTAATGAGTGGTGAGATGTGGACATATTTTCTTTTACTGGTTAAGTAAAAGCTACCTGCAACATATTCTCTCTCTTTCTTAGGCAGTCATATTATGAATGCATTAAAGTAATCTAGTTGGCTAAAAACAAAAGCAGTAATTAATTTTTCAGCATCTTGTAATAAGAGGTCTAATTTTTGCAGTGTTGCTTAAATAAAAAAAAAACAAAACATTGCTCTAGTAATATGGTTAATGTGTGATAATGTGTGTAATGTGCCTGTACACTGGTACAGTGAGTGCTGTGCAGAGAGGAAGCAGAACCTCTGGATTTTTCTCAGTTGATTTTGGAGTTTGTCAGTTGTGTGTTCTTGCTCCTACTGTGTTCAGTGCTTGCATAGACTGGTTGTTGGGCAAGGTCATTGTTGTCTAGTGGCTGTGGGGCATCTGTTGGTGAAGAAAGATTCACTGATTTGACTTTGCTGACGATGCTGTGATCTTTGCGGAGTCAAAGGATGCTCTTATCGGGGCTCTCGAAAGACTGAGTGAGTAGTCTGAGTGTCTGGGCTTGCGAGTGTCCTAGATAAAAACCAAGATCCAGGCCTTTAGTGACTCTTAGGCACAGCCATTAGCAGTGTGTCTGTTTGCAGAGAGAATGTTGACCTTGTTGAGAGGTTTACTTACCTCGGCAGTGACATTGATGTCTCTGGTGACTATTCCTATGAAGTCAGTAGACAGATTGGGAGAGCACGAGGGGTCATGAGGTCGCTGGAAAGGGGTGTGTGGCTCTCCTGATATCTATGCAAAAGGACGAAGGTCCAAGTCTTTAGAGTCATGGTGCTTCCTGTCTTGCTATATGGTTGTGAGACATGGATGCCATCCAGTGTCCTGAGAAGAAGACTGGACTCCTTTGGTACTGTGAATCTTTGGGGAATCCTTGGGTACCGCTGGTTTGACTTTGTGTCGAAGAAGGGAATGCTCATGGAGTCTTGAATGAGGCACATTACCTGCATTGTGAGGGAGCGTCAGCTACGGCACTACGGCATGTGGCACGATTCCCCGAGGGTGATCCAGCTCGCCGGATTCTCATTGTTGAGGACCTGAGTGGTTGGACCAGGCCGATGGGACGCCCACGTAACACCTGGCAGCAGCAGATAGAGGGTCATTTCCGGAGAGTGGGACTGGATTGCTTGTCTCCCTGGAGGGTTGCCAACTAAGATCCCAAGCTGTTTCGTCATGTGGTGGGGGCAGCAACGCACTTGTACCAGTGCATGCTCCCCAACGTGACCTGGCCTGACCTGACTCAAATCATTTATAAAAATTATCAATTTCTGGTCATCATGGTGATAATCTTTTTTGTGGTTACATTGAAATGCATAAAAAGTCAGGGTGCTTTCAACAAACCTGTGGGAATATCCATGTCTTTTTTGTTCTGTAGAAAATGCAATGAATGAGGGAGCTCATATTGTCCATGACAAATATTTAAAGAATAGCACAGACCCTTTGGCATTTCCTGACGACTATAGGTTGTTTAAAAAAAAAAAAAAAAACTTTATATGGTTGATATTTTAAATAGTTGAAGCCATACCTTGCGAGGGCAGCTTGTCACATCAAATGTCTGACCATTGTGTGAATCGTTTTCATCAATTCAACTGTTTTTTTGGTAAGTGAATCAATGAAAAATGCATTAATCCAAAGTTGTATCAGCGACACTAGATAATGGTATTTAAGGTTCCCAAATGTCATAAGCGGAACAGACTCTACTCAGCATAGTTGCGAGACCTGCAGCTAGCAAGTGTGTAGGTTTGTGTTGTTCAAAAGACTAAAATGTCTTTGATTGGTCAGTGGGGCAGCTGCATCCGGAATATACGAGAACAAAAAAAAAGAATGGAGTAGTAGAGCTCCTACATCCATGGAAAGAAATTAAAAGAAAGGAATAGAAGAGAAAAAGGAGAGGAAATTTATTTTTTAGCCAAGTTGTTTAAGCTGTGGCAGCACAGTGTTAACAGCAGCATATAAGTTATTACATTAGTAACTTGTTGACTTATAACATGAAGTACACTTAAAGTTCGCTTTGCTGTACTCCACTCTTTCAGTATCATGCACCATAACACGTAGTACAGGCAAGATCTGGCATAGGATTTTCAAATAATGATGTGAGTGCATGAGAGATGCAGAGTGTTATCATGTCATGGGCCTTTTAAGTCTTCTGAGCTGGAAGATTCAAGGCAGGAGGTAAGGAAAACAGAAGACTTTGTTGTTCTTCCTGGCAAGAGGAATCTGCTGAGCCTTCCGTATTTTATAGACACTCCTTGTAAGAAGAGGCATATTGACCCGAGTTCTTTTTTGTCATTAGTCTTAATTGTTTAACTGTCTCCCAATAAAAGGTAAACATCACATAGTTCTGCACAGGTGCATCTAATTCAGTGCTGCATCTAGGACCATGTTTTAAACATGTAACATGTTTGAAATTGAAATGGTGTTAATCAATACCAAACTCCTCTTTAGAATTAATTTTGATATTTCTTTTCACTTTACCTAAAAAAAGGAACAAATGGAAATATTTCATATGTTATACCTCTGCACAATTTACACCACTGTATATGATTTTTTCTTTTGTACAGTAAAATTTTCATTTAATTAAAACACTAAATTAAAAAAAATAATTTACAGGAAATTACTTAGAGCTTGCGAAATATGAGGGATATGATGGAACTACACAATAGCTAGTGTGCTTGTCCAAAGCTAAAAATGCATGGTGTAAATAAATGTCATTAAAATATACAGATTTGATTTACACAAATGTTTACATAAAGAATAATGTTTAATATGAATTACTTCCCAGCCACCTACATTACTTTAAATTACAGGCCACAGTACGATTGTCCATTAAATTGCCCTACTATACCCTGTTACTTAAAAATGCATACAATCTACAATAACATTTATTTTTTGACAGCAGACATTTTGGAGCTCAACCTGGTTGACCTAAAGAACACCTGCAACTTGTTACACAATGGCAGGGATAAGTCCCGCTGCCTTTTCTGAGCTGCCTCGGTACTGAAGGCCACAAAGCTAGGACCATTGCTATATTTTATCATGAGACTTACCTCTGTGATGATAATGATAAACTTTGGAAGTGAAGTCTTTTTTCCAGTAAATTAACTTTCTCTGTATATTTTGGTGCTATATCATTTTTTATTTCTTTTTTAGAGGAAAAAAATGTTAAATATTGTGTCTCATCTCTAATTACTCAGGTAATTTCTCTACAGCAATGCAGCATTATTAAATAACTATGTATTCTATAATAACATAATGTGACATTCTCAAAACCACTTAATCCAGTAGCATTGAGTGTAAGGCAAGAGCCAACTTATGATGGGGAGTCAGCCTATAGTAGGGCCCACTCATAACCCCATCCACATCCAAAGAGTACAATGTAGAGTCTTGAGTTAACCTAACAAACATGTCTTGGGAATGGAAGAGGAAAACCACAGCACCTAAATTAAAAAATGCACAGACTGTTACAAGGTGTATGATTTGAAACCAGGATGTTTAGTCTGTATGTTAATAACAGCAACTTCTGTGTAACTTTCCTATCATAACAAATTTCAGACAAATGCACTCTGTGTATACAATCATCTCTAATTTCATACCTTTTTGTCATACTTACTCTGTGACAAAAGAGAACAAGAATAAAGAAGATACAAGAACAGCAGGTGATCAGAATGCATATTTTAACAAATGATACACTTTATCTCAAATTTTCTGAAATGAACTGAAAAAATGTATTATATAATTAAGTGCTGTGCAAAACTTACATATGTTTCTAAAGTCCTAGACTGCATTTTGTGTTGATGCTTTCTTTAAACTTCAAAAATTTAATCTGAGCAAAAAGTTATGTTTAACTATTTCCTTCCGTTAACTTGGGGAATGTACTGTAAATCTCCCACTTCCCTCATTTTGTGTAGTAAACTGCAGATTTACTTTCCACTCATACCATTTTAAAACTTTGATTCTGCTTGAGAGAATACCATTTGGCTTTGCGCTGGCACCTGTGCTTGATGATAAATCTATATTCTCGCATATGGAGTTGCCTATTATAATTCTATCTTGCACCTTTTTGAAATATAAGATGAACACAAAATTTATGAGATGTCAAAAAGCTGGCAAACAACATCATTTCTTGTGCTATCGCAAACATGTATTATGCTTGAGATTTTCTGTGGATTTATTCATTTTCCTTTTAGTGAGCCCATCACTCTTTATTTATTTTTGCTGCCATCATTTAAATAAAAAGGGGAAAAAAATAAGTATGATGTGCTAGATAGGTCTAAGAAAAAATATGATCAAGGTTAAACTAACCTTGCAGTACACCAATAAGTGTATAGATATCCTCCTTGTAATGTCTTATTTCCGGTATCTTGCAAATATCAAAAATATGGAAATTAATCCACAAAATATTGTGGTGGAGCTATTTTCTCAAAGTACCAGATTACTTGCACAATATGGCTTACAATCTGAGATGGAGGTACCAGCATTTTGATATACTGGATACATGCATGAAGAGGATCCTTACATTTTCTCCATTTTTTATTACAGCATTATAGGGAGAGGTAATCTATGCAAACATAAATCTGCATGCAATGCAGTAAACAACATCACAGTACATTTATATTAAATCCCAAAGGGATAGTTTAGAGTCTCCAGCTATCTGATCATTAGTATATGGGTGGAAGACTGAGTACCCAAAGACAGAGCACTTTAGAGCTAAAATAGCATACTAAACGATGTGACAGTACCTAGGAAGGATATTAAACTAAAAGGGGTCACTATGCTGTCTCTAAAATAATGTCCCATTGAAACAAAATGTGTGTATTTTTTATTTAATACTTCCCAAGAGGAAATTGTCTCTTCATGTGACCTGTGCAGTGCCGGCCATTTTACAGCCACTCTGGAGCAATTTTAAGGTTAAGGGCTTTGCTCAATGGCCCAACAGAGTAGGATTCCTGCCAACCTTCCTGATACCAGCACAGATTCTTGGCCTCAGAGCCACTACACCAATTGAATGATGCATTAAAAATTCAAGAAATAAAAGTAAATATGGCTGTTGCATGAGTATCTTGTGTAACGGTCCAAGTATGGTGAAGCAGGAACACAATACATTTTTACTTAGTAAATAGCCATGAAATACTATGTCTGACATTCAGTTTTACAGAAAAAGGGTGTAATTTTAGTTACTAAACACAAAGAAATGTGTCTTGTAAAAGATGAGTTCTGTTGGTTTTTGCAGTCACTGTACAGATGAAAATAGCTGACTTTCTTCAAGTTTGTTGTAGTCCTAGGGTATTGTATTGTGTTAGCCATTATGAGTGAGAAGTCCAGCAAAATGACACCTTTTATTGGCTAACTAAAAAGATTAACATTAACATTTATATGTTACTTACATAAAAGCCAGATCGAATGTTATTTACCTTGATTTGTTTACTTACCTCCTACAGTGTAAAGTTACAAATAGACTGCAGAGCTTCCTGTGTTTGATCGACATGGGCATGGTCAAAAAATACATGTGTAATGCCACGAAAAGTGAACGCTGACACTTCAGTTCGTAAGCAATGGTACAAGAATGCAGTCAGACTACCTTTCTGGGCACATACACTGTCCAGATCTAAACACTAGCATGAAGAGTCACTCACATACTGAAGAGTCTATAGCTGCAGGTGGAAGCTGCTGTCACTGTACTTTGTATATAAGACTCAGATCAAATGTTATTTACCTTGATTTATTTACTTATTTTCCTATAGCGTAAAGTCACAAGTAGACTGCAGAGCTTCCCGTGTACATATACAAAGTACAGTGACGGCAAAAGTGCAACGTGCATTCTTTCTCCGATGTAGAACCCTCGTCATCATCTGAGTCAGATCAAGTAATACACATCATGGTCTGTGACGCAATATTTGCTCCATAAGACGCACAGACATTTCCATCAACTTTTGGGGAAAAAAAGTGCATCTTATGGAGAGAAAAATATGGCATTTGATTTTTCTTTTCTGAATCTTAACAGTCACATATTTAATTTCCTAATAAAAGAATCCTTAGATTTTAAGCACATGTTTTCTAAATACACAGTAATCAAGTTAGCATCCTCTTGGCTGCCTTGTCTTAAAATTACCCCCTGTTGCATGGCTTATTAATATGGTTTGCTGTTTAACAATGACATGAATGTTGAAATAAAATGTGTGAAATTGGCACATTTGTAGCTGTAATAAAAATAAAATCAAACCAACCTTAAATGTGCAATCTGCAGCACCTTAACATTATTATATATTTACTTTAGTACTAGGGTGTTGTACCATGTTAGCCATTATGAATGTAGTGAAAAGTCAAACAAAATGACACCTTTTATTGGCTAGCTAAAAAGATTACAATATGCAAGTTTTTGAGGCAACTCAGGCCCCTTCTTTAGGCAAGGTAATTACATCTTGCCTGAAGAAGGGGCCTGAGTTGCATTGAAAGCTTGCATATTATAATCTTTTTAGTTATCCAATAAAAGGTGTCATTTTGCTTGACTTTTCACTATATATTTACTTAAAATACTGATTGAAAAGGTAATTAACCACATGCAAACCTTGGCAATGAAAAGCACATTCCTCCTCTCTTTGTCATTTTAGTTACATACTCCTGCAAAACAAAATGTATATGCCTTACTTTACCTTTTTATTCACAAATATAATATTTTATGGTACAGTACACAATTATCTTTAAAGAAGTTATCTTTAGATAACTGCATAGCCTGGTTAGACAAATCTCCAAAAGTAATAACTGTTCCCTGACCTTGTCAATCAGTGTTAAAGGTAGAACTATAAACTGCCTTTTGGGAAGCAGCACAGCAGGCTTAACATTTTAAATTGTCCATTCAGGTAGATTTAACTGCTTGTCTCACAAAGCAGCAGAAAAAAATAGTAAAAACTTGTAATCTAGTCTGTGGATAGAGAAAATTCCAAAATCAATATCTCGGGGTCGTTTTGTGAATTTTTTATTTGTGATTTGTAAGGCTTTATTTTAACACTAGAATCCCTGAAGACTACAAAAAAAAACTCATAATCCCGGGCCACCTTAAATTACTTTGCACCTCTCCATCAGCATCTTTTTGTTTTGTAAATGTTTTGATCAGCACAAGCAGCAAGCAGCCTAGTAAAATATTTAAAAATGCTATAAAAATATAACATTGTTACTACTGCTTTTTGCAATCGCCATTGAGCCACTGGCAGTTCACTATCAAAATGCTTATGAGATAAAGGGGATTATCAGAGAAGATCCACAAAATACTGTGTCTGCAGTCCTAACAGCACTAACAGAATATCAAAAGATTTCTGGTCTCAGAATTAATTTGAATAGAAGTGTGCCTTTCAAGTGACTTCTCAAGTACACAATACTAGATTGAACACCATCCCTTTTATCATCATAAACATAAAGCTTTTTATCAAGAAAATGTTGCTGTCTGTATGGAAGAAATTAAGCAAGACTTGCATAGATGATCTACCCTTCATCTCACTTTAGCTGGAAGAATTAACATTGTTAAGATGAATATCCTTACTAAGCTTCTTTTTATTTCAAAACATCCCAATATACATCAATAAATCATTTTTTAAGAAATTTGATGTAACCATAACCTCACTTATTTGGAGTTTAAAGCACCCACGTATCCAAAGGGCAACCCTACAAAGACCTAAGGTGGAAGGTGGCATGGATCTACCTAACTTTCAATTTTATTACTGGGCAGCAAATACACAAGCTATAAAAACCTGGACATTGACACAAATAGATCAACATATACAGTACAGGCTTGGTCCGCAGCAGAAATAAATTCCTTAGTACTTCTTTATATTCTTTGCTTTCTACCCCAATAAGTACAGTAATCTCCAATATACTAACAACCCGATTGTGCTTCACTCACTAAGAATATGGAACCAATGTAGGAATTATTTTAAGATAGAGAAGCTTTTATCTGTGGCACCTCTGCACAAGGACCACCTTTTTCCACCCTCTCAAGTGTACACAGTTTTTAATGTCTGGAAAACATTTGGGATTAAATCACTTAGAAATTGAACCAAATTAACATAATTCTGGACCAAAATCTTTAAATGCCTTTCAGACAGCCTTGGTGTCACAATCCCTCCTAATTCATTAACAGCTGTGTTTGGCGTACTTCCAGATAGGCTTAAAGTGGAGAAGAACAAACAAATTATAATTGCCTTTACTACACTGTTGGTACACAGACTTACCTTGTTCAGCTGGAAGAATTCTAACTCACCTCTTTTAACACTAGAATTACCAAAGCCTACGAAAAAAACGCATAAAACTGGCCCATGTCAAATCTCTTCACACCTCTCCGTCAGCATCTTTTGTCCTGTAAATTTGCTGATAAAGACAAGCAGCAAGCAGCCTGTTATTCCATCCCCCCACTGCCGAAGAATGTGCATAAAGTTCTCCCAGCTCATGCATTGATTATCTGGGATTGAAGTGCTGGAGTTTTAGAGTGCAAATAATAGATCGTTATTTGGAACACACGCATTTCATGTGTGTTCCGTTTCTACAATAATCTGTGTAAACACATTGTTAAAACAGAGAAGTTTTTCATATTTTAGTAGTAAATGACAAAATTTTGGCATAAACTATATAATTTGTGAAGCCTGAAGTCCAAAGATCAAATAAACACTTTCACAAAAGGTTCAAGGACAATACAACAGCTTCCGTGGCATAGTGGTAAGATTTGCTGACTTGTAATCAAGAGTCCCCGATTCGATCCTGACTGCCTCCTATATTTACCGTTTTCAGTAGTGAGCTGCTCTTATTGTTAATATTATACAATACACACATGCATTTGGTTTGCATCTGTAACAGCCAGTGTACATTTATAGGACTTGTAAAAATTAGCTTTTTTTCACTTTTATTCTCTCAGTCACGATCACGATACATACTACCGCACCCAAATGGGATCTGACGCTGTTACTTTTTATCTGAAACTGGGAATAACTGTAGATGTGAGTGGTGTTTTGAAACTTGTAGGTCCTTATCATCATGCCAGTTACCCACAGATATGTGTCAATTTGTGGCACTCAACCTACACTTACCCATCCCCCATTCAGCCAGCCAAAGCTATCACCCAGCCATAATTCTCACAAGAAATGTGAGGCAAGAAAATGTTGTACACATAGCTAAAACAGAAAATATTTTCATATATTATAGTAATAATGACATAATGTTGATATGAAGTATAGAATGTGTAAAGAATGAAGTCCAGATATCAAATAAACACTTTCACAAAAGGAATAACAAAACAAGTGTGATTTTATTCAATTATAAAACTGAATAAAAAGAAATAGTTCATATGACATGTTGCTGTGAATGTATGAAAACTGAAGTCAACATATCATTTGATACAAAATAAAAACTTTTCCTTGCGTTTGTGTAATTTTCAAACGGTTATATTTAATATCCATACAAGAATCAGTGTGGTTAATGCTGCTGTTTCACAGGTTCACATAGGTGATGCAGAGGTAACATTGCTGCCTCATTGTAAAAATTATAAATGATTATAATATGTGGTTCTATGCCTATTCATATATTGATAAATCCTGTTGAGTAAATAGGACCCAAGCCATTTAATGCTTTATATTTTGGCAAGTGAAATGACTTAAAAAAAACAGGATTTACATAATCATACTATACCCACTAGTTCTACTGTAGTAATGATTCTAGCAGTGCCATTTTGACTGAAAGCTACAAACATCATAAGAGCAGCCTGGGAACAGTAGTCTGTTCTGCCACTAAAGAATGTATGAATTGCTTGTGTAATCTGCCATACTAAAATAATCTAAATATATCTAAGCTGAAAAAAAAGTTTTAGAGAGTTTTATAATGTGTATATTTTATACAATAAAAAATAACCTAGATGTTAATATTGACAGTCTAATTCAGCAAAATTAATGTTTAGACCTACTGAGTTTAAAAGTGACAGAATATCATTGCTGTCCGTGTTATTCCCATTCATTAATATTTCATTTTTTTATATTTCTAAAGGCAAGAATTTATTGTTCATTTAGTTTGACAAAATTTATTAAGGAAACCATAAGAGAGATAGTACTGAAGGAAAGTGAATATTAAAGTTTTGTAACTATACCTCACAGTTATAGCAGGTAATGTGAAAACTAGTACTAAACCCTGAGGGCCACCATATATAATTTCATTGATCTTCCTTCGGCTGCTCCCGTTAGGGGATGCGGATCCTCTTTTTCCAAATCTTCCTGACCTCTGCATCTTGTTCTGTTACATCGATCACCTGCCTGTTCTCTCTCACCACATCCATAAACCTTCTCTTAGGCCTTCCTCTTTTCCTCTTGCCTGACAGCTCTGTCTTTAACATCCTTTTCCCAATATACCAAGCATCTCTCTTCTGGACATGTTCAAACCAATGCAATTTCACCTCTCTGACTTTGTCACCCAACCTGAGCCAACCCTCTAATGTACTCTCTCCTAATCCTGTCCATCCTCGTCACACCCAATGCAAATCTTAGCATCTTTAACTCTCCCACCTCCAGCTCTGTCTCCTGCTTTCTGGTCAGTGCCACTGTCTCCAACACATATAACATAGCTCGCCTCCGTACCATCCTGTAGACCTTCCCTTTCACTCTTACTAATACCCGTCTGTCACAAATTACTCCTGACACTCTTTTCCACCCATTCCACCCTGCCTGCACTCTCTTTTTCATCTCTCTTTCACAATCCCCGTTACTCTGTACTGTTGATCCCAAGTATTTAAACTCATCCACCTTCGTCAACTCTACTCCCTCCATCCTCACTATTCCACTGACCTTCATTCCTCTCCTCTGTAGAGCATATCTGCTCCTCTCCAGGATCTCCTCAAACGGCTCCCTACTCTGGCTACAGATCACAATGTCATCAGCAAACATCATAGTCCACGGGAACTTCTGTCTAATCTTGTCTGTCAACCTGTCCATCAACATTGTAAATAAGAAAGGGCTCAGAGCTGATCCCTGATGTAATACCACCTCACTCCTACTGCAGTCCTCACCACTTTCATACTTCCCTCGTACATATCCTGTACAACTCTTACATACTTCTCTGTCACTCCCGACTTCCTCATGCAATACCACAACTCTTCTCGAGGCACCCTATCATATGCTTTCTCCAGGTCCACAAAGATGTAATGCAACTCCTTCTGGCCTTCTCAATACTTCTCCACTACCACCCTCAGAAAAAAACATTGCATCTGTGGTACTCTTTTTTGGCATGAAACCATACTGCTGCTCACTAATTATCACCTCCCTTCTTAGCCTAGCTTCTACTACTTTTTCCCATAACTTTATTCTGTGGCTCATCAATTTTATCCCCCTGTAGTTGCTACAGCTCTTCACATCCCTCTTATTCTTAAAAATCAGTACAAGTACACTTCTTCTCCACTCCTCAGGCATCCTCTCAATTTCCGAGATTACCATGTATAATTTCATAACATATCAAATTTGTCTACATACTAAAAATTAGTTTCATAAGTATGAACTAAACCTGTCAAGTACAGTGCCAAACAGCATGACATAATTTTCCAGTTTGTGTAACAGAATAGAGTGGTCAAAAGCCACACTTAATTCTAAATATTTTCACAATCACATTAGGATGTAATTCAAAAAACAAGGATGACTAGTGCAAAGGCTAGACTTAAACATTTCAGGGAAGTTGTAATGAATAAGGTCACAATTAAGCCAAAAGCTGTTGTCTTTTTCAAATACTTTCGAAAGAAAATATATATGTGAAGTTGTCAAATGTATTTGGGATTCAGTATGAATTTTGCAATATTGGTCTGAGAATAGTGAATTACAGATTGTTCCAGTCAATTGAGATCTATGGCTTCTGAAAGAATAGTGAATGAACATTTCAATACTTTTTGTTTGGACTAGGTCTAAGGAACAGTTATTAGCTTTCATTTTACAAATTAAAGTTATGCTTTGAGTTAATAAATTTAAACTACTAAGGCAGTGTACACAAAATAGAACAGGGTTTGGCATTGCTTTGTTAAGTTTCTAAGATGACTCTGAAATCTGCACTGTGATATCCATGTCAATGAAGGTAATGTTCCCTTAAGAGAGGTAGGATGCTGGCAGGTGTGGTTAAACAAAATGTGCTGATAGGCAGTAAACAGGACAGCAGCAAAACACAAATTTCCAATCTGTTACATTTACAACTATTCTAAATGCTTCATAATGGTGGTGGCTTCTGTTTTCATTTTTTAGTCTATAATAGTAATCAGTATGAGACAGAAAAAAGCTTTTATAAACCATTTTACATTGTCAGTCCATCTGATTAGAAAACTTCTATTTCCTTTTCTCTCCATATTCAGTATGCTGTTGATTTCCACATTATAGTTTAAGAGAATAGTCTATTATTAGACCAAGGCAATTTTCTTTTTCTTTGTTTCTCTTGATTCTTGTCTTCTTAAAAGACAAAGAAGCATATATCATAACTGACAACACCAGTAATATGATCTGTGTGGTACAGTTTATGGAGCTACTTCACGTCAGCTGCTTTGCACACAAGCTCACTTTAGTATCACAGGCTGCTACAGCTAGCCACTTAAACATTGCTTAAAGAGAAGCAATGTTTATTTGACTTGCTAATACACAGATTTGAGATTGATGCGGTTCCGTGATGGAACAGTGCATTGGAAATGCTAGAAAGGTTTTTTGGAAAAAAAGCCTGCAGTCTCAGCAGCAAGGCTGCTCCCTGTGTGACTGGCATTCGGCGTTCCTATTTGCAACATATCTTCCACAGGCGCCTAGTCATTTTTAATGAAGTGTTGGTCTTGTAGGAATCTGATGCCCTGGATGTCTCTGCTGACATAAGAGACTTAGTGATGCTTTGCTTAAGATCTTCATAACGCCTGGGTACAATAACGTCACTCATTTTGTTTTCTGCTTGGTATAGCATAACACAGTTCCAAAATCTGTATCATTTGTTGAATTCCCACATTTTCAACAACAGTATAGGGTCTCCTATATTTACATATACAAACTTCTATAGATTTTCTCATTTTTTTGGGCATCAACCGAATTAAATGGAAACATTTAGCTAAATGCTGTCTCCAGTGTAGATTGTTTAGGCTGTACTCGTTTGGATGTCAAATGAGATTACATTTATAGGTGATGTCAGGATAAATGATGTCTCATACTTGCTGTGTTAAAACAATACTTCTGAGTTTCACAGCTTACATATGTCTTTGCTTTTATCCAGTTCTTTACTGACTCACTGTTTTGTTACATAAACTAAAATGTTAACCATAGCATTGCAAAATACTTGAAAAGCATGCATAAGTCAAACATAATCAAGTAGTTATCAAGACAATTTGGTTTAGGGAGTGTTGTGATGTGAAATTTTGCATACAAGTTGATGAATATTTTGTATGTCTTTATTTGTAACTTAGGCAAAGCAATGTAATATTAGGGTTACATTAGTGAAAAGCATTCATGTTAACCTCACCAAGCTCAAGAGCATTTTGCCTATGTAGTACCTCTGCCTAGGGTTGATTTTTGTAAGGCTGTAAGTCTGAACTATTTTTTCGGCTATGAAAATAGGGGCTATAAATAATCGTGTTTATGCATATGCTTTGTTTTTGTGCATATTTAATAGCAGCAAAAAGGAAAACTTGGCAAAAATTGTAAAGTGCTGGGGCACAGGGCTCCAGTGGTGGACCTGCCAATTCTGGTATTCTATGGCAAATGCCAATCAAGCCAGTCGAGGACGTCGGGCCCTCAGGCCACTCTCATGAAGTCTGTTTCTGATTGTTTGGTCGAGACATTCACACTAATGGCCTGCTGGAGGTCATTTTGTAGGGCTCTGGCACTGCAGATATCGGTCCTGCTGATGGGTTAAGGACCTTCTATGGCTCTGTCCAGCTCTGCTAGAGTAACTGCCTGTCTCCTGGAATCTCCTCCATACCCTTGAGACTGTGCTGGGAGACACAGCAAACCTTCTGGCGATTGTACGTACTGATGTGCCATCCTGGAGAAGTTGGACTACCTGTGCAACCTCTGTAGGGTCCAGGTATCGCCTCATGCTACCAGTGGTGACACTGAACGTAGCCAAATGCAAAACTACTAAAAAAACACTCAGAAAAGATGAGGAGGAAAAAATGTCAGTGGCTTCCACCTGTTAAACCATTCCTGTTTTGGGGGTCATCTCACTGTTGCCCCTCTAGTGCACATGTTGTTAATTTTATTAACACCAAAGCAGCTGACTGTTTAACAACCCCTTTGCTATATCCCAGAATTTTCATTGATTTGATGGTATACTCTGATTAAAAGTGTTCCTTTAATTTATTTGAGTAGTATATACATATAAATTAAAAATAGCAGTGGTCCTATCACTGACCCCTGCAGAGCCCCACTCTTAATGTCTACACTCATCTACAAACAATATGCTGAAATCTCACTTCTTTTAGTTGTATGCCTAATAACTCATGTGGCACGTTATCAAATGCTTTCTGAAAGTTAAAATGATGAATATTATATGCTCCACTTTGATCATATCATTTTGTTGCTTCCTCATAGAATTCCAGTATGTTGGTAAAACATGACCTCTTTTTTCTGAACCCATGCTGACTGTTCTGTAAAACTACCTTTCTTGTCATGTGTTGCTCAGTCTTAAGCTTACTGGCCTATAGTTGCTTGGATCTGCCTGGTCAGAGATAGATAGATAGATACTTTATTAATCCCAAGGGGAAATTCACATACCCCAGCAACAGCATACAGATAAAAATAAACAATATTAAATTAAAGAGGGATAAAAATGCAGATAAAACCGACAAAAACTTTGTATAATGTTAATGTTTAACCCCCCGGGTGGGACTGAAGAGTCGCATAGTGTGAGGGAGGAATGATCTCCTCAGTCTGTCAGTGAAGCAGGACAGTGACAGCAGTCTGTCGCTGAAGCTGCTCCTCTGTCTGAAGATGATACTGTTCAGTGGATGCAGTGGATTCTCCATGATTGACAGCAGCCTGCTCAGCGCCCGTTGCTCTGCCACAGATGTCAAACTGTCCAGCTCCATGCCTACAATAGCCAGTTTGTCCAGGCGTGAGGCATCCTTCTTTATGCTGCATCCCCAGCACACCACTGCATAGAAGAGGGCACTCGCCACAACCGTCTGATAGAACATCTGCAGCATCTTATTGCAGATGTTGAAGGACGCCAGTCTTCTAAGGAAGTATAGTCGGCTCTATCCTCTCTTGCACAGAGAATCAGTATTGGCAGTCCAGTCCAATTTATCACCCAGCTGCACTCCCAGGTATTTATAGGTCTGCACCCTCTGCACACAGTCGCCTCTGATAATCACGGGGTCCAGGAGGGGTCTGGGTCTCCTAAAATCCACCACCAGCTCCTTGGTTTTACTGATTTACCTTGATTAGGTTCCTATACTCCTCCTCCTGCCCACTCCTGATGCAGCCCATGATAGCAGTGTTGTCAGTGAACTTTTGCACGTGGCAGGACTCCAAGTTGTATTGGAAGTCCGATGTATATACGCTGAACAGGACCGGAAAAAGTAGTATCCCCTGCGGCACTCCTGTGTTGCTGACCACAATGTCAGACCTGCAGTTCCCGAGACACATATACTGAGGTCTGTCTGTAAGACAGTCGACAATCCATGGTCACCTTTTTTAATATAACGGGATAATATTTGCCATTTTTCAGGCTTTCAGAATTTCCCCAGTGCACAGTGACTTCCTAAAAATATGTATCAAGGGATTATAAATGTAAATGCTAGCCTCTTTGACAACTCGAGGATAAATATGATCTGGTCCTAGTGATTTTTTTGATTTCAACTTATTTTATCTAAGCAGTACTTCTCCCACTACAATTTCTAAATCACTCAGTACCTCCTTAGTAGTCCCTTTTAATGCTGGAAATTATCCACTTCCTCACATGTTAAGACCTCAGAAAATTGTAAGTTTACAGCATCTGCTATTTCACTCTCTGTATTTTTAATTCCCCTTTGCTATTTCTAATGTGCTTCACATCTTCCTTGACTGTTCTTTTACTACTAAAATACTGAAAGAATCTGTTTGGGTCATCCTTTCACCTTTCTGCTATAATCTTCTCTAACTGCCTTTTAGCCTCCCTAAAATCCTTCATAATGGTTTCCTTCATGTTCTGATATGCCCTATGCTTCACATTGGAGTTATTAATCTTATATACCTTATAAAACTGTTTATTAACCTACTTTATTTACTACTAATTTAAGTATGTACCTGTCCTGCATTATATGTAAAACATTTTTAAACCTGTTCCACTACTCCATAACTGTCTCCACACTTAAAAGCTTATCCCAGTCTGTCATCTTTAGACTTTGCAACATCTGCTCAAAAATTACCCACCAAAGTTAAACTTACAAGTTTTAGCCTTACAATCTGTACACTTCCTAAACACTGAGAACCATATTATATGGTCTCTTGACCCTAATGGTTCAATCACCTCTACACCCACAATTGTATCCTGATTATTACAAAGTACTTAATCTAGACAAGCTTCCTCATGTATTGGATCTTTAACATACTTTGTTAAAAAACAGTTTCTGATTACTTCTATAAACTTGTGCTTTGCTATTTGCAAGATTATCCCAGTTAATATTCGGGTAGTCCCCCATGACTATAACATCCCCCTGTAAACTTTCCTTTTTAATATTACTGAAAAGATGTACATTGAAATTACTGTATGTATAGGGAGATCTATAATACACTCCTAAAATAACGCCTCTTTCTCTAATTTTTTACAGATGTTGCCAGGTGCCTCACTAAGATATGACTCATTGTCCAAATAAAGTAGATGTGTATTTAAATTCCATTTGACACAAACAGCAACCCCATTTCCTTTTCTGTTCTATCTAATTTTGCTAAAAAGTGTGTATTCCTCTGTCAGGGATGGGCAACTATTTTTTATGGGGGGCTTTTTTAGGAGGGATGAACATATTTTGTCAACTGTTGCATTACTGTGAACATGTTGTATTTCTTTTTTTTTCCACCATATTAAAATTAAAATAGACCACATATTCACAGATTTTGTTTAATTTACTGAGCAATGGAACATGTGCACACTATAGCATGCTTCCTAACACAATATTCAATTATTAATTGTGTAAAAAAAAAAAAAAGGAATACATTTTGCTGTATTAATCACTGATAAAATATTTTACTTTCTCTGTACCTTTGACAGCTTAGTGGGAAGTCTTTGATGTGCTTCAACTAGTGCATTGAAGTCAGTTGTAATTCTTGATGTTGCTCATCACTGAGAGAAGATCTGTACCTGAATTTGTTGAATTTCATTACAGAGAATGTCTGTTCACATATATGTGTGGATCCAAAGAGGACAAGCATTCTCTGAGCTAGTCTTCACAAGTTTTGCAAATTCTTCTTTTTGTGAGAATTGAAGAATGTCAGTAATGGCACTGACTTGAAGTGTTCTGCCAGCAGTGCATTAGACTGCAAGTCTATAAGTTCAGGTTATACCTCACTAGAGGCAATTTCCACTGCTTTGAAGTCTTCAAATCACCTGGAAAACTCATCATGCAGTGCCCGGAACATGGCTGCAGATCTGTTAAGTTGACCAGCAGATAGATTCCTTTCTCTCTGTGTGGGAAGTTGTGTCAATGTGTTCCTCTCTACTTGTTGAGAGAGAAGCAGCAGCTTCCTCATGAAGGCCTTGACTAGGCTGTGCATATCATGTGCAAAAGGACTTTTGCCTTGCAATTTTGTACTCAGTTAATTCACAAGTGGAGTCACATCAACTGCAAATGGTAAATCTGATAGCCACTCAGTGCTACTTACAGTAGTTCAGGGATGGTTTTTCCTTTCATTTAATAAAACTCCGGAATCTCCGATTGCAGATCCCAAACCTGTTTCAGCACTTTGCCCAGCTTAGCCACCTGGTAGCTCTGTGGTAGGCCAGATTAGTGTGATCCGTCTCATGCTTCTCCAACAGCATAATAAACTGTGATTTAATGTCCTAACCTAGATGAAATCTACATTACAGTATTTATTACAACATCAACCACAAGATAAAATTTCAGCACTGATTTGCATAGCAATTCTTGGAAAATAATACAGGTGTGGTCAGGTTGGGGAGCATGCACTGGTACAGCGCGTTGCAACACCTACCACACAATGAAACAGCTCAGGATCCTGGTTAGCAACCCCCCAGACAGACACTAGGTCCAGTCCCACCCTCCAGAAATGACCCTCCATCTGCCACAGCCAGATGTTACGAGGGCATCCCCTAGGCCTGGTCCAGCCACTCAGGTCCTCAACAATGAGGATCCTGCGAGCTGGATCACCCTTTGGGAATCGCGCCACATGGCTGTAGTACCGTAACTGACGCTCCCTCACAATTCAGGTAATGTGCCTCATTTGGGTACTCCATGAGCAACCCCTCATTCAACACAAATTCAAATCAGCAGTACCCAAAGATTCTCCAAAGAGACACAGTGCCAGAGGAGTCCAGTCTTCGCCTCAGGTCTTTGTTTCCATTGAGTACACTGTGCACGATCTGGCAGCCGCTTCTCACCGGTGTCTTTTAGCTCTGTTTTGCTTTTGTTTCTGTTACCACATCCTCTGCCTTGCTCATACTTTTTATGTTTTATGGACTGTCTCTCAATGGATTCAAACTGGTCCTTTTTTAAAGTTTTATTCCGTTCGCTTCCTATATTCCATGAGCCCTCTCCCCTGTACTCTCCCTGAGCCAGCATGGTTGGTGAGTAAATCTTTATTTTCTTAGTTGACTAGGATTAAGACTTTCTTAGCTGACTTTGTTTTCTG
Organism: Polypterus bichir lapradei; assembly: GCA_026402145.1. Taxonomy (NCBI): domain Eukaryota; kingdom Metazoa; phylum Chordata; class Cladistia; order Polypteriformes; family Polypteridae; genus Polypterus; species Polypterus bichir. Next base: position 38,725,744 of record JANRMT010062818.1, on the reverse strand, counting down.
CTCAATTGGAGTTAGTTTATGGGTTCTGGCTAACATGGTGGTAGCTGTTACTGCTTTTTCTGAAGATGATTATCTACTCTACAACACAATGACTCGCTTACCGTATGCACTCCAGACTAGGTACGGTGACTTATGGCTTATGCATGGAGCTTGGCATTGCTCTTCTGCGGTATTTATACCGCTCCACTTGCCGTCATTATAATATCACCTCTGCATCCGCCAACACTATTGCCACAATTTGGTCTGTTAGACCTGTTTTTTCAAAAAGACAATCCGCAAGACGATGGAGTAGGCGGACGAATTGGCTGAGACACCTACCGCAAATGCCAGACCGGAGTAACCAAGGATTACAACCTGATGTAACTCTCCACTGTGTGCTCCTTAACTGCAGATCAGTAACTAATAAAACTACTTTCCTTAATGACTTATCAGCTTCTAAAAAACTGGACATCTTGTTTCTTGTAGAAACGTGGCAAAATCCAGGTTATTACTTGCAACGAAATCTGCTTACCCCTGCTGGTTACAGTTATCTGTCTAAACCCCGTCTGATGGGCAGATGTGGTTGATTGGCTGTGGTTCAGCGTGATTGTCTTAAAGCAACCACTGTTGATTTTCACAACATTACGTCCTTTGAATACCTGGTTGTTAAAATCACTGGAAAGGATTCGCTGCACATTATGTTAATCTACAGACCTCGTAAGCTTCAGCTGGATTTTTTCTCTGAACTCTGTGAAATACTCACTCTTGTCTGTGGCATGTCTGCTGCTGTTATTTTACTTGGTGACCTTAATATTCATGTGGATTCTGACTGTCCATCTGCTTGTGAGCTACGTCCAGTACTAGATTGTTTCAGTTTTGTGCAGCATTTTGGTTTTTCAACCCATGCTAAGGGCCATATTCTGGATCTTGTATGTTCCACTGGTCTGCAGAATGTATGTACATCCGGTACTGTTATTGGTATCTCCGATCACAAGCTGATTGAATTTAGCTTCACTTATACCCTCCCTAAAATAAGTCTAAAATCAAAAATAACCTATCGTAATATCAAGTACATTGATCAGTTATCCTTCTCTATGTCTGTTTTTGTTTTCTGTCTCCACGATGTTTCTGGGTTGTCTTGCCCTATACAGATTTTATCTCTATATAATTCCACATTGTCACAAATTTTGAATCATTATGCACCTGTTAAATCCTTGAATGTTCCTGTTACCTGGTCATTTCCATGGTTTACAGCAGAATTGCGTACCATGAAACAATCTGGTCGCCGCTTGGAAAGACTCTGGAAGAAGACTGGTCTGGCTGTTCACGCCCTGGCTTACACCAAACACCTGAAGGAATACAGATGTGCCTTATCCGCTGCACGTTCAAAGTACTATTCCCCTCTTATTGACTTTGATACTTGTCACCCTAGATCTCTTTTTAATACAGTTAACAGACTTTGTCAACCTGCTGGTAAAAATTCGTATTTCTCTGTTGAGCACTGTAACCTATTTTTGGACTATTTTCAGTCAAAAATTATGACCGTATCTCAAAGTTTCCCTACTAATCATTCCTCATCTCTGTTTACTAATCATAATTTTAAATCTACAGTTTATTTATCTAAATTTAACCCCACTACACCAACTTATATTGCTGAAGTAATATCTATAGTAAATTAAATCAGTCTACCTGCCACCTAGATCCTGCACCTACTTTACTGATTAAGGCTTGCACTGACAAACTTTCTGCCCCCATTGCTCACTTTATCAACTGTAGTTTCCGCATCTGTGTTGTTCCAAGTGATTTAAAAACTGCTGCTGTAATCCCTGTTTTTAAAAAACCTGGCTCAGATCCCTTACAGCTAAACATTTACCGTCCAATTTCTAATCTTTCATTTATGACTAAGATCTTAGAAAAGGTTGTTGCTGCTCAACTCAATGATTATTTAAATTTACAAAACCTGCTTGAGCCTTTTCAATCTGGATTCAGAGCCCTACATAGCACTGAAACTGTTTTACTTAAGGTAGCCAATGACTTACTGATAACCGCAGATTCTGGGATAGCCACTATTCTAGTTCTTCTTGACTTGAGCGCAGCGTTTGATCCAGTTAACCATGACATTTTATGGCCACTATTCTAGTTCTTCTTGACTTGAGCGCAGCGTTTGATACAGTTAACCATGACATTTTATGGCCACTATTCTAGTTCTTCTTGACTTGAGCGCAGCGTTTGATACAGTTAACCATGACATTTTACTGTCCCGACTTTCAGCTATTGGTATCTCTGGTCCCGCTGTTTCTTGGTTCACATCATACCTCAGTGATCGCCAATATTATGTCTTCATTAGGGAACCCAAATCTGCCACAACTTCATTCACACAAGGTATCCCTCAAGTGTCTGTTCTTGGTCCAATATTCTTCAACATCTATATGCTCCCATTAGGGGAGATTATCTGTCAGTATGGTCTGAGCTTCCACTGCAATGCCGATGACACACAACTTTATGTGAGCATGGATGGGACTGCAACATCTTCACCTGTTGCACTGACTGATTGCATTCAGGAAATCAATCATTAGATGACATATAATTTTTTACAACTCAATCCTGATAAAATAGAAATCTTATTAGTTGGCACCAAATCTGTCCTCTCTACCCTTCGTGGGCTAAAAATTGACATTAATGGGATCCTGGTTCAACCCTCAGCATCAGTCCATAATTTGGGTGTCATCTTTGATCAGCTTCTTACTTTTCAATCACACATCAGCTCAATAGTACAGACAGATTTTTTCATCTTCGCAACATTGCTCATCTGCATTCTTTCCTCAGTGTGAAAGATACTGAGTCATTCATTCACACTTTCATCACCACCCATCTGGACTATTGCAATGCTTTGTTTTATGACCTCCCGACTAAATATATCAACAGATTACAATATGTTCAGAATTCTGCTGCTCGTTTACTTACACACACTAAAAAAATCTGCTCACATAACTCCTGTCCTCTTTGAGTTACATTGGTTACCGGTTTCTTCAAGAATCTATACTAATAAAAGGCAAAGCCCTCACTCACTCACTCACTCACTCACTCACTCACTCACTCATCACTAATTCTCCAACTTCCCGTGTAGGTAGAAGGCTGAAATTTGGCAGGCTTATTCCTTACAGCTTACTTACAAAAGTTAAGCAGGTTTCATTTCGAAATTCTACACGTAACGGTCATTACGGTCGATAACAGTCGACAACGTCCGCCATGTTGAACTTTCTTATTTATGGCTCCATCTTCACGAAATTTGGTAGGCGGCTTCCCTGCGCTAACCGAAACCGATGTACGTACTTATTTCGATGGTATGACGCAACTGTCGGCCGCCATATTGAACTTTCCAACGTCACTAATTTTCCAACTTCCCATGTAGATAG
>JANRMT010062818.1:38701386-38717349 GCA_026402145.1 Polypterus bichir lapradei | reverse complement strand
CCTCCATTGACCCTACGAAGATCACAGTGTCATCAGCAAAGTCAAGATTACTAAATCATTCTTCACCAACAGATGCCCCACAGCCACTGGACCCCACGATCTTGCCCAACACCCACTTCATGCAGGCATTGAACAGAAAAATACACCCCAGAATCAACTGGGAAAACACAGAGGTTTTGCCTCCATGCTGCACAGCACTCACAGTACCAGTGTACAGGCCAGTCATGATATCCAGCAACTTTGAGCAGATCCTGCGAACCCTCAAGATGTCCCACAGGGCAGCTCGATCAAATGAGTCGAACACTTTATGAAAATCGAGAAAGGCTGCAAAGAAACTCTGCAAATACTCGTGTTGGTGCTCCATGATAACCCTTAGGATGCGGTCAATGGTAGAATTCTTAGGCATAAAACCAGACTGCTCATGGTGCTGGTAGGTGAGCCTAGGTGATCATGGATCCTATTGAGGACAACCCTAGCAAGGACCTTACTCAGCACCGAGAGCAGTTGCCACAATCCAGGCACCCTTTCCTTTCCAGATAGTCCCATTTTCCAGTCAGTTGGGATGATGCCAGTCTCCCAAATGGAAGCAAAGATTGCTTGCAATGCCAGGAGGACAGACTTATCACCATCCTGGAGAAGTTCACCCGGGATACCTCAGATCCCTGCAGCCTTCCCCTCCCTCAGCTGGTTCACCACCTGTGCAATCTTAGTGAGACTGGGTGTTTCACAGCTAATTGGAGGATCGGCCTCAAGAACCCTGAACCCAGAGATATCCAAAGTCCTAGCTTTCTAGCCAGCCCAGCAGGTCACAACTGCAGTGTCATCCTTAAGGACCGCTCCATCAGCTGCCCTGACTGCGACTCTCCGAGGAACAGAGTCAGATGTGTGTAATGCTTCGATTCCTTTGTAAATAGAGTGTGGGTCGTTAGACCACAGATGGTGTGTCACTTGCTCACAGATTCCTCTAACAAACGCCTCCTTTTTTGCCCTCAGAGCCCTCACAGCCATCCTTCTCAGTTCCCGGAACAGACCAGAGTTGCCATCAAGCCATGTGCTGCGACTCCTCTTGATGATATCCAGGGTGACCTGCGAGAAGGAACGCCGGGAACATCAACACTACCCTCTGCAACCTTCAGAGTCTTGTTACAGAAGGTCTCCCACATCACATTAGGATCAGTAGTCGCACCCAAATTTGCAAGTTCCTCACACAAACTGCATGCAAACTCGTTAGAAACAGCCTGATCTGGGAGTCTGGCCAAGTTCAGCCTAATTTTCCTTGTAGGTGGTAACCTACTGGATGGTCAGAATTCACAAATTGGGCACTTTTGTAGACCCTGCAGTTTTGCATGAGCCTCCAGTGTCTGCCCACGAGCATGTGATTGATCTCCTTCACTGCACCGCCAGTATTGGAGTACCAAGTCCAATAATGTGGCTCAGGGTGCTGGAACCAGGATCCAGTGATTTGCAGCACCTGACTTTTTGGAAAGTCTAGGAACATGGAGCCACTTTCACCACGGTCACCAGACACATGGGGACCAAGACAATCCTCATAATCAGCCCTTTCAGTACCAGTGGTTGCATTGAAGTCACCCATGACCAGAGGAGTTTCACCTCATGGCACTGATCAACCACCGAGCGAAGTTGCAAATAAAATGTCTCTCTCACCAAGACATCACTCACCATGGTTGGAGCATACACCGAGACATCAGACAAGGCACCCAAGGAGTGCCTTAATCTGAGTCTCATAATACGCTCGTTGAAAGGAGTGACATTGGACACCATCAAAAGAAGCTGATCCGCTACAGCAACAGCTGTTCCTTGAGTATGACAGCCATCAGAGCGACCTGGCCAATAAATGGTGTATCCATCTACAGAGATCTGGCCAGTCCCAGGTCTGCACATCTCAGAGAGTGCCACCACTGAAATGCAGATTAACGCAGCTCCTCCGACAGCAGAGGAAGATGAACATCTTGCCACAGAGACAAGACGTTCCACGCGACTACCCGGATGGACCACCTCAAATTCGGACCGAGTGCTGACCTGCAGTGGGAGACGTCGCAGCGCCACACCAGTTCTGATCCCCAATAGGCCTAACCCCATTGGCTGTCTGACGGTTTTGACTCTTCTTGGGATGGGGCACCTAAGGGCTTTCCCCCATCCTCTTCATGATGTGAACAGCCTTCCTATAGGTGGCTGCAGCAGAGCTACACCCGCTGAGAACAAAAAGGAGTTTTTTCTGTCGTCTCACAGCTGTGTAAAGATTTTTTTACAGTGGCTAGAATGCAAATCATGCCACAAACCCCCATGATTTCCCTGCAAGTTTAAAAGTCCAACATTTTTACTTGTCAAATCAGGAGAACCATAATTTATCACTCCAGCTAACTTTTTCCACTGCAGTCCTAACTTTTTCACACACCTACTGACTTCAATAAGTAAATCCTTACCGGTTGTTGTCCCTTTCACTTACTGCATAGAAACCAGTTCTTCTGTCATTCCAAAGTCTTTCATTATTCCTTTCACAAAAATCAGCAGCTGCACTGTGTCACGAACATCACAGTTCTCTTCCAAGGCCAAACAGAAGAAGTTGAGATTTTCTTCTGTGTATTTCAGCTGTAGTACCAGCTTCTCCGCAATTTCCACAATCTGTCTTGTAACCATTTGCCATGAGAGGGACAGATGTTCAAATGCATCTTTCTTCTCTGGGCAGAGGATTGCAGCCAACTCCAATAGATAGATAGATAGATCAATAAGCACCCTTTACCAAATTCTCTATTCCTGTTCCTTCCTTTTCTGTATGAAGCTTTGTAAAAAGACTTTGCTGTTTTTGCAGTCTAGCTAACAATTCCTCTGTAGTCTTTACCTTCTCCTCTTCGGATAAATTTCTGTATTTTTCAGGCTGCTTGGTCTCAGTGTAACGACTCAAGTTGTAATCTTTAAATGCAGTAATGCTCTCTTCGCTTACCATTGCTTTACTGCTAACCTCAGTGAAAAAATATGTAGGAGTCCAGGATTTGTTGACTCCAGTAATTGCCCTCTGCACCTTTCACAGGCCAGTCAAAAATGGACCATGGGCCGCATTCGGCCTGTGGGCCATACATTGCCCAAGTCTTCTCTATGTTATACTCATTGCCATCCTTTTTATTTCTGTTTCTGTTATTGCTATAAGATAATAGTTATGCTCTGCCACATACAATTTCGGCTCATTAGTTTATTTTTGATACACTTAGCATTGAGACAAGCTATTTTTAATATGTTACTCATTTTGTTTTCATTTTTGTATTCAGTTTATAATTTTTATATTTAGGGTCTTGTTTACATGGTTCAAATCTTATTTCAACTTGAATTGAAATGGTTTTCATTGTTTACACAATGCTCCGTTATGTGACCAATTTGATTGAATCACTAACATTGAATATAACGCTAGAAGTATGGTGTTTGAATAAAACCTTCCACAAGGCCATTCATCTACATGGGTAATGTGATGCAGCCTGGCTACCTCATTGAAGGTGTTTGATGTGAATGGTGTCCCTTGATCCATCAGGATTTCTTTAAGGATACCAAAATGCGCAAAGACCCCCATGTGTTCCCATGCAATCGTTTCGGAGTTAGCCACCAGTAGGGGTATAGCCTCTTGGTATCAGGTGGCATAACCCACAAGGACAAGGATAAATTTGTAGCCCATCACTGACAGTTTGAGTGGGCGGTGATATCTACACTGATCTACTCAAATGGAACGTCAGCTAAGGCAGGGAAAAAAGAGGTACACAATCCCGGTGAGTTATCTCTGTTAGTTAACACTCTGGACAGGACCTGCAATAATGACAAACTTCTTCATGCATTCTGGGCCAACAGAAGTGCACAGTGATTATATTCAGCCTCTCGGTAGGCACCCAACAAGTGAGAATGTGCATATACAGTATCTCATGCTGGTAGGATACAGGATAAGAAGCTGGTTTCTGTGTTCACCTTGGGATTCTTTCACCAAATACAATAGATTGTTATCTAATACTGAATAAGGGTTGGGGGGTATGGATTTGCCAGTGAGTTGGCCATTTACTGTGGAGACATCATTCATTGCAAACCTCAAGAAATCATCATTTCTCTGTTTACATTTGAAAGACGACAGCAGAGAGAGAAACTGAAGTTGCAGAGAAGCGAAGGGATTGACAATTCAGGCAATGCTGATGATGCAGCAGTGCTCCCAATGTCCAAATCCATGCTAGATTAACTGTGCTCTTATATGATAGGGATACACTTTCGGATGACTGCCATCCATCCATGGTGAGGTTAACCTTACCATTCAGACTCGACAGATCCCTGTCTGTTTTGCTATTCAACCAGTCTTGTCCCGGTATCACAGCATATGGAGGATGTGGCTAGACTGCAACTCACAGCTGCTGAATTTGACCACAGACAAGGATCCAGCAGACGGCAGTGGGGTACAGCCGGACCTCAAAGTGTGTTCAAATTAAACTGGCTTGTTTACCATCATATTGTTCTGAAGGGATAAAGCAGTGAGCAACAATGGTAATATTGCTGCCGGAGTTTTAGAGGGCCCAGACAGCAACAGCGGTAGCATCTCAAAGGAAGCAGAGGGCACTCCTTTCTCCTTCTGGCCTCGTTGATCTTGTGAGTCAGTTACATAACTCTTCTTTTCAGTCCTTTCTATCTGCAGTGCAGTGCGGTGACGGTCAATCACAGTTATGATGTCCACCATATCTGTCCAGGACTGTTGGCGGACTGGACGGACTAGATGTTTGAACATAGCATGTTCCAGAAAGTTGGTCACCACCCTCTCAACAACCTGCTCAGTTATGTTCATGTTCACCTGGGTAGAGCCTGCAAGCTAGCTTGCCCCACAGGTTGAACTCCTGAGCACGGGTTGGGGTTCAAAAAGCCATTCCCACCAGCACTGGGCTTGCCAAATGGGGGTCAGCCCATACTAGGCAAGATTTTTTCTCATTTGGACCTGCAGCTGGATAACCTGTTCTGCAAGCTGCTGCACCACTTCTGGCAGCAACTAACATTTTATGTTGCTTTGTGTGCTTTTTAGAAACCTGAGTTTTTGGAAAAATATTCAGCCCTGGGAGAATAGGGGAAAAAAATCAGTGATAAGATAAGCCACTGCTTTAGTATTGTTGCTTGGTATTGTTTAGGTTTGTTTTGGGGCAGGAGACTGGGAAGGCTTCACATTCTGGGCTGCAGCACACATTTTCACACACTTTTTGTACTGCACTTTATGGCACTGTTGTAAATGGTAGAAAAGATTAGTAGCACTCAAAGCTTTTGTTGGGACTTGCTTTCTTCATTCTGTACAGAATACATTATTCTGCTGCTCATCTGAAACTTTGAACCCAAACAATCTCCAAATAATTGAGCCATTGTTTTTCTTTTTACCAACCAACTCTTCTTCGAAAGCTTCCTTCATGTCTTTATCCTTCTCCATCCTGTCACTGCCTGTAGGACTTACCAAGTGAAGCGGTCGGGGAGGGGTGAGTTGTGTTCAGAGAGGGAAAGAGGTGGGGCAGGGTGAAGTTGTGAGAGAGACAATCAGAGAGAAGTGAAAGGCAAACTAGCAGCTGTACGAGAATAATTTTAATGCAACATAGACTCGATATTGTCTCATCCTACATCTCGTAGGAAAATAATGTTGATATTTTTTTAAAACTTGATATATCGCCCAGCCTTACTGCCTTGGATGCAGTGGTGGAAATAAGTATTTGATCCCCTGCTGAATTTGTAAGTTTGCTCACTTATAAAGAAATGAACAGCCTCTAATTATTATGGTAGTTTCATTTTAACAGAATATCAACCAAAAATCCAGAAAAAAACAAATTACATAAAAGTTATAAACTGGTTTGCATATCATTGAGAGAAATAAGTATTTGATCCCCTACAACCCAGACAGAATTCTGGTTCCTACAGATTGATTACAATTAATCAGTCAATTACAGATACTCCTGATCTTAACTCATTATGTGTATAAAGCACACCTGTCCACAGAATTGATTTCTTCCATTCCAACCTCTCCACCACCATGGGCAAGACCAAAGAGTTGTCAAAGGATGTCCGTTGACAAGACTGAAAACCAGCACAAGGTTGGAATAAGCTACAAGACATCAGCAAAGAATTGGGAAGGTGATAACTGTTGTTGCAATTATTCATAAATGGAAGAAATATAAAATGACCATCAGGTGTGCTTTATATACATAGCGAGTTGAAATCAGAAGTATCTGTGCTTGATTGATTGATTGATTGATTGTAATGTGTGCCGCATGGGCACACAGCCAATCTGTGGCTGCCAGAATTCTGGCTGGATTGTAGGGGATCAAATACTTATTTCTCTCAATGACCTGCAAATCAATTTATAACTTTTATGTAATGTGTTTTTTCTGGATTTTTGGTTGATATTCTGTTAAAATGAAAATGTTACTACCATAACAATTAGAGACTGTTCATTTCTTTGTAAGTGAGCAAACAAATTCAGCAGAGGATCAAATACTTATTTTCCCCATTGTACCTGTATAAAGTCTTCCAACTGGAAGGGGTGGAGTCAGTTGTCTTCACTGGCCATCTTCTCCTGACTGTGGGAACAGAAAGATATGATACCATTAGTGACAGCACCCCTTCTCGTCCCGGGGTGGGATTGCTTACCCAGTCATAAATGTGATCCAAAGACTTACATGTGTGACAATACATATAGTTAATATGATATTGAATTTCTTAATAGTACACATTTTTATAACTGTCATGCTTTCTTTATGTAATATCAGTATTATTGTTCATACAATTATGGAAATCATGACAAGTTCTTCTGAGTTTGTTGTAAACATATTGTTTTTGCTTGTTAATTTCAAAGAACAAGTAGGTTTTTACAAAATTGAAATTCTCATTTGATTGTTTCTGAAAGGTGGAGTGTAAGAAGCATATTTATTGTCTCTATGCACATTTAAATTCAAATGTAAAATTGCAGACACTTCATAAGTAGAAATTAAAGTGTAAAATATAATGACAACCATCTTGTAAACTACTAATGTAATGGAGGAAAAATTGCTCCATGTCTCTCTTAATTTTTTTCTTTTCCTTGCTTTTTCTTTTAGTTTAGGATGGGTGACATGACTGCTCAAATTTTTAACAGATCATTCATTATGTAATTGTATATATTATTGGTTCCTACTTGCACTGAATTTATTACTGGAAGTGTCCTGCTATGAGTGACCCTAAAAGTGAGTCAAATGAGTTTGGTAAATGTTCATTACTATGTAGCATAAAAGTCATGAGTCAGTCAGTGTCTGCATACAGTATACAGTATACAGTATATTATAATGGATGACAGATAATATACTGTTCTGAAATGAAAGTACTATATTGTTTTTATGTCACTTTCAGCTTCTGGGTGTCAAATGCTAGATCATCATTATTTCCTTCAATCTTCTGTGCCCAGAATCTAACCTCATTCTTCAGTATGGATCTAGGAAATAAAAGACTACATTTATCTAGGTACACTTCACTGTCCTTAGTTGTTCTTGCTTTAGTGTGAATAACTTGTTATTCTGGAAGCTTTTGCAATATTTTGAAATCTCAGTAAATCTCTTTAAACAATACATTAAACAATACTTTGACAGTAGCATTTTCATCAACAAGTACAGCTCAATGGTCATTGCATCACATGAAAACATTGTAATTTCTTCTAATACATAATAAAATTAATTAATTGAGCAAAAGATACTTTGATATCTAAGTAAATTCTTTCTTGTTTTCACCAGCTTTTTCATAGTTAAGGACTTAAAGAATCAGACAGCTATTTGCCAAAAATATTACAAGATAGGAAACTGCCATATACAGGGCAGTAGTGATATAGTTGTACACAGGTGTAATTCAGGCACTCTGGTGACATTATTTTACAAGAAATATTGTAGTTCATATACGTAACCAATAATTTTCTCATATCGTCCTAAAACAGTATACCAAGAAGATTGATACATTTTATTTAAAAGGATGTGTTTACCAATGACACACAAGGAAAGGTCAGACAGATGAGAACAAAGTCTTAAAAGGCAACAAAAGAAAAATCAGATCTTGCTTCCATTCTTGGCTTGGTCAGTAACCTTGTATCAGAAAGCACTGCTACTCCTATCAGTGAACCTTCTGTGCCCAGACCCAAATAACCTTCTTGTGAGCAGTACCACTCAATGTCCTTGAGGCCCTATTCTGACTTAGATCAATACAGTCTTGCTACTTAACATAACCTAGTATTATGTTCCAGCACACACAAGCTTTTGAAATTAAAAATTAAGTGACTGAGCCTGAGCAAAGCCTGAATGGTAGTGATGTGAGCATCAGTAGTCTTTGTGCCCTAGGAACCAAGTTATTTGAACTATTCTATAACATAATGTGATTATTTACTGCTTTGATGCTGATCTTTCTGATCATAAAATAGGTCATTACAATAGCAATTGACAAGAAGAATTCATAATTAATTGCCAAATTACAGTATTTTATGGTTCCTCTAGAGTGCCTCTTCCTCTTGCATGATTTGGCTCAAAAACTAATCCGCACATTATCATCTCATAACAGGCTTTAGTTTCGAGTTTGGTATTTTTCCGTCCAGCCACTTTAGCTCTAGACCGTCCTTAAGAAACTGTGACATACATCGAGATATCAGTGTTTTCGGTATCAGGGAACCCTAAAACATTGAGATTCATAGAAAACCAGAGATCAAAATTTTTTACGAATCTAAAGCTTTCACTCCTCTCCCATAGATGATAGGTTATGGTGGGGAGGGAGCAAAGCAAAAATGAAATGACTACAGTAGAGTGATGTAAAGGTTCATTTTTAAAGTTTGGTAGTTTATTTTGGGAAGCAAGTGCACAAACACAAAAGAAAAAGATAGAATCCCTAAATATATAGGAGAAAAAAGTGATTGAGGAGACGAAGAAGAATAAAGTATAGAAAAGCATTGAAAAACATGAAAAAGACTAAGTTTGGTTATTTTGAACAAATTGTTTACCTGAGCTGAGAGAACTCAAAATTTGAAAATTCTTTAGACCAAATGGATGAGTAAAGCATGTAATATGGCATGGACAAAAAGTTTCAACTTCAAACAACACACAACTGTGACAGCACAGCAGCACAGCCAACTCCAATCTGTTATTGTAGTCTGATAGAAAAATAAAAATGCTTACCAGACGTTATTTCTGTCAAAAGGAGTGGACAATTGCATTTTGACATATTTGTTAACTAAATGATTGCAAATTATGTTTTTTATTGTTATCTGTTATATTAGGTCGGCTTAACTTATTCATGTTATTGAACTGAATTGCGATGAACTATACATGCAAGTATGTGTAAACATGTGCATTCTGTTTACTTACATTTCACAGTACTGTGTTTGGATGGAAACTTTTTGCAGTATTAATTCTCCTAGCTAAAGTAAGATAATATGATGACTATTATCCTCTTGTTTTATTCTTTACAACAGCAGAAAATAAATTTAAGGAATTTGTTTTCTTGTAACAGTTACGCCTGGGTATCAGTCAGCAAAAAGTACTTGTGTTCAGCCTGGCATGTGAGAGAATTCACTGGGAAGAAAATGTTATTCAAATTAAAATTAAATTTGAACCATAGATAATTCATGGAAAAGTATTCTCATGAGTTAAAAATTATGACAAAGCATTTCAGAGACCCTTTGGGATGTCCTGAGACTTTGCAGAATCCCTTCAAGGTTGCTGGATATCATGGCCAGTCTGTATACTTGTGCTGTGAGTGCCAAGATCCATGCCTTTAAAAACCTCTTAGGCACAGCCATCAATATTGTGTCTGTCTGCAGGGAGCGTGTCAACCTTGTCAAGAGGTTTACTTACCTTGGCATTGACATTCATCTCTCTGGTGACTCTTCCTATGAAATCAATAGATGGACTGGGAGAGCATGGGGGGGTCATGAGGTCGCTGGAATGGGATGTGTGGCACTCCCGAGATCTTTGCAAAAGGACAAACGTCTAAGTCTTTAGAGTCCTGGTGCTTCCTTGTCTTACTGTAAGGTTGTGAGACATGGATGCTATCCAGTGACCTGAGACGAAGATTGGACTCCTTCTGTACTGTGTCTCTTTGGAGAATTTCTTTGAGTACTGCAAGTTTAACTTTGTGCTGCTCACTGAGTCCTGAATGAGTCACATTACCTCCATTGTTTGGGAGTGTCCGTTGCAGCACTACAGCCATGTGGGGCGATTCCCCAAGGGTGTTCTGGCTCACAGGGTCCTCATTGTTGAGGACCTGAGTAGCTGGACTGGGCCAAGGGGATGCCCACATAAAACCTGGCTGCGGCAGATAGATTGTCATTTTCGGAGGGTGGGACTGGACCACGTGTCGGCCTGGGGGGTGTTGCCAACCAGGATGTCGAGCTGTTTCGCTGTGTGGTGGGTGCGGCAACAGCTGACCTGACCTGATTTCAGAGACCCACATCTTGTGTAAGTATTTTAAGGAGACAAGCATTTTATGGTGACTTTAATGGTTTGTAATGATGTCCAGAGAAACTTTATTGTTTGTTTATTTTTACCTATTCACTATCTTTTCTTACCATTTATTTTTACATTTGTACTAATAAATCATTATTACTGTAAAGAAGTCATGGTTGGATGTCTGATTTTTAATAAGCATGAGCACAGCCTGACGTTACATGAGCTAATAGGCAGCTTGCATTCTGTTGGAGCTTCTATTAAAACACAAGTTTGAATAGTAACTCTGCAAAGTAAGTAGTGCTTTGAAATTTAGTACAGGACTCTGCAAAGTAAGTAGTGCTTTGAAATTTAGTACATGACTGGAGGTCAAATGGCATTAAAGAAGCCTGCAACTTTCTGATTCCCAGTCTTTAGTTACTAGGCAGACTGATTAGATGAATTTACATGAATTGGTATGAGAATTATATATAATTTTTCAGACTACCTTCCTAGCACAGTTGAACAGAGCCACCGAATATCATTGCAGCAGTGTGTTACAGACTCAAACCAAATGTATGTTTTTATTATATTATAGTAATGATAATAACAGCAACTCACTACTTGAAACGAGGAGAGCCCTGACTCAAACCCACAAGCTCTTGATTACAATGCCTCAGCTGTTACCTCTACACCAGTCAAGGAGACACATCAGCTCTCTGTCAATTGATATTTGAGCTTTTTACTCACTGACAGCATCATGTAAATTGAATAATTTCTTTTTCTTTGATTATATGATTATATGATTTGATTATATTTTATTTACATCAAATAAAAGTGCACTTGGTTTGTTATACCTTTTCTGAAAGTGTTTATTTGATATTTGGACTACAGTTTTCACACATTATACACTTCACGTTAACATTTTGCCAATTATTAGCAGAACATGAAAAAAGTTTCTGTTTTAGTTGTGTGTTCAACATTTCTTGCCTCGCATTTCCTGTTATCCTACGTTTACCCAGATAGTTGTATAGACATCGAACACACATGAAATGTATGTGTTCCAAATAACGATATATTATTTACCCTATACAATTTAAAGCACCTCACACATATATAAACAGACTTGAGCTGGAACAGCTTTGCAACTGACTTCAGCTGAGTCGGTGGGGGATGGGATAGCAGGCTGCTTGCTGCTTGTGCTGACTGACACATTTGCAAAACAAAGATCCTAAAGAAGCCATGCAAGGGAATTTAAGGAGGCACTGGATTACGACTTTTTTTGTAGGCTTCAGGGATTCTAGTGTTAATATAGAGAATACAAACCATTTTATAAACTAAAAATGATTAACTTATCAGGCAATATATAGGGTTCTTCACAAATTTTCTAAATAGCCTAGTCATTGGTCATTGCATGTTTTTACAGTGCAGAACCATCTTTATTATAAACTTTTTATAGAGTACTCTCTTTGAGCTATTGAAACAATTTTTCACTGCATACTGTTGGCTTATCATTGCTTCAGAAATTTTGTAGTAGATCAGGATTGTCCTTTGAAAGTCCCTGAGGATTCCATATGGTGTTTCACCAGTTTCCAATGGCCTCTTTCTCACTTTGATGCCCTTGGTGTAAATCCTTTTATTGCATCATTTAAAACAGCATTCTGCTCCTCCGCTTACTCATCACTTACATTCTCATTCTTGTTCCTTTTTACCAAGCAAAAACATGTCTCTGCTCTTTACTAATTAATTGGTAAAGCATCTTAGAAACCTCTTTTCTTAATGCCTTATCGGGTCTGGGACTTTCTTTTTCTCCTGTAAAAATACTATCTCTGCTATTAAGGAGGTAATAAGTGAAAATACTTTTCACTGTTAATGTCATGATTGAGATCTGTAAGCATTACAACTTACACATTTTATTGATTGGTCAGACCTATATCATTTGTGTCTTTTATGAACATCTGATATTTGATGAAAAAAGTGAGATTTAAAATTTTAGCTTAATCACCAATTCCCCATCTGTCATTTTTGGGCCATGCAGGCAATAAAATAAATATAGCACAACAAGGTAAGGAATAAGAAAAAATATCTTACCCTCATTTTCTTTTACCACAACCCTGCAAAACCCTCCTCCTAAATTTGATCATTTCAAATAAAAAATTAAGATTTAAATGCTTAAAATTAAATCCAAACTGAGTCCATTATTTACATATGCAGGAATATATAGGACATAGTATGGGGGGTTGATTGGTTTTTAGTTACTACTAACTATTAGTTGTGCATTTAGATGGAAAGGAATTCAATTGATTAGGTCTTCCAGCGTAGCAAACTTCTTTTTGTCTATCTATGTTGAAAGAAACAAACCTCAAAAAAGTTGTTGAAAATCAGGAGAAATTCACAGTGGGGACTGAAGGAACTGAGCATACTTTGTGATTTTGTGTAATACAAAAATTTATAATAAGAATGCAAGAATTTCTTAGCAACTCAGGGACATTTAAGACATATAGCTAACTAGTAAAAATACCATTGTACAAGGCTTTAATAATAAGCCTTTGCAATTATTTATCTTAGGAATTAACTTACTATAATATGTCTGTCTTCCACGTTTTATATAAAACTTTTGAGTCTGCTAAAAAATATTGTAATTAGAATGCACTTTTGTATTAAAGTTTTTAATCCTGAGCAAATAATTTTTAGAGAGTAGTTTGTTTTCTCTTTAATTCAACTCTTCAATTGGAAAATCTCACACAAGTGAAACTTGTTGTAAATCCCTAACTTTCAGATACGAAAAAGCAATAATCGTGGGTACCCCTCATGGGCATTTTCATGCCAATGAATTTATAATAATTTTATTGAATGTGCTAAATGTCTCAAAAAAGTAGTTTCATTGTTGAAAATCTATTTGAGACTCTCAATGTGTGTATACAGTTTTATACAGGCTGTTCATACCTGAGTTTACAATTGTAGGCAAAAAATTGTCATGTAAACAAAATGTGTCCAAAATTTGAGAGTGACTTTTGCAAGTAAACACAGTGAACAAGTGAAGAATACATTATCTGTTTACTAAATGCACAACTAAATTTGTAGGGAGTAGGAGTGGTTTTCCATTATTTAATTAATAACAACAACTGTCTGTGTGTGACAACAGATGGCGCTATACCAGTGCTTAACCAGACACAGACAGACACAGGAGGCACACTTATAAAACACAAATGGTTTATTTATTTTCACCTCGTTTCCCACAGGCCCAACACAGTCTCAACCACAAAGCACAATACTTTTAACTTTTTCTTCTTCTCTCTTACTCCTAAACGGCAAGCTTCGTCCACCTTCAACCTGACTCTGTCTCACCGAGTAGTCTCTGCTGGCCCCTTATATAAGTCACCTGGAAGTGCTCCAGGTGCTTGTCACCCCACTTCCGGCTGCACTTCTGGGTGTGGCGGAAGAACCTTCCACACAGGCTAAGGAACAGTTGCAGCACCCCCTGGTGGCTCACCTGGATCCCAACAGGGCTGTAGATAACTCCATCTCCCATGAATCCCTGTGGGAGTCCAAGGCACCACTGCAACTTATGGGGGCTGCCATCTAGTGTCCTGGGGGAGGTACTGTGCTGCCCACGCTTGCTCCTCTGGTCCTCTTAGTGAAGAGGCGCCCCGGCCAATTTCAATGTATTTTTAAAATTATATTCAGAATATTCTGTAAAAAAACTTCATGTAAAATAATACATTTCATTTATTTTTTTGTGAAATATAGTTTCAATTATTCTTTAAACTAAGATGAAACAGCTAGAGTTTTTTCATATTTCTGGTATTTTTGAGTTACAAATGCATTTTGCTGGTTAGTGGCTCCTCTATACTGTATAAATATTGAAGTGTTAATATTTACCATCTACAAGATATATCCTTTGGTTGTGTAAATATTTGGGGGGCACAGTAGCATAACAGACACCACTGTCATTTCTCAACACTTAGATCTTGATTCAGGTCCCAGCTGGAGTGAGTTTTTAGGGAGGCACTCTGATTTACACCTAGAGCCTCTAAAGACATGTAGCTATGTTGACCTGGCAAGGGTAAATTAAGTGATCTCATACATATCTACAGTATACTGTATACATGAACAGAATACAAAAGAATGGCACTGCAAACTTCCCGTAAGAAAAGCTGCATTTGTGTAAGAACAGTTAACCAAAAATACACAGGGAAGTGATGGTTAAAAGAACTATTAAATGTCATTAGCCTCGCTTTACAGATACCCTTTTTTAGGTTGTAGGAAATTTATCCATGCCAAATCCAGAGTGTCCAAGTGTCAACCAAAGCACCTTTCCTACACTCACCTTTTTTGTGCTGTGGTTCACTCTTTCTCTGACAGCATTATATCCCTGCTAGACCCCCCACCTACCCTTGCCTCAGCTTACAGACTGTAAATTTTACTTGGTACTGTCAGGAAATGGCTTGAACACACTAGGATTATCCGTTTGCAATATTTAATATGGGAATTGTGGTTCAGTAGAGGAAGCAGAGGGGAGAAGGTATAACCATTGAGGTTCTAAAAATTCCCATTTTCTGAGTGCCTTCCTCAGACCTTAACATGCTTTTATTACAAGCTACCTTGAAATTATTACTTTTAAATAATCCTGATTACTTATTTCTTGCTCACACAGAGCTGCAGATTTACATAAACTTTTCTGTCATTCACATCTATTCTCTTGCACTGTTAAAATAAACAGAGACCACAAACAACATCTAGTTTTGATTCACTTTCATGTGCTAAATGCTTAATTGTATTTATTTCCCCTTGAACGCAGTTTTTATTATTAACACAGAGGATTTTATTCTTAACAAGTAGGAAATATGGTACATGCTCAGCATTAAAAATGAATCCAAAATACATTCCTAAATTGGAATTATTAGATACTCATAGATGCACAAGCCCTCAAGAACTGGTTCAAACAACACACACATACCAAAAATGATTTTACTATATTTTTTAATTTACTGTTTGACATATTTTTGGCATGAGTGTCACAATGTCATGCAGATACATGCCAAGATGTAAGTATGTGGGATTCATTGGGATTATAGGTTGTGATAGATGGCCAGAAGCTCAGCCGGGCTGGGATGTCCAAAGAATGGACGGATGGGGGAAGGCAGCTACTTTGGGAAACTGCCTTCTCCAGGATGTTAGATGGCGATTTTCCTGCAGCATAGTGGTGCCCCAAGTTCCTGCAGGGCACCATGGGATATGGAGTTCAGCTTCACAGCCCTGCTGGGTACCATGGGTGCCGCCAGGAGATGCTGCAGGGAGATTTCTGCTTCAAGTATAGCCTGGAAGCGCTCCTGTGCCCCCGTCAACGTGACTTGTCAGCACTTCCGGGGCCAATGGAGAATTGCCTTTTTCTTTAGTAGGGAAATTGCTACTAGGCATTAACAGAATATGACTAAACGAAGGATGAAATATGTACCCAGAGTATGTTCTTGATTTAACAATCTACTTCAGTCCAGTTTTGTTTTGCAATAATTCAATATCTCTCCCC
>JANRMT010062818.1:38665527-38685477 GCA_026402145.1 Polypterus bichir lapradei | reverse complement strand
AAGTTTAGGTTTACATCGTGCTTTGTTTCCGAAGTAGCAGAACTCATGAATATGGTTGTATATGTCACTCGCTTGCTTCTTATTGTTTCGCTGCCTTCTCAATTATATAATGCATGTTTTCTTCAGCGCTCTTTGGGCCTCTTCCTGGTTTTCTACGTACTGCGTGATTACGTGGGAGGCGTGATGATGTCACACGAAACTCCGCCCCCACGGGTTTCACGCTCATCTCCATTACAGTAAATGGAGAAAAACAGCTTCCAGTTACGCATAGAATTTCGAAATGAAACCTGCCCAACTTTTGTAAGGAAGCTGTAAGGAATAAGCCTGCCAAATTTCAGCCTTCTACCTACACGGGAAGTTGGAGAATTAGTGATGAGTCAGTCAGTCAGTCAGTGAGTCAGTGAGTGAGTGAGGGCTTTGCCGTTTATTAGTATAGATTATTTGGAACACATGCATTTCATGTGTGTTCCTTGTCTACAATGATCTATGTAAATGTAGGATGACAGGGAATGCTAGGCAAGAAATGTTGAACACATACCTAAAACAGAAACTTTTTTCATGTTATAGTACTAATGACAAAATTTTGACATGAAGTGTATAATGTGTGAAACCTGAAGAACAAATATCAAATAAACACTTTCACAAAAGGTGCATGTATAACAAATCAAGAATGCTTTCATTCAAGAATATAATCAAAGAAAAAGAAATTGGGTTAGGGTACAATTCTGACACGACCGTTTGGGTGGTGCAGCAGTAAGAACTGCTGACTCATAATCAAGAGGTTGCTGGTTTGATTCTAGGTACTTCCTAGAATTACCGTTTTGATTAGTGAGCTTCTCTTATTGTAACTATCTATATATATATAAAAGTCAATGTGTGTATGTATGTACAGTATATATGTATATTCCAGCATCACGTTCAAACGGTTAGAGTGATTTTCATGAAACTTGGTACACATGTTTTTTACTAGTCGACTAAAAATACTGTAGGGTGAAATCAATCATAACCCACCCTCTTCTGGGTAGGGTGGGGGGTAATCTTGCGGTCTTGTATGCACGTTATCATCCAGTTGACACTTGGAACGACCACCAGAGGGCGAACTGGAGGTTACTGCCAGCGTTTTTTATGTTTGAGCACTACCGCGCCCCTATTGCTTTTCAAATTAAATAGAGTTGGCCGGGCTGGCATCCCAACTATTTTTGGGACTCATTCTGTCTTTGTGACTCGAACAGCCATTTATATATCTTATATATATATATGTCTACATGTGGTAGTGTGCATGTCTGTCCGGCCCGGAAGTGAGAGGTAGAGTCGGGGTAAGGGCTCCAGCTCCTAGGATACGCAAGTGAGGCCAGCACACTGGCAAAAGGAAACCTCCGAAGAAAGACAGTCACTTAGCTGCTAATGCACAAATGATGCGAGCACGTCATCAACATGAATCCTTCTAGGAGAGAGATGCCCAGAGTAGGTCTGACGATTTCAATACTTCATAGGATCCCATGACTTCTCTCATTATGGTAAGTACCATAGTTGTCTTATGGTACTGATGTATTTATGCAAATCCAACAGAGTGGTTGTGGGCCGAGAGCAGGGGGGCGGGGCCTTCCTCATTCCATCAGCAACTTCTGTTCGAGTTACTCTGCATCTCACCATGTGTTGGAGTGCACCTTGCCTATGCTTAGCTAGCGATACCTGTTTGTTCAACATACATTATCATCTACAGATTGTTAAGGAGTAACGTTTGACATTTTTAGAGGGTAGTTGATGATTGCCACAGATATCATGGGCATGTGCTTTTCTCCCCACGGGGGGAACACTTTCCCTTCAGAGCTGAACACAATCTCATACAGTGCCAACATCCATTGATTTTTAAACTTTGTCCTGTTTCATTAAGTCAATGTATGTGTGTGTGTGTGTGTATATGTATGTATTGTATGTTCCAGCATCACTACTTCCGAACAGCTGGAGCGATTTTCATGACACTTGGCACACATGTTTCTCATTGGTCGACTTAAAATACTGTAGGGTAAGTGTTTGCCAGTCTGGCTGGCAGTCCCCTACCCTAACGTCTAACCCACCCCCTTCTGGGTAGGGTGGGGGTTTATCTTGTGGTCATGTATGCATGTTATCATACAGTTGACACTCTGAATGACCACCAGACAGCGAACTGGAGGTGACTGCCAGCTTTCTTTATATTTGAGCACCACCGCGCCCCTATTGCTTTTAAAATTAAATAGAGTTGGCTGGTTCCGAGCGTCAACTGGATGATAACATACATACAAGACTGCAAGACAAACACATTAGTAAGTCTTCATTGTTTGTTAATCTATTTTTATTTTTAAAGTTATGTTTTTGTTTTTATTACCGTACTGTATATGTCCACAGATAAGTTGGGCCTGGATTTTACTGTGTAATTTCTGGTATTTTATAATGTTGGTCATACAAGTCAAATGCAGAAAACTCACACTATTGGTCCAAGAGATTATGATATGCTAACGCCCACCTGAGAGAGTAACCATTGAGCACACTGCCTTTTTTTCTATGTGGGTGAAGCAATGCGCTGTATCAGCACGTTCTCCTAATCTCTCTCTCTCTCTTTCTCTATTGTGCCTGTCGTGACCACACAGTAATACCCAAACTATTCCGAAGCAACATTTGCACCGTCTTGTGTTTTTTGTATCTCACACCCTCATAAAAGTTTGTCGTAAGAGCATCCCTTATCTACAATGGAGCATTCGATCAGAAGAAAATATGAAGCTGGTTTTAAATTAAACGTCTTGGAAGTGGTGAAACAAATTGGTAACTGCGCTTCTGCCACACAATTCAATGCATCTGAGAAATTGATGCGAGATTGGAGGAGGCAAGAAGATGTAAAAAAAAAATTTAAGTGTTACATTTTTCAAAGGGCGTGTAAGTTGAGGTCTGATTTTATGATCGAAATTTTGGGTTTCAACAACCGACTCATATTTATTTTTATTTTTAAAGTTGCGTTTTTTTGTAATTATATTTTTCTCCAACAATTAAAAAAAACACTTTATTTTCCTCCCAGGCAACGGCGGGTATTTCAGCTAGTTATAGAATAAAAACATATGTTTGATTTGACTCTGTAACAGCATGTATAAATTTATGTTGTTTGTAAAGGTTAGCGTTTTTTTTTTATTCATTTATCTCTCAATCACGTTCACGCTCCCCCGATCTGACACTGCTGTTTTCAAATAAAGATGTGCTATAACAGATGTGAATTCAGATTGGGATGAGGGTTCTACAGCGGAGAAAGAGAACAGAAGCCCTCTCTGCAAGAAACGTCCACTAACACATAAGAACAACACAGCTGCACCTGGTGTAAAGGTGAAAAATGGCACTGTTTGGATGCAGCAACAGGTCGAGCATCATTCTGCCAGTGAATCTGACACATGCATGTCTTTCATTGAAACAGCAGGGCATGCCGAGCTTGCCAAGTTATCGTGCAAATTTCAGTTTGTGATTATGTTTTACGATGGTCTTTATATGAAAATCATTTATATGTTACTTATGTAAAAACCACATTGAATGTTGTTTACCTATATTTATTTACTTATCTTCCTACAGATTAGAAAGCTTCCTGTGTTTGATCAATATGGGCATGCTGACAAAGTACTTGTGCAATGCCACTCCTTATTCAGGAAAAGATCCCAGTTGTCCCATGAGAGAAAGACTTTCTGGGACTAAGATCATAAAGCTTATGAAACCGTTTCTTGACATAGGTAGAGCCGCAACAACAGTGGTGTAAATTGCGACAGGAGCTTCCACCTTCAGCTAAAGTCATTCACGTACTGAAGTGGCATTGCACACGTACATTTCTTTTTCTTTGGTTTTGTTCTTGTTTTGTTATACATATACCTTTCCTGAAAGTGTTTATTTGATATTTAGACTTCAGTCTTGACAAATTATACACTTCATGTCAAAATGTTAACATAACATGAAAAAGTTTCTGTTTTAGGTATGAGTTCAACATTTCTTGCTTCGCATTTCCTATCATCCTACATTTACAGTACATAGATCATTGTAGACACGGAACACACATGAAATGCATATGTTCCAAATAACGATGTATTATTTACCCTATACAATTCCAGGCACCTCACACGCAGAACTTTTTGACTGAGTTGAGCTGCGACGGTGGGGAGATGGGATAGCAGGCGGCTTGCTGCTTGTGCTGATCAACACATTTACAAAACAAAAGATGCTAATTGAGATGTGCAAAGGAATTTAAGGTGGTCCAGGATTACAAGTTTTTTTGTAGGCTTCAGGAATTCTAGTGTTAAACTGGTGCTGGCCTTTTCTTTTTTATGATGTCATGCAGTGCATAATAAGCCTAGTTTATAGGATGGGAGAACCCACTGAAACATTGATAAGCCACGTAATGAAAAATAAGGTCTGTTGTGTATAGCAGGGGCCACAGAGTGGTGTTTTTCATTGTCCCAAAATGTGTCAGAGTGTACACCCTTTATTATTAGGTACGTGTGGCCTTAGAGAAGGCATGTCAAACACGCGGCCCGCTACAGAAATCTATGAGGCCTGCATGACAGATCCTAGTTAGCACTAAACTTGTACAAAATGATTACTATCGTTTGTAAATGAATCATTCTGCATCTTCGGCGTTACTTACTGACATTTCTTACTTCCGTCTTCTGACAAAACCACGTTTTCTCATGGCATTACGGTACTGGAAACGTCATCTGCTAGTATAGTTGCAGCTGCATCAGCTCCTTGATACCCTAGGAATGACACTGCCAGACCTCCCCCCCCCCCCCCATGAGCCTTGACCAAAGTTAATGAGCTGTGATATCGCAACTGAAGTTTTAGGCTGCAGCAGCCTGGCAGGCTACTGGCTGGGCTGCTGAGACTGGCCACTGGGCAGAACTGACCATCACGAGTAGTAAAAACTTGCATATTTTCACATAATGGAGCGGGAGATCGACAGGTGGATCAGTGCGGCGTCCGCGGTGAAGCGGGCTCTGCATCAGTCTGTTGTGGTGAAAAAGGAGCTGAGCTGTAAGGCAAAGCTCTCAATTTACCAGTTGATCTGCTGTACATTCCTACCCTCACCTATGGTCACGAGCTGTGGGTAGTGACCGAAAGAACGAGATTGCGAATACAAGTGGCTGAAATGAGTTTCCTCCACAGGGTGTCTGGGCTTTCCCTTAAAGATTGGGTGAAAAGGTCAGTCATCCGGGAGGAACTCAGAGTAGAGCCACTGCTCCTCTGCATCGAGAGAAGTCAGATGAGGTGGCTGGGATGCCTCTTGGATGCCTCCCTGGTGAGGTGTTTCGGGCACATCTAACCAGGAGGAGGCCCCGGGGAAGACCCAGGACACGCTAGAGGGACTATGTCTCTCGGCTGGCATGGGAATGCCTCGGGATTCCCCTGAAAGAGCTAGTAGAAGTGGCCGGGGAGAGGGAAGTCTGGGCATCTCTGCTCAAGCTGCTGCCCCCATGACTCGATCTCGGATAAGCAGAAGAGGATGGATGGATGGATATTTTTGCATTTTTTTCTCTAGTTTTATGTAATTTTGTGCAAGTATTGTAATGAACCGTTAGCGCAGACTACAGCTGAAGATCTGAAGTGGACGCGAGAAGTTGGTGAGTTGTTTATTAGCAAATTTTTGTGATTTTGAGTTTGTAAAATTAGTGTAGGTCAGGGGGCTTTTTGCATATTGGCTTATTTTACAATATAAACTTTGAAGTATACTTAGTAAAGTAAAATTTGATTTTTGGAGGATTTGTTTTCCAACTTGAATTACTGAGCAATGAATTCAGTGAGCGTTTTTGTGATTTCAGTTCACACGAACAGGACTTTGCTCTGTTTATGTTGCCATACTCTTACAGCGTTGAAAATGCGCCTGAGAATATCCAAATGGAATTGATTGAACTGCAGTCAGATTCTATTTTGAAGGCAAAATACAACGAAGTTGGTGTGCCAGGCTTGTATGCTTACCTGCCACACTTGTATGTGCAGATCCATAAGTTGGCATCGAGAGTACTGTCTATGTTCAGAAGCACTTACCTTTATGAGCAATTTTTTTCATTAATGAAAGCTACCAAAGCCCCACATCGCTCAAGACTTACTGTTGATCACCTTTTATCCCCCATAAAAGTTGCAGCTGCACAAGATTTCAAGCCTGATATTGACGAACTGGTTACTAAAGAGATGACAATTGTCGGGACAAAAGAAATAGATCTCAGACTGTAAGACTCCTATATAAGGACCTAGCTAAAAGGGTAAGACTCTAATTGTACGCTGTTGTACAGAGATTGTATGGAAATAAATTGCTTTTCTTTAAACTCTAAACTTTAAGTGTTACATTTTTTTAAATTTTCATTATTGTAAAGAAAGCTACAGTAACTTTGTATAATAGTATAATAGTATTTGTTACAGTGACGCACGTATGGCAGTCGAAGTGGCCCACCAATGGTAGTGAGTTTGACATGCCTGCCCTAGAGTATACCATCTAGTCAGAGGTATATTACTTGATATCAGACAGGTGCAGGTTTCTTCCCTGCTTTGTGGGAGTAAGGCATTTCTAAAATAGACTGAGGGTGTTGTCTGCATCAGCAACATGATGCTGTTCAGGAATAGCCTTTGGAGGTCATGAAATCTTTAAATGGGCAGCTATTTGAAATCTCAGAAAGCAATGTGACCACTGAAGCTGCAACACTGGCAGACAAAAGTTAAGGGGTGGTTCAGATGATGTAATTCCTTCTGACAGGCAAGGTCATATTCTGACACAGGGAAACTGGAAAATAAGGAATGGTAACATTAGGCAGGTACATAGTCATAATCTAGCTGAAGGTCAAAATCCAAATTAGAGAATAATAGTACTGTAGAAATATCCTGAGATATATTGCAAAATTGAAAACAAAAGCAAATGTCAGACATGTAAACACTAAACTGAAGCTAAACAAGAGACACCAAGGGATCAAAAAACGCCCTGACTCAGCTCTGGCTGGATGCACAGAAAAACATGTCTGAAGCAAGAGAACTAAGGATTATTTAAGGCAAAGCATGTCTGAAACCTTTTTGGCATGTCCAGGAAGTCTTGCAAGGCAATGGCTACCCTTAAGTAATAATAATAAATCTTTTATTTATGTATATACTAGGGAGCTTACCCCTTGCTCATTTCGCTCGCCAACCCCCCTTACCTGTGCTACACGTCAGCCACTTCATGTCTCTGCTATTCGTGTTGTGAGGAGGGGGTTGAACGCACCCCAAGGAGATGCGGTCACTCCTCCAAAACCCCCTCTTAAATGGTGATACAATGGGAAACAAATACAGTTTTTTTTACCTCCTCTTTGCTCGATCAGCTGCTTGATTGCTGTAGTTGACTTACTACATGATCTGCCTCTCGCACAGCGCTTCGAACATTTAATGTAATGTGTGTGTCTGTAATACAGTATCTGCCAAACAATACAAAGAGTAAACGACACATTCTGCCCTTTTTGGGGCTCATCAGTGTACTCACTTTTGCATTCCCTTATGTGGATTGAATCTCGGAGATTAGCGCCTGAAGCGAAGCCTCTGACATTGCGCCATGGCAGCTGGTTCACTTATTTGACAGGGTAAAGATTCAGAGTATTACATTCTTAGATCTGAGTCACAATCCTATTATTTGGGTGGTTACCTACCAGTTAAAATAAAGGTGGAAAATAAAACAATATTGCATGTCTCAATTTTAACTCTAATTTTATTTGCTAATAGGAAATAAATATTATTCATTTTCACATGAATGATGTAATATCATGTTTAAAAAACAAAATGAAAATTAGTTAGATTATTACATAGATTTTCTTTTCTGATACACTTGTGATATTACAGCAAATTAACTTTATCAATATGGAGATAATGCAGTGCTTGAAGTGGGCCAGTGTACACCAGTACAGAGTACCTCCACTTCTTAATTTTTGGCAGTAGCATATTGTCAATGATTGGTGCATATTGCTTATGATTTTTTCAGTCATACAAACCTACATCACATATATCCAAGCCTATTCCCAACTCTGCTCTTTAATTGACTGTTATGATAGTTTTATGCTTGAAACTCCAAGGGGAACCCCACCCCCCTCTACTTTCTGATCGACTATCATTGTATCACAGCATTTGAAGCTCCCTCTCTGCCTTCTTCAATTGAATAAAAAAATCTAAAACATAGAGCACTGACACTTATATATGCCCACTTCAGGAACTGAGATAATGTACAAGAATGGCAGATGATGGCTTTCATGATAATTTTAATTTGTACAGCTCTTACTTAGAAGCATTACATTTAAACTGTGTAAGTAATGCATTGCTAAAAGATCAAGTGATAAATATTTTTTAAGATGTTTATAACAAATGAACAAGATTGTGAATAAGTAAAACGTAATAGCATTCTTTTTTCATATTTAGCATATGTGGTGTTACTAGTATCTAAAAGGTCTGAATGTCATGGTGATGCTTGGTAATGTTCTAAATATAACAGATCAATTTATTTTATATTTTCTAGGCTTTTGCAGGCAACACCAATACTGAAAGCGTGGTCCGCTATGACTTGCAACATTCAGTGGTTGCTCGTTACCTTCGCTTTGTACCTCTGGACTGGAATGGAGAAGGACAGATTGGACTCCGGATTGAAGTATATGGTTGTCCTTATTGTAAGTATACAAAATTAATTATTTTGTTTCATTATAATGAAATGTAATCATGTATTGTAAATCAAACTGAAAAATCCTACTTCTGGAGATATTCAGTGGCTGACTGCTCATTTTGTAAAAGAAACAAAATATTGTGACTAAAATGTCATTTTAGTCATAAGTTATTTACATTATTTTTTCCTTTCTTGATATCCTGTTCTCATTTTGCTAAATTAATAAAGGCACATCACAAAAATGTTTAATGCACTCAAATGAGATTATGAATCCATCTACCATTCCTACAAATTTTCTATTTGAACTCTCTTTATTAAGTTATAGTGTCAGTTTGCTTGTTGCTACAGTTATACAGCATTTGATATAGGTTTCTCAACAGCAGTGTGAATGTCTGTAGTATGCTGAAATGAAAAATGCAGTACATTGTGTTACTATATGAATTACAAAATACTTCCCAATAAACAGAGCGTATCTAGGGGACAGAAAGAAATCAGCTCATATGATATGTATAATATGTTTGCTTCTCTTAAAATGAAACATAGTGAATAATGTATTTCCAAAGTGGATCATAGATGTGCTGTACTGCTGACCAATAGGCAGTTCAGAATAGTTTTAGGATCAGCAGACAGCATGTTGTCAAAATAACAGGCATTTGATTAAAAACCAGTAAGTCAAACTAAACCACATAAAGCCAAAGTACTAAATTCGAATTGCTCTCTTAGATGGAGAAAAAAAGCCTATTTTTTATTATGTCATTCATTTCAATATTAAAATTTCTCTTAAAATTCAAAGGTGCTGCTCTATGGAAACCATAAATGACATAGCATATACAACATATATAACATTCTCAAGCTCATTTAATTCAGTTCAATGTTGTTAAGGCCAGAGTCTTTCCCAGCAGTAATGAATGCAAAGAAGAAACCAACCCCTGACTGTGCTGTAGTCTATCTAAGAACTAAATGGTGGAAACATTCAAATAAATCCTACATTAGAATTGCCAATTGACCTAACAGTCATATATGTAGAATGTGGGAGGAAAAACTGGATTATCTGGAGCAAAACCCTCACAGATACAGAGAAAGGGAACTTAAAAGTTACATGGACACTGCACAGGTGTATGATACAAACTCAGGATCCTATATCTATGAGGCAGTAGCACCAACCACTGTACCACCTTAATGGGAAAAAACAACAACATAAAACCAAAAAAAGCTTTGAAATTTAGCTCCATGTTGAAAATTAAAAAGAATTGTACAATTGAAATTACTAACAAGATATTGAAATTCACATTTTTTTGTTTTTCTTACAATGAACAGTGGAACAAGATCAATAACAAGTTTAACACAAAGTTAGTTTTGTTTTGTGCTTCTGTTCAGTTGGCTCATCTGCTCAGTTTGTGTCTGATTGCCCATTAATAGCAGCGCGATGGCAATTACTGTCTCTCCCTCTCTCAATTAACAACATGCTGCTACACATTCCTCTCAAATTAAAGTGACAGAGCACAGGAAAAAGGTACAACTTCATGTAAATATTTATTGAAAAATTGCAATCGTTAAGCAACATTAGATTGAAATGATTGTCTTTGCCTGTAAATGTTTTTCATGAAAAAGCCCTAAAATCAATCCCTCTGTGCAAGTAATGAAGATCAAAGGTAAACATTAGTCCAGTCATATCAGAAGCACAATTGTATCTTTAATTCATTAGCGGATATACTATTTGGATGGTGCTTTGCCATATGGAAGAAAAAACTTAAGCTGCCATTTTTCAGTTTCAGCAGTATCTTGCACTGTTCCATACACCAAATGTATGCAGTTACTTGTATTTTATATCACCTACTTCAATCTAATGTACAAGTGACCACTGGCTTAAATCTCTGTGGGAGACCACCTCCTGGCTCATTTTATTTTTAGATGTGATCTTCATAAAGGTGATGCCCTGGGACATGTTGGTGTCTTAATCTGGTCTTTGTCTAGCTTTCTCAATTAAATAAATAATACAGATGAGCTGATACTTATTAATCGTTATGTGCCCAACTTTTTCTTTTTGATCTTTAATTAGATATTTTAAAAACATGTAACATTCCATACAATCAATTCAAAACTTAACAAAAACTAAATTCAAATCAACCCCACCCATGAGAAAGAGAGGAAGGCCAACAGCCAGAGTAAAACAATTGAGAGTAGTAAAGAGAGAAAGGAGTCTTTTCCTCCAATATAAATGCTTATTGGTCCTGCCAGGTTTTAAAAAAGTTTTGAACAGATCCTCTTAGTGAGAATTTGATTTTTTCCAATGTCAAATAGTACATAACATCTGTTATCCACTGACTTAAAAGAGGTGGGTTAGAATTCTCTCAGTTGAGCAAGATAAGTCTACCTGCTAATAATTAAGTAAAGGCAATTACAGTTTGTTTGTCCTTCTCCACTTTAAGCCCATCTGGAAGTACACCAAACACAGCTGTTAATGGTTTAGGAGAGATTGTGACACCTAGGCTATCTGAGAGTCACTTAAAAAATTTTGTCCAGTAAGATGTTAATTTGGTACACACCCAAAACATGTGGCCCAGTGAAGCTGGAGCTCAATTGCAATGTTCACAGGTTGGATCTTGCCCTGGAAACATTTTGGACAATTTTAAGCAAGATAGATGTACTCGATAAAAGATTTTGAGTTGAATCTATAATAATTAAAGGCAAAGCCCTGACTGACTGACTGAATGACTGACTGACTCATCACTAATTCTCCAACTTCTCATGTAGGTAGAAAGCTGAAATTTGGCAGGCTCATTCCTTACAGCTTACTTACAAAAGTTAAGCAGGTTTCATTTCGAAATTCTACACGTAACGGTCATAACGGTCGATAACGGTCGACAACGTCCGCCATGTTGAACTTTCTTATTTATGGCCCCATCTTCACGAAATATGGTAGGCGGCTTCCCTGCGCTAACCGAAACCGATGTATGTACTTATTTTGATGGTATGACGCCACTGTCGGCCGCCATATTGAACTTTCCAATGTCACCAATTTTCAAACTTCCCATGTAGGTAGAAGTCTGACCCCATCTTCACGAAATTTGGTAGGTGACTTCCCTGCGCTAACCGAAACCAATGTACGTACTTATTTCGATGGTATGACGCCACTGTCGGCCGCCATATTGAATTTTCCAAACATCACTAATTCTCCAACTTCCCGTGTAGGTAGAAGGCTGAAATTTGGTAGGCCCATTCCTTACAGCTTACTTACAAAAGTTAAGCAGGTTTCATTTCGAAATTCTACGCGTAACGGTCATAACGATCAACAACGTCCGCCATGTTGAACTTTCTTATTTATGCCCCCATCTTCTCAAAATTTGGTAGGCGGCTTCCCTGCACTAACCGAAACCAATGTACGTACTTATTTCGGTGGTATGATGCCACTGTCAGCCGCCATATTGAACTTTTCAACAGTCTTTGTTACTTATGAGCCCATCTTCAAGAAATTTGGTACACGGGTTCCCAACGCTAACTGAATCCTACTTACGTACATATATACGTCCATAGCCTGCAGCTCGGTCACCGTGTGAGGCGGCGTTGGGTCCCCCATCCCACGTTGTTGGCTGCCTGCCTATATAAGGCCGTCCGTCACTCCAGTCTCTACATTCCCTTCCTTGCTTCGCCACGGGATTCACGTCTCCCTGCTGATAACTACAGCCTTTTTGTTTAATCCACGGCTTCTCCGCTGTTTTATTGTTTGTTTATTACAATTATAGTTATTGTATAGGTATTTTACACTTACTTTACATTACTCAGGTACCCATTTCCTTCATCATTCCAACCCCCATTACCATGTCTATCGAGGTAATCACCATCGATCAAAGAACTGTCACTTACCGAGTGGTTTCCATGCCCGGAGATGGCACCTACCTTTTCCATTCTCTGTGTTACATATTGCACGGCCATATCAGGCTCACTCTTGATATCCGGAAGAACATTGTGTCTTATGTATTGAATGACTGGGACAGGTTCAAGGTGTGGACTGATGACGGTACAGGAGATAATTATACTACACAGGAGCACTAGAAGAGTGAAATGCTTAAGCCCTTCACCTATGGTTCTGCATGTGAGTTGATGGCTGCCGCTGAATTGTTCGGTTGGTGCTTTCAAGTGTACCGAAATGGTCAAATATTTTACACCTTTCGACAACCGCCAATGCCTCTTAAACATCTTACATTCACAGGTGACGATTTCAGTAGTGGACACTTTGATGTTTATGAATGTTTAAACTCTCAAAAGCTGGATGTGAAGTTATCGATGAAACCGGTTGTAAGCTTACAACGCTTGACAGATGCCGAATGTCACTTCAACACAAGTCCTGCAAATACTGTCGTAATTGAAACAAACCATGAACCTCAAACTGATTATGACAGCAGCAATCCAAGCTGTGAGATTTGAGACAAGATTACTGTTCACATGGCCAACTGTAAGTTGCATGCTCAAGAGTAAGCTCAGCGCACAGCTTGGTCATGTTACAACCAGAGGGCTGAACTGACAACATGGTATACAAAGAGATCTTTAACAAATAATTATTGGCATATTTTCCCTCAGTTTAAAAAGGTTAAATTTTCTTCTTAATAAAAATTTTAATGCAGTACTTCGCCGCTGCGAAGCGCGGGTATTTTGCTAGTAATTTAATATTTTGCACATATGGAGCTAGAGTGAATTCTGTGCATTGTTACCTTCCACTACATTTCTAAAACGTTGAGTAAGCGATCCTTTTCCCACTGTACTCTGGGATTTTTAAAAGTAATGGACTTTAAAATGTTTTTATATATTATACAAATATGGTCTTGAGTCCCTAAAACTGATCAATATCTGTTCTGGAAAAGAAATAGGTGGGAGGTGAGGAAAACTGGGCAGATTTCATTTCATTCATTTTTTTTTTTTTTTAATTTTTATTAATTTTATTATATTCCTTCCATACAAATCAATCAATTTTTACAAAAAGTAGGATTGAGAACAAGTTGACCCCCACCCCTGAGAGAGAGAGCAAGGCCAATGGTGTAAAACTTAAGGCTTGTAAACATACCTAAATTGATAAGTTTGATAAGCCAATAGAGATGAATGGAGAAGAAAAAGAAATACAGAATAATTGCTTCCTCTGTGCTTTAAGAGCTTATTCTAAAATATTACTGATTAGATCCTGCCATGTTTTGAAAAATATCTGTACAGATCCTCTAACTGAGTATTTGATTTTTTCCAATTTCAAATAGTATAACACATCTGTTTCCCACAGACTTAAAAGAGGAGAGTTAGCATTTAGTTAGCATTTAGCAAAGTTTCTAATTTGGAGATAGTGGAAAAATTGTGTTGATGGGAGACTAAATTTGGTGTGTAATTGCTCATAGGATGCAAAGGCATTATTTGTATACAAATCTCTGAATGATTTAATCCTATTCGAAGTTCGAGAGGGTGGAAAAAGGTGGTTATCTTGTAGAGGAGTCACAGATAGAATATTCTCTAGCGTAAAGTGCTTCCTACATTGGTCCCTCATTCTGAGTGAATGAAAGATATTTGAGTTGTTAATAAATTGACAATACCTTGTATTTAGTGGTGTACAAAACAAGAATATAAAGAAGTACTGCAGGATTTAATTTCTATTTCAGACCAAGCTAGTGTGTGTTCATCTATTTGTGTCAATGTCCAGTTTTTATAGCTTATATGTTTGCTGCCCAGTAATAAAATTGATAATTAGGTTGAGCCATACCGCCTTCTGATTTAGGTCATTGTAAGGCCACCTTTTGAATACATGGGTTTTCGAATTCCAATTAAATGAGGTTATGGTTGAATCTAATTTAAAAAAAAAAAAGATTTATTAATGTATATGGGGATGTTTTGAAATAGGAATGTTATTTCTCCCTGCTAAAGTAAGATAGAGGGTAGACCATCTATCCATGTCTTGTTTAATTTTGTCCATGCAAACAACAAAATTTTGTTGGAAAGAGCTTTATATTTACTTTTAATGTTGACCCCTAGGTATTTAAACTGATCTTCAAATTCATTTTGAGTCCAGATATCTTTTGAAATGCTGCTAGTACATTTAGGACTGTAGGCAAAGAATTTTGTTGGTCTGATATATACAGTACCATATCATTTGCATATAGTGATATTTTCTGTTCAAGTACTTCTCTGAAAATCCCCTTTATCACTGATGACTTTTGAAAGTGAACAGCCAGTGGCTCAATGGCGATTGCAAATAGTAGTGGTGACAAGAGGCATCCTTATCTAATACTGCATTCTAGTTTGAACTGTTAATGCAAACTGAAGCATCTGGACTGGTATACCATCCCCCACGGCCAGTGGTTGGGGAGACTACGACCGGCCTGCCAATGATATCGATGGGTGCAAAGAGTTCAACGAGGGAGGGCCTCAGGCAGGCTGGCTCAGGCTGGTGATTCAGGCCCCATAGTTTCTCTTACCCTTCAGACGATGAGGGGGGTCTGTGCCAGGGGTCCCTACCTCTTCATGAGGGCAAGACCAATCAGCCCCCTGATCGGTGGGTAATCCTCCCACGCCGGGTGGTCCTTACCGTGGTGGCCTTGGGCCATGGAGAAGGGGTCAACTGAACCCTTTCTGCCTGCACGGGCTTGGGGGCCCTCAGAGACACAATTTCTCTGCCACCTGGAGACAAGAGTGCAGATCCCACTCCTTCCCTGCGGTGTGCCTGGGCGCTGCCTTTTCTAGCAACAGGCCTGGGGCCTCATTATAACGCCGTGTGTAGAACTCACACTATAACATGACGTAAGCACAAAAGCCGAAATGTGCTTATGCACAGTAAAATCCAGATGCAGGAATCTGTGCATTTCACCAACTTCCGTGTTCTTCCGCTAAATAAATCTCGGTCAGCGTGAAAGGTAACGCTCGTGCACACGCCTGCTGTCCCGCCCCAACTCCTCCCAGAATTACGCCTCTTTGAATATGCAAATCAATATAAATAGCCCTTAAGCTCAGCGTTCTGTGAAAAGAGAATGAAAAAGCAAGAGGGAAAATGGAAGAATTTCAGCGATTACCAAGAGGAGGCAAGGAAAAATGTACTATTTGTTGGTTTAAACAGTGGTATAAACATCAAAAGGAAGCTGATCAAGTGACATAGCATGTCGAAGGAACTCGAAATAAAAAAGAAGTTGTCAGATATCAAAGTCATCATGAAAAGGCGAGTCATAGCCCACTGTCTGAGTGTCATATGAAAGCTTATTAGGGTACAGAGAAAAAAAAAGGCACACAGTGGGGAAAAGCATGAAATGTCAACTTCAATCTCAAAATTTCCACTTTAATCATGTAGTTTATTTTGTCATTAAAGTAGAACATCATAAACTTCATCTTAAAATCGTTTAATTAACTAGTTTCTCAAATCACATCGTAAGTAAAGTAGCACGTTAAATGCTTTGTTTTGTATGTGTTCTTCTATGTGCTCTATGTGTGTGAATCACTCTTAAACTGGCTTTTTCTGCCTCCGACAGGACACAGAATCCATTACATTCATGATATTACAGCTCCCTGAATAACTAAAATACTGAGGTGTATACGTGATATCATTTTCATGATGATGGGAGTTAAAGCACGTTATTAAACATGGGAACACGGTGGCCCAGTGATTGTGCGCAACCTTCGATGAAATAATTTATTGCAGCAGTACTCAGGGGCAGTTCTAGGCTCGTGGCGGCCCTGGGCAGAGGAAGAATCGGTGGCTGCTTCGCCCATCAAAGTCAATATAGTATCTTATGCACGGCGGATGGCCACGTCCGTTGCAGACACTGCATAGCCGCCTCGTGCTCATGACACAAGCATTTAACTTTTGCCGAAATTTGCCGCTGCGTTTTTAGCTGTGTCGTTATTTTCTTCTGTTTTATATTCAATATATGTTGGTGTGGCGGCCCAGTGCAGGTCCACAGTTTGCACATGCCTAAGGCCGCCCCTGCAGTACTGTCTCTTTCAAACGTACTAACCTCCAATTCCTGTCCTTCCTTTTCTTTCTCCAAGTAACCGATCGCCACACAATCAGCTCTGTAATGGATGTTAAGCCATCTGTAAGCTTATAACGGCAATTCTTCAAAACTTTTAAGGAACACTGAAATATCTTCGTAGTACATGTTTAATTATTCCTTCACGCCAGTCCCAGTGAAGTATACAGTGCGAGGCAGGAACAATCATGAGCGGAGTGCCAGATCCTTGCTAGCGTAGCAACACCATGTCCTTTAATTATTAACAATATAGATTATTTAAATGAAGTTAAAGTTTTATCTGTATAATATAATAAACATATTTTGCTGCATTTCATCTTAAAAATGATCATCATATGTAAATTCACTCTTTATAAAGTGGCTCAGGTTGAGCAATATTATAACTGTACTGCAAGTTTACAGTGAGGTAACTGTACTAATAAGTGCTAACAGTTCTACAAGGAGCAGTTGATGGACTGATTGAGTGCGTTTAGAGTTCTTGGGACGAAACTGCTTCTGAACTGCGAGGTCCGTACAGGAAAGGTTTGAAGCATTTGTCATATTAGAAGTAGTTCAAATAGGAAGCATGACTGAGGCAGCATGTGCTTGATGCTGTATACCAATACTTCTGTTTCCGATCAGCTTCTCTGAGTGGTGCAGTGAGAGTAATATGGAAAAAGATGATCCGCTGTGGCAACCCCTAATGGGAGCAGCTGAAAGAAGAAAAAGAAAGTGCAGTGAAAGTAACAACACTAAAGCAGCTATGGTATTTAGAATAGTTTGACCATTCCGTGGACCATTATATTGTTACTGGTTAATTACAATCAGATGCATTAAACTAATAAACAATATGCGGTTAATTTCCAGCTCCAGTAGCATATGTTAAAGCTGATGCATTTAAGAAGTTCGTAGTTGGATCTTGGGATCGAGCTGGAGGTCTGCCTTGAGGCAAGCTACTGCCTGTCCCAGCCCCTGCCTCTCAGTGCCTCCTAGCAGCTTTTGACCGAGTGTCCTGTGGGGTCCAAACGGTTTACTTTGAAAAAATTAGAGTGTTGGAGGCAGGCTCCACCACCCAAAGATCACAGCTAGGAATAATGGAATAGGACTCTAGTTCTATTTTGTGGGTTTCCTGAACTGGGGCCATAATTTAGAGGAAATGTCAGGGGCAGAGGTGAAATTCCTGGACTGACATAAGACGAGCAAGAGCGAAAGCATTTGCCAAGAATGTTATCATTAATCAAGAACAAAAGTTTGGATTATAAACAATGGCAACTGCCGATCTGGTGGCATTCTTCCCAGAGACCTGCTGGGCACCCAACTGGGAAACAGGGAAGTCTTTGGGCTTCCGTGGGGAGTTTGGTTGCAAAGCTGAAACTTAAAGGAATTGACAGAAGGGCACCACCAGGAGTGGAGCCTGTGGCTTAATTTGACTCAACACGGGAAACCTCACCCAGCTCGGACATGGAGAGGATTGACAGACTGATAGCTCTTTCTCAATTCTGTGGGTGGTGGTTCATGGTCCTTCTTAGTTGGTGGAGCTATTTGTGTGGTTAATTCTGATGATGAACGATGTTCCCTCCTGCTAAATAGTTATGCAACCCCAGACCGATCTGCGTCCATATTCTTAGAGGGACAGGTGGCTTTCAGCCAAATGAGATTGAGCCCTTCAACATCTAGGGCTGCACTCGTGCTACACTGAATGAATCAACGTGTGTCTACCCGGTGCCAAGAGGCGTGGGTAAGCCGTTGAACCCCTTTCGTGATGGGGACCGAGGCTTGCAATTGTTCCCCAAGAATGAGGAATTCCCAGTAAGTGTGGGTTCGCACTGATTAAGTTCCTGCCCTTTGTACATACATGGATGTCTGAACCCGCTAAGAAGTGTGTAACAACTCACCTGCCGAATCAACCAGCCCTGAAAATGGATGTGTTGGGCCCATACCCAGCCATCGGCGGCACTGGTGACCACAAGGGCTAAGCTGCGATGAGTGGGAGGGCCGCAGCTGTATGCACCTAAGCCTAGGGCGAGGTCCCAGGTGGAGCCGCTGTGTGTGCAGATCTTGATGGTAGTAGCAAGTATTCAAACTAGCACTTTGAAAGCCACAGTGGAGCCAGGTTCCATGTGAACAGCAGGTGAAAATGGGTTAGTTGGTCCTAAGGGATGGCCAAGCACCTTACCAAATCATGTGGTGATGCCCTCTGTTGCCCACGGGCCCATCAAAAGGGAGTTGGGTTCAGATCCCCAAATCTGGAGTAGCAGAGATGAATGCACTGGGTTGTGATGCAGTGGGGAAACCAACAGGAGCCCCGGAGAGAATTCTCTTTCCTCGCTGAAGGGCAGGGCCGCCCTGGAATGTGTTCATCCCAAGAGAGGAGCCTGCGCCTTAGAAAGTGTGGGGGAGAGGGTGTAAATATCACGCTGGGTTGAGCCCTTACCATGGATTGCCCTAACTGTGTTGCTCTTTGGCCTGCCTCCGACGCCCTACCCCTCTCCCCATTGGGAGGTGGGGATGGGAGCCATTGTGTGGCCTTGGGCTGGGGGCTGGGGGCTAACACAAGGCCTCGGCTGACGCCTAGCAGTTGGCTTAGAACTGGTGCGGACCAGGGAAATCCAACTGTTTAATTTAAACAAAGCATTAAGAGGTGATGTTGACGCAATGTGATTTCTGCCCAGTGCTTTGAATGTTAAAGTGAAGAAATTCAATGTTCCCTTCCCCTTCCCCTACTCCACACACGCCACCTACATGCCCAGAAGATGGCACTGGGACTTTGCACATGTGACTGGCCTGGCGGGTACATGACCAGTTGTCATTTGCCTCTGGCCTGGTGTTGTGAAGACCCTGAACTCTGATTTAAAGGTGGTGGTAGAACTTAATAGTCAAAAAGGCAGAGGGTCATGTAACTTAAAATAGGCAGGAATGGTATGAGGCCCAGTGGAGTAGCAGAGGTCAAGTCCCCTCAGGAGCAGAGGGTCATGCAGGCTCAGAGGCAGAAGGTCATGTAGGATGCAAGGCAGATGTTAACCTATTTTTGCCTACCTGTCCTGGCTACATGACCCTCTTCCTCTGTGTTCACATTACCGTCTGTAGGGTGGGCAAAAGTAGGTTTACAGTTGTTCATATGGAAAAAGACATGCAGGTTATGAGTATTCCAGCGAACTCACAACTGTAAACCTATGTTTGTGCACCCCTGTATAAGTGTGTGTATATATATATATATATAAATTTTTTTTTTTTTTTCTTTCAGATACACAGATTTTTTTTTTCTCTAAAAACAATATTTTGAATCTTTCGAGTCCCAATGTGCTGAATCTTTTTAAT
>JANRMT010062818.1:38604445-38655527 GCA_026402145.1 Polypterus bichir lapradei | reverse complement strand
GAACTGTTGCTTTTTGTCTGCGCACTGCGTCAGTTCACGTGAGCCGCTGAATATGGTTTTATATGTCACTCGCTCGCTTCTAATTGTTTCGCTGCCTTCTTAATTATATAATGCATGTTTTCTTCAGCGCGTTTTGTAGCTCTTCCTGGTTTTCTACATAATGCGTGATTACATGAGAGGCGTGATGATGTCACACGAAACTCCGCCCCTCGAGCTGAACTCCATTACAGTAAATGGAGAAAAATAGCTTCTAGTTATGACCATTATGAGTAGAATTTCGAAATGAAACCTGCCCAACTTTTGTAAGTAAGCTGTAAGGAATGAGCCTGCCAAATTTCAGCCTTCTACCCACACCGGAAGTTGGAGAATTAGTGATGAGTGAGTGAGTGAGTGAGTGAGTGAGTCAGTGAGGGCTTTGCCTTTTATTAGTATAGATATATATTGGTGTAGCCGCCCCTGCAGTCCTTGCTTTTCTTTCTCCAAGTAACCGATCACCACACAATCAGCTCTGTAATAGACGTAAGCCATCTGTAAGCTTATAGCGCTGATTCTTCAAAACGTTTAAGGAACATTGAAATATCGTCGTAGTACATGTTTAATTATTCTATCCTTCACGCCAGTCCCAGTGAAGAATATAGATTATTTAAATGAAGTTAAAGTTTTATCTGTATAATATAATAAACATATTTTGCTGCATTTCATCTTAAAAATGATATTGTCATCATATGTAAATACGCTCTTTATAAAGTGGCTCAGGTTGTGTAATAGTATAACTGTAGTGCAAGTTTACAGTGGGGTGATTGTACTTATAAGTACAAACAGTTCTACAAGGAGCAATTGATTAAGTGCTTTTAACGTTCTTGGGATGAAACTGTTTCGGAACAGAGGTCCGTACAGGAAAGGCTTTGAAACGTTTTGCTGTGGCTGAGGTAGCGTGTGCTTGATGCTGTATACCGATAATTCTCTTTCCGATCAGCTGCTACTTTGATTCACACTCAGATACAGTAATATAAATACTCCGAGTGGTGCAGTGAGAGTAATATGGAAAAAGATGATCCGCTGTGGCAACTCCTAACGGGAGCAGCTGAAAGAAGAAGAAGAAAAAGAAGAAGGTGCGGTGAGAGTAACAATGCTAAAGCAGTTATGGTATTTGGAATACTATGGCTATTCCCTGGACCATTATATTGTTACAAGTTAATTACAATCAGATGAATTACACTAATAAACAATATGCGGTTAGTTTCAGTGTATTTATAAAGCCGCGTCAAGAAAAGAAAGGATAACCACACAGGAACAGTAGCACTGCTTTGATGCTGCGTGGTGCTGGTCTGCAAAACCGAGCAGAGAACTTGCGTACGACAGGGTATGAGGTACCGTGGAAATGTGCGTGGCTTTATGCCAAGTTTAGGTTTTATACATCGCGATTTGAACTTGGAAACGTTCTTACACAACATTTCTGTGCGTATGCACCGTTTATACATGAGGCCCCCTGGTCCGTTGTGATTATTTTCCCTTTTTCGTGTAATAATTTCCGTTTGTTTGCGCTCCTGCGATCTTTACTTTTTTTTTTTATTTTCTAATTTTCCTACTTTCATATTCTTTAACTTTCTCCACATGTGTATCGCGCCAACTATTTTTTTTTTGAGCCTTTCGAATTCCACTGCTTTCATAATCTCTAACCTGCTCTGCCTGCGTATAGCGCCA
This sequence comes from Polypterus bichir lapradei, assembly GCA_026402145.1. Classification (NCBI taxonomy): domain Eukaryota; kingdom Metazoa; phylum Chordata; class Cladistia; order Polypteriformes; family Polypteridae; genus Polypterus; species Polypterus bichir. The sequence goes on along the minus strand of JANRMT010062818.1, from coordinate 38,653,823 downwards.
ATGTCCTGATTGGACATGCATTTTTTTCAATTCCACTTCTTCCAGGTTGATAATTACCGCAAATACCCGCATATAGGACGATACTGTGTATAGGATGCAGTGGATTTTTGACCCTAAAAACCATGGAAAAACCTGTGTACCTGTTTATAGGACGCATCCTGATTTTAAGTTTCTAATTAAAAGCTGCTGCCGCCAGCGCCAGTTATTGTATCCATGCGTTTGTGTTAGGCTGGAGTCCCTCTGAACAACAACAAAGAGCGAGAAACATAATAGACAGCGAAAACGACGTATCAGTGACGTGAAAATTCAAAATAAAACAATTTCCAAACGTTACAATAAGGCATACAGGTGGATGTATTGTAAAATGAGCTTTCAAACACCGTGTCATTATTCAAAATCGATACAGTATTAGCAACGCTACACCTGAAAAATACTTTAATTTGAAATGGTGTGAAATGCCAGTCCGGGGGCGACGGCTAATCACGCGCGGACTGAGGCATACCCCGGTAGAATGTGCAGCGTAATAGTAAACTAAATGTAAAAACAATGAATAACACTGAGAAAACCTTGAATAGAGAAAAGTAACACTGCAAGAGTTTGCGCTATAGCGCTACGAACCATTCGCTAAAAACACTTTTTTTAATGAGTTTTAAGCACAGGGAAAAAAATGAACATTTGAAAAATCCGTTATTTAATAAACCACCAAGAAAAGTAACATTGCCACAATGCACACTATGAACCGATCGCTGTAAACAGAACTGAAAACTAAAACAAGCCTTTTCTACCTTATGCGTCCAGCCCTCCCTCTCTCGCTTGCTCACTCTTTCGTGTGTGTGTCTCTCTTTCGCGAGCCTGGAGTGCCTGTGTGTGCCTCTCCCTTGCGCACCTGTGTGTGTGTGTGTGTGTGCCTCTCTCTCACGCGCCTGTGTGTGTGTGTGTTCCTCTCTCTCCCATGCCTGTGTGTGTGTGTATCTCTCCCGCGCCTGTGTGTTTGTGTGCCGCGCTCTTTCTCTCTTGCTCGCTCGCTCGCTGCACAAGGAAAGACTGAACATGTACAAACATAAAGGGAAACTGGCTTGTTCATATACTGAGTGTGTGGTCGTGAACTGAGGCAAAAGTTTGGCGAACTTTTTGGTCGTAAACCGATTTATATGTGTACCGAAACGTTTGTGAACCAAGGTTCCACTGTATCCATGTATAAGACGCACCTGGGTTTTTAGGCCTACTTCTTAAGAAAAAAAAATGCGTTCTATATACGGGTATTTACAGTACTTTCCTTATTTTCTGAATTTGCACCTAGGTTATTCTTTTTCTTTTTTGTCTCTCCAACACTTTTGAGTCTCTTTTCTCCATGCTGCTTTCTTCTTCACTTTGTCGTCTGTTTCATTTATAACGTATTGTCCTTATACGCTTTATATGCGCTGAGAGCCCTGGATCTGTGTGTGCTAAAAGCCAAAATACAACTGAGTGTGTAACTGGCTGCCCTTGCTCTTATTTATTTGTAAGTAGGGTGTGTCTTGCAAGAATCTCATGTTCTACGTCATCGCGAGACAGTCCTGGGTCAATCTCTTGGCACAAAGTCTCATGTTTAAGGTTCCCGCGAGACGCTCCATGGCCAATCTCTCTAGTCTCGCGGGTCTTTTAAGTGTCTTCCGTGATCTTAACGTGTAGATTATGTATTGTCACCCTACTGTTTCTCTCCAGGATTTTTTTTTATAATACAGAGATATATCCAGCCAGGATTTATAAATATATACAGTATATATATATATATATAGGATTTTGGACTCTTTCCTTGTTGCACCTTTCTTTTAAACTCTACCCTAACAGAATGTCAAAAAATACATGTGGATTTTAGGATAAATTTCTTTTGTACTCTGTAAAAATAAATCTGCAGGTTTTGTCTTGCATCCCAAAAGTATGATTTACTTTGTAATACTACAGAATAAATAATCTCTTTTCCCAAAACAGAAATCTCAGCAAATGGACAAATTTCATATGTTTTGGCTGTAAAACCAAACCTGGACTTTGAACAGTCTTTAGTTTTAGTTGAATAGTATAGTAAGGAAATGAATGGCACATTAATCAAAGGCAATAATGAACTATATTTGCACAGCAAGTCCTGGAAATGTTGAATCAACATAAAATAGGTTTACCGATTGTATTCCTAACTGGAAAAATCATATTAATTATTGAATGGAGAAAAGTAAAGAAAAAATCAAATGAATGACATCAGTATCTAGAAGCAATTATTCCATAGCAGAGTGATAAATTTATTGTGCTGTGGCAAACAAGCAGATGATGTGCTGTCAAAAATATCATTGAAAGAGTAGATTATTTATTCTTCAACATGAAAGATTTAAGACAATTTGCCAGTTATTAAATGGGCAATTACTTTTTCATTCAATGCCATTTAATGTTGGCTGACCTTGTTCAGCCATATGCTCTTTATCTAATTCAGGAAATTTAGACACTTTTTCATTGCACTGCATTTTAGGTTTGTTCAGGCTACAGCACCGACACCACTAGCCGAAAGCAGTAAAAACCCAGCAGAGGGAGCTGGCCTATCATATGGCACACTTATACCCACACCTGTACTACCTCACAGAGGACCAATTTGGAATCATGAATTAGCCATATATGCACATCTTTACAGTTTGTAAGAAGAAAAATTAATGGTCAAGCCATGTAGACACGAAAAGAACCAGCAGACTCCGTACAGATAACAAATGAGGAATTCACAACTCTGTTTATATAACAGGTTTATTATTAAAAACAACTTATTGCATATAGTACTCAAAAGAAATTGCACATGGAAAGTATACTGTAGCTAACCATCCTTTTCATATTTGTTATTCTTCATTCTTACTGTACTCCGTACAAAGACCTACTGTATACAGTAATAAATTGACTTAATTTTTTCTTTTCTTTCCTTTTGTTTGAATAACTGTTTTCCTAACTATGGATTTATTACTACTTGATTGTCCATCAAAACGAAACTAACTAAACGTCTTAGTTTTGAACCGGTATTAACCCACTATTGTTGCTTGCTCAACATCACACATACATTAAAATAACAAAAGTGAAACTGCAATTTGGTTTTCTAACTATTCTGCAAAAAGTATTATGTGTTTCAATATTTGATTTAATATTAAACTGAGATGACTAAAAAAAGTACACAGTACTTTCAATAGGGTCATTCTATGTCAAATCAACCAATGGCCCATGCACTTCAGACTCAAAAAGTTCTGGAAAAATGACCAGGTGTACACATGTTAGTCAGGAGACACCCTGTAATTTTTTGATGTAAAATCAATACTTTCCAAGACACAGGGGAGGGGGGTGTCAATTTTATCAGGCCTAATTTTTTCATCAAATTTCACAAGTCCATTGCTCAAGACTTAGACTTTGCACGTTGGTATATTAATTGGTATAGTATGTGACAAAATTAAAACATTTGGTTCAGATGACCCTGCATGGTCAAAGGAGCCCCTTGAAATTGACCAGAATTTAATTATGTTTTTCACTTAGCAATGTTTAGGCCTCATAAATGCATATTTGTAACCAACACAGATTTGATTTTTCTTCCTAATTTAGATAAGTATATAGGCTTTCTGAAAAAGCATTCAGCAATAACTGTATCAGGGTTTGAAGAGCACCATCAAATCCAAAAAATAATTTTGTAAGTTATTTTCAGAACACCCTAATGGCATGTGGGAATGTGCAGATAATTTTAAAAATATTTTTAATTTATTCTACATTGTCCCTTCTTTCTCAAAACACAAACTTTACTTTTCTTATGCAATCTTTCATGTTTATTTTCCATCCTAAACATAGGCTGAATGTGCCATGTTTCAATAATGGTAATATTGAGTATTCAATCAGTAAGTAATGAAAAATGTCAAACTTATTTTCATATCAAATGACGATGGCCTATGTCATGTTGCTGAACACAGAATGTGATTCTCCATGGCCAAAAGAGTACCTGGTACTCAAGAATACCAGTGTTACATCCATATATAGGATGACAAACTCAAAGTCAGCCGGGTGTCTGGTGAAGACAGTCAATTGACTATTCGATTACTCACCCACTGAAGCAGCAGCTGAGAATCTGCCCTCTCACCATCACACTCTTGATGGATCAGATGTGTCCCTCACGTTAGACCATTGTCCTATTGGATGCTTTGTTGGATGCATGTATGATGGAAAATGATGGATTGGTGTTATTTGTGACAAGAGTAAAGTGGAATCAGACATTCTGATATGTTTCATGGATCCAAACTATCCTGCACAGTCTTTTCATTGCCCACCTAGAGATGATATTTATTGGGTGCCATTACAGTGTCATTGTAATGCTTAATGCACTTACAATGGTCAGTGGGAGGCAGTACCATTTTGACAAAGATGCTCTACACCAAGCACTTCGATTGAAGCAGAAATGAAATAGGTCACATTCCTGCTGCTGCAATACCAAGATGTTAACATTTTACTATAACTAATGATAAATCAGCTATTGTTCATGTGTTGTGCTTAAAGTGACTTTGGTGATCTGCTTTTTCCCATTAATCCAATACCCAAGTTAGTGATGAAGAATTTGATGATGATCATTACTGAAAAATGATGAATTTGACCAATGTCCAGAATGGATAATAAAACTGAAAGATTCACATAAGAAAAGTAAGACTTGTTTCTGAGAAAGACGGGACCATATAGGATACAGGAAAAATAATTTTAAAATGTCTGGACATTCCCACAATGCATTAAGCTGGTCTGAAAATTAGACCCAAAATGATTTTTTTCATATTTGAGAGGTCTGCTGGTCAACCCCTGATACAGTTTCTTGTTTGTTTATAACCTTTTGAAAAACCCTGTGTAGGTATCTAAACATGGAAAAACTTTCAGCAGGCTGTATCAGTTAGAAGTATGCTTTCTGAAAGCCTAAACACGGCATAGCCAAAGATGTAAAGTATTTTATTTTCCATTTTTGAAGGTCTGCTCTTACCAAGTGGTGTCATCTGGACCAAACCTTCTGAATGTGTCATGTACTATACCTATAGAGATACCAGTATACAAAATTTGAGCCTGTTCGGTGGTTTAGTTTTTGAGATACGGTCTTGTGAAACTGATGAAAAAATAAAGCTGTGTCAAATTTCACACCCGTTTCTCCTCACAAAATTGGATATTGCAGCAAAATAATTTTACAGGGTGTCCCCTGGATAACTCGGGTGCCTGGTATTTTTTTCAAAATTGTTTGAGACCGAAGTGCGTGGGATTTCTGCAAAATATGTTAATTTGACTTTAAATGACCCAGTAAGTAATGTCATCCTGTTTCTCCAGTGGAATTCTGTAATACCATAAAGGATGCAGAGGAACACTGCCATTTTAGTTAATTGATATGCATATAAATAGTATTTACAAGGAAAAAATGTATAAACACATTAGACAATAGTAACTAAATTATTTAGAAGAGCTGCAGTGGACAGATACCAAGCACTTCAAAAAGCTAAGTTCTTTGACAAAGTTAGATTATGCAGTTTCAGCAATTTGAGTGACTAATACATTGTTTTCTGTGCTAACATGATTGAGGTCTTTTGTGTGGTTTTATTTGCCAGCACAAAAAACGTTATTGGTACAATATGCCAAAATGATGATGTAGATTTGTGTGGTACATTATAAATGTCTGATATTGAGCAGTCTTAGAAGGGGAAAGCTCAAGTTTTGTGTCTATTATTTTAATACAGCACAACACACTTCTTGAAGGTGGAAATTATAGATTGTTGAATATTTTTAGAGCATGTTCAGTGTAATGCCAAGTGAAAAGCCAAATCTGAAGTAATTAACATAGCCTAAGTTGATACTAAACTGTTGTTTCACAGTACACAAACACAACATGGCATCTAAAAAAACAAACATTTTTGTATGTCTTTAAAAAGACTCAAAAATAATGAATTGTTAAAAAAAATTGTGTTTGTTAATTTCTGTAATATGGAATATGGTCACATTTTTGTTTGCGTATAGAGCTACATGTTCACCACCATATTTCAGTTTCCTGTCGTGTAGCCTATGTCAACAACTGGTGATATCCTTTTATACTGTATGCTTAAATCCATTGTTTAAAGTGAACCAGTAAGAGTGCAATATAGCTGAGACACAAGACCTCCATTAAAGTATTACCAAATGTTGGGCTAGAACCAGCTGAATTCTAGTTAAGTCCTGGTCTTGAAAAAAACTCAATTTTCTTTCCTCGTCTTGTGCTTGCTATCATTTGCACTTGGTCTCAGCCCTCCTTAGACTCAGTCTTGAATGGATCTCAACTAGTTGTGGTCTTAAATTTGTCCTGGACTCAACAAAAGTGGTCTTGACCACATCATTGTATACTGTCATCTATAAAATTAACATGCTTGTTAGCTAAATTCTTATCCAAATCTGTTAAATACAGTATTTAATTTTTGAAAAAGAAGTCCCAGCACTGAATCTTGTGGGACCTGAGGTTTAACTTCATGATTATACATCCAAATCCCCTTACAACCATCACCATCAGCAGCATTCATCAGCACTAGTTTAATGGCCATTGTCCTATTTTAACAAATCATTGTCCTCCAGTCTCAGCAGTCTTGGTAATCTTTTGGGACAAGACCCATTTTTCTGATGTTATCCTCTATCACCACATTATCTTGGGCCTCAACCACTTCACCTCTTTCACAGTGTACCTCTACACCCAATCATCTTCCACATTTTGCTTCACATGTCTAAACTCATTCTTTCAGGCCCTTATGGGTTTAGGTTTGGACTTTGACAAGGGTAGTCCAAAACTTTTAATTCACTTCTTTTCAAACATTCTGATTTTTAATTCCTTATGTGTATTTGATCATTGTCTTACTCCAACTCTTCTCCATCAGCTTGCAGATAGATAACTGGACATTCTCAATTAAAATTTTCTGAAGCTGAGCAGAATTTATGGATCCTTCAATTATGGCAAGTAATCCAGATTATGAGGCAGCAGCACACTACACACTACATCATTACTCTACTTCCACCATGTTTGACTGCTATGATGTTATTACTGTGGAATGCTGTGTTTGTTTTTTGCAACACATAATGGTTCTACTTTTTGTCTGGTCCATCCCTAATACATTCTTCTTAAGGGTTTGAGGATTTTACAGGTGCTTCCTGGCAAATGAGAGATTTAGTGGTGATTTCCAAATTGTTCTCCAAAGAAGGTTATTTATGCTCTGTGTCTTTCTGATTGTGGATTTGTGAACATTGATCATTTCTGGTTCAAGTGAATTCTGCAATTTGGATTTTTTTGGGATCTTAGTTTTGGTTAGTTTTACTCGTAGTAATTTTGTCTGCCCATCCATTCCTGCCTATTATTTTTAGTGTTTTCTATTTTAAGACTATATTATCTCTCACTGTAGTTCATTGGCATCACAGAACCTAAGAAATGGCTCTTTCAAGTCTACCCTTTCAAGGCTGATGGTTAACAATAATTTCTTGTCATGATCTCTTCAGAAATATCTTTCTAGGCTCTTTCTAGGCTGATAGATTTTAATAACTTCTGTCTTGATCTCTTCAGAAGTAACTTTTGAATATTTTATTACATGCATGATGAATCTTTCTGCTGGAAACTTAACTCTGAATGTAGGTAAGTGAGGTTTATATTGAGAAGGGGTAGCTTTAGCCAATTCTGGTCATGTTTTTCAGAGGATTCTAACAATGTCTTTAATTGGGATACATTTTCACACTGTGACATTTGCTTTTTTAAAACCTTAATCGTTAGATACAATAAATATTTTTAAATGTATTATTTCTTCACTCAGTTGCCCTTTATCAACTATTTAATTTTGTTTGAAGACTTGAAAATTTTCAGTGTCAAAAATATATAATAATGGAATCTGGAAGGGGAAATACTTTTTTATGCCACTGTTATAGAAAATGACAAAACACACACCCATAGACTTGCAAAAGCAATAAAATATGTATTTACCGTATCTAAGACCTATGAGGCAATTACAGTCATGCTGTTGAAATGTATAATTTTCCTGCTGTATCAGTCACAAGACTGATATTATAATTGCATGCTGATCAGCCTGCTGTGGTAGCACAACCTTCATTTATCCAGTTAATCTACAGTCACTCTTCTTAAGGGCAACGTATTGATGTCAATGCACTGCAATGGGTAAAATTCTTAAGTCTGTTACCTTATTATTAATATTTTAATGTTGTCATTATGCATTTGCAATATAGGTAAGTAAATGAACCTGCTTTAACCTGTTGTACTGCTAGCTCTAATGCATTTCATTCTGACTCTCTAGGGAAAACACAATCATGGTATCTCTTTAAATTAGCAACATAGGCATTACCACATAAATAACACATAATTAAGTGCTATGGCATTGCCATTTGAAACACTCATTAAGTGTGCTATAGGACAGTACAATATTTCTTAGACTTTCATGACTTTTTGATACAGACATCCTAAACCAAAGTAAATTTCTCAGTAATTCGCCATGTGTGCCAACAGAAACAAACTGTGGACACTACAGCCACCACTTATAGCTGTCCTCTAGCATTGTACTCTTAGCATTGGGAACATCCATTGTGGGTGGCCTGAGCTGGAAGTGACGCATTTCTCACCCATTCAACATGATTGAAAAGATCTTGGTAATATGACATATTCTGCCATCAAGATTCTAATGGCTCATGTATAATAGTTTAAAATGGGACATTTGGCTATCCTTGGTCAAGCATTTACCTAATTTCCTTATATGTAGTGCTACAGTAAGTTAGCAAAGTTTTAAAAAAATGTATAATACCGTATCATAATGATAAACACAAGATGATGTTTTCACTTTCCTGAAACAGTTCAATTTTATAAATTTATTTTAGGCGGGGAAAACAACTTGGCAGGTGGGCAGTGGCACCAAGTGCCAAATTTAAGTACAGAGAAGAGAAACAGAATAGGTGAAGGTTAGTAACAAATTATAACTATCATATTACCTATGTTTTAGTGCTAATGACCAATAACAGAGATGCAGTCTGTACAGTTAATCAGCAGCTCTAGTAAGGATATGCTAAACTAAAGTAGTGAGTCTTCAGCCAGGATTTAAAAGCTGAGACCAAAGGGGCATCTCTTATAGTAGCAGGCAGACCATTCCACAGTTTAGGGGCCCTGTGTAAGGATTTAAGTACTGGAGTTATGTGTTTGTATGTTTTTGTGCTTGTAATAATTCTTGCAGCAGCATTTTGGATTAACCGGAAGCTGTATAAAGAACAATTTGAACATCCAGTGAACACAGCATTGAAGTAGTCAGTCCTGCTAGAATTAAATGCATTAATTAATTTCTCAGAATCCTGTTTATTTAGAAAGTGCCATTTTAAGATGGAAGAAACATGATTTGGACAACTTTGTAATGTGCACTTTAAATGACATGCTAGAGTCAAAGACAGCTTCTAGATTGTGTGCTGATTCTTTAAAAATATTGGTGATTCCAACTGAGTTAAATGATGACAAAATATTTTTGCGATCAGCGTCATTCTGTCCAATAATTACCTAAAGATAGGTAGTTCTCATCCATCCACTCCTTTAATTCACTAACACAACTAATTAAAGACAACATTGGAGAAACTTCATTTGATCTAAAAGAAAAGTATAACTGGATGTCATCTGCATACGAGTGAAAATTAACATTATGTTTTCTAATGATAGATTCCAGTGAAAACATGTAAATTGAAAACAGAAAAGGTTCCAGTACTGAGCACTGTGGGACACCATATCTCCCTTCTGTGTATAATGATGGAGTACTGTCAGTACATTTCTGAAAATACTGGAACTGATTTGATAAATAAGAACTAAACCAGGCGAGCACAGGGCCTGTAAAGCCTACATCATTTTCTAGCCTGTGCAGTAAAATAGAATGGTCAATGGTGTCAAATACTGCACTTAAGTCTAACAACATAATTACAGAGGAGTTTCTTTCATTAGAGGATATCAGAATGTAGTTTACAACACGAATTAGTGCCATTTCTGTACTATGACCAGTGCTGAAACCAGACTGGAATTTCTCAAATAAATTGTAATGTGTAAGGTGTGACTAAAACTGATTGGTGATTACTTTTTCTAGTATTTTAGAGAAAAAGGATAAATTCAAAATGGGTCTATCGTTATTAAGAATGTGTGGGCCTAGGTCTGATTTTTTAAGTAATAGTTTAATGACTGACACTTTTAGTGCATCAGGTACTGTGCCATGCAATAATGAACTATTGATAATATTAAGAATAGGCACTGCAAGAACATCCATTGCACTTTTTACTAGTTTAGTTGGCACTGGATCTAGGGAACAAGCAGTGGGTTTCATTTTAGAAATTAAAGTTAAGACTTCCTGCCCAGTTACAGGATTAAAATTACTAAAGTGCTGAATGCAATGTGAGACAGGGTCTGTCAAGCTAGTATGTGGTTTGCACTGTGATACTGAGATCTGGGATTGTATATTTTTAATTTTCTCATTAAAGAAGTTCATAAATCTGTACTGGTAATATTTGTTGGTATTTTGCACTGTAGATCTGAATTCCCATTTGTTCATTTAGCTACTGTTCTAAACAGTACCCAATGATTTTTATTTTTGCTATCTATTATTGTAGAACAGTATTCTAAGCAACCTTTAAAGAGAGCTTTTTTATATTTTTTAACACTCTCTGTCCATGCAATTTGAAAGACATACAGCTTTGTTGTTCCCCATCTGCGCTCCAGTTTTTGACACTCTAATTTAAGAGCTTGAGTGTGTTCATTAAACCAGTGAGACTTTATATTTGCTTTGATCACTTTTGTTTTAAGGGCAGCCACTGTGTCCAGAGCATCTCTCAAGGTAACATTATAATGTGATGTTAACTGATCTAAATTGTTTTCCATGTTTACATTTGATGTGAACTGATCTAAATGATTTTCCACAATTACACTTGACTTACTCAAAGTATCTATAAATTTTGAATAGGAATTACAATCTAGATATCATACTGTCTTTGTTTTAATATGTGATTGTATTGGTAAGGGCAGGACCAAATCATTAAGTAGTGATTGGAAATAACTTAATGGAATGGAGTAATATTTAAATTTTGAATTTGGACTGGACTCTAGAGCAGTGGAGATGTGTCCTCTGGAGTGATAAATCACACTTCTCTGTCTGGCAATCGGATGGACGAGTCTGGGTTTGGTGGTTGTCCGGAGAACGGTACTTGCCTGACTGCATTGTGCCAAGTGTAAAGTTTGGTGGAGGGGGATTATGGTGTGGGGTTGTTTTTTAGGCTTGGCCTCTTGGTTCTAGTGAAAGAAATTCTTAATGCTTCAGCATAGAAAGCCATTTTGGACAATTTCATGCTCCCAACTTTGTGGAAACAGTTTGGGGATGGCCCCTTTCTGTTCCAACATGACTGTACACCAGTACACAAAGCAAGGTCTATAAAGGAGTGGATGAGCAGGTTTGTGTGGAGGAACTTGACTGGCCTGCACAAAGCCCTGACCTCAACCCGATAGAACACCTTTGGGATGAATTAGAGTGGAGACTGCGAGTCAGGCCTTCTCGTCCAACATCAGTGCCTGACCTCACAAATGCCCTCCTGGAAGAATGGCCAGACTTCCCATAAACACACTCCTAAACCTTGTGGAAAGCCTTCCCAGAAGAGTTGAAGCTGTTATAGCTGGAAGGGGTGGGCCAACTTGATATTAAAGCCTATGTATTAAGAATTGGATGTTATTAAAGTTCATATGTGTGTAAAGGCAGGTGACCCAATACTTTTGGCAATATTGTGTACATTACTGTCTCAAAGATGCAATATTAAATTGATCCTAGATAAAACTGGGTTTTACCCCAGTCTATTTTACTATTGTACTTGTTTGGCAGTATCCAGAAGATATCCCTTGGAAAACCTTATAAGATTTTCTTGGACTGAGGATCAAAATAGGACAGGTTAGCTGTACCAGTCCCACTGGGACTTGGATACTTAGTGGCACAGGCTAAACCAATGTCCATTCTTTTTGCAATCGTGGAGTAAGCCAGAAAATGTTGTAAAAACAGACTCAAAGATGCAAAACAGTTATTTAATAAAAAAATAAATTTACACACTATACACACAAACTTTGTTCTGAACACACAACAGAATGACTATAAAGGCAGAAAATTAAAAAGAAAGAAAAAGTTTGACTTGGCTGTCACAGTCACAGTGATTCATTATGCAGACGTATTGCTGTTGGTATAAATGAGTCCCATTAGTGTTTCTTGACACATTTCTGCTGAATGATTTGTTGGTTGAAAGTACTTGGTGTTAGTGTGGCAGAGAGAGGATGTGCAACATTGTTCATACGGGTCATAATGGTCATTTTAGAGGCCTGGGATTTTGTGAATTTTGTTGTAGCCTCACTTGAGGAGGCAAATTGGGCAAAGGCGGAAGATGGTGAGAAAGTTACTTCTTATATATCCTTTTTATCCCAACAACTCTAAGTGCCAACGTAATTATTGGCTTCTTACTTAGCCATAATACCTGGCAATAATATGATGTCTAGGTTAAAGCTATTTTATGAAACAATGTACTACCTTTACTTAAGATTACAAAATGTCCTCAAACGTCTATTTGACCAAAGGTCTCAATCACGATTTAAACAGAAAAAAGTGTTTTCCTCACCTAACAGGTCTAAATGCCAAGATAGTATTTTTACAGGAAATTTGCTTAATAAGTAAGGACCAGTTTTGGTTGCAAAGAGATTGGATTGGCCAAATATTTCACTGCAGCAATACAAAGAAAACTAGAGGTGTGGGAATTTTAACACATAAAACAATTTTATTTGTAGTGTCAGATGCAGAAAGCCTAATTGACAGTCACCGTATAATATTCTACTTAGAGCCCCCTCACATTAACACATAGATGTCCTTAAATAGACAACGGAGAATACGTCTGTCAGGCCCTTAGGTCCTTATCAGATAAAGCTGGCAGACCCCAGGTCCTTGATAGAGGGACTAAGGCCAGTGGAACAGTAAGAGATGCAGATACAGAGGTGCAATTTGACAAAAAGGTTCAATTTATTATGCAATAATTGGCTAAAACAGTCCCAAAAAGTGCATGCAGCAAGAAGGTTAAAAAAAATCCAGTGACGTTGAAATGTACTAAAATGCACAATAAATATCTCAAGCAACAAAAAAAAATCATTGTGAAAATTACACCCACCCAATTATTGTTCCATGATGGATGCTTCACCCCCAGCATACTCATTCGCTAGCTGGCTCATGGCCCCAAGCAACCCTAGACATTCTACCTTACACCCAGCTTATCCTTTCTTGTCCCCTTGCTGCTTTCCTGATAGGCTTTTAAAAGTTCCTCTAGCAATTGAAAAAAAGGTGACAAGGGACCTGGACACCAATTCCCTTGTCATGTGTCCCGTGCCCCTTTAAACCAGGGAGTTAACCACTAGTCATGCTCACGTACAATTCCCAACTCCTGGACAGGGCTTCCTATGCCCGATCAACTGTATCTCCTCAACAACAACAAAAGCAGCAAAAATTTTAAAAGTGCAGTTTTTAAAACGTTATTGCATTTCCCTATCTTGCCAATTCCATACCCACGGCAGGAAGCAAGCGCCTGCAGAACAAACAGAAAAGTGGTGGCTGATATAACTTCCAGAGGGCCCTCTGAGGAGAGACACCAACAGTGCTATTTAAAATCCTCCTAAGACGCGTCACCTGGTGACTGCTGACATCGTCCTACACCCCTTCATGTGCACCTGAAAGGATGCAGGTACTTGCTATTTCTCAAAATGTTTTTTATATTGCTGAGGACGGACAGGGCACAGTTAATTATACTCATCAGGACACCTCTGTGAGGAACTATAAACTGCTCTGCAAAAAGCTGGAGAGGGCAAATATACTCCTACATTGTTGTGAAGGGAGTTGCATCTTCACAACGTCTCCTACATTCTGTAGGAGTTTTTACTTATGTAAATATCCTTAAATAGACAATGGAGCCTTAATATATCTCATAATATTCCATAGGAGTCTCTAGTTAAGAACTTACTATCGCTGGCACTAACAAATATATGGGTGTCATCATGACACAATTAAAAGTACAACTTTTTTGGTTATGCCACTTATCAACGAAAACAATATGCCCTGCTTTTACCACAGTTGTCTTTTCTTTCAAGGAGCAAACTCTTAGCCTTGATAAGCATTACGGGCAGGTAATGTGGCTGCCCCCCATACAGGTGTCTTAATTTTCAGTTTATTATTTCAATCACTCTAGATTTAAAGAGAAATTATTGAAATTTAAAAGCAACATGGTATTTATTAAATGAATAATAATACCAAATAGAACAAGAAATAATAGAAAATAAGATCAATATACAGTACATCTTATACATCTGTTGTATATCAATATACATCAATATATATCTTGATATACAGTATATAGTCTTTAGAATAAGCTTATAGAAAATCAGCAATGTCAAGGAGTACTTTCTCGGCGACAATCATTTAGAGATTGGTGTTATTCATGGGATGATTTCACAAACATTCAGATGAATTGGTCTCTCCTTCTGACGTCACCTTTGATTTTCTTTTGCTGTTTCTGTTGTCTCTGTTTATTTTTTTTTTCCATCAAGAAACCATATTTATTTTAAAATTCCATGAGGGGTTTTGAGACTCATGATGTTGCACACACCTGATTAGCTGGCTGTCAGTATGATGAATGAGTTGGTCACTACTGTCTCATATTAACTTCACAAGCACCTTGCCCTTTTGTTTGTCTCCTTATTAGTAATATTTAACACATTTCAATGACAGTCTTCTTTACCCACATGTGTGTAGGCATGTCCATGTATAAAACTGTGTTCACAAACCAACCCTTGTGGCCAGTTATCACACATTTGATGATCAACTAGGTCACCTTGGTTGTTTATACACCCATGTTGTAACTGTGACTGCCACCATCTCTTACCAGTATGTTCTGGCAGTACTTCCATGGGGCACCAAGTGTCTTTTTGTCCCTCTGAGGAGCCCAGTTGCATTGTTGGTATACAGCTTTCATCCTTACCCTTTATCTAACATATAAAGGCAATGGGTTTCACTCAATACTCATATGACACATTAACTGGTCGGTCCAGTGACCAGGTTGTTTTCTCATCATATGTATCTTCCAGTTTAGATACTGCAGTGCTTAGGCAACATGCTGTATTAGACAACTTCACTCAGAGTCTGTCCATTGGTCCTGTTCTTTTATTATAGCTGAGAAAAGCAGCAGAGCTTCCATGTTTTTCCTTATAAGATTTATACTAGAATTTGTTACTTTGCCAATTACAGGAGCCCATGTAGATTGTGTTTCAACCAACTACATATGTTTACTTGAAAGGTCTGCTATATATTTGTTCTGTGTCATTAGTGTTAACTACTCCTAAACCTATTCCTCCAATCCTAACAGAGAATTTATACTATCCCAGAGACTTCTCTTTTGTCGTCTTTATATTATTTTCTGACCAGTTAGCTTTACATTCAAAAAATTATTATTATTATTACATTCAGGTTTATTTTGGACAGGTATACTGTAACCACTAACATTTATATGGGCTAATTCTGTAACCTGCATCTCCTTTTTTCTAACTGGCTTATATAATCTCCATCTTCTGAGCAATGTAGCATTGTTTCCTGTGCAGAACTGACATTCAGTAGTGGACACAACATCATCTGCTTAGTTCCTCTTTTTACTTAATCATATACAAAGTAAAGGGATAGTACTGTAATCGTCCAAAAATTCCATGTCGAAATTTTGATGAATTTTGATGTTTTAGACCTCCCTGACTTTCTCATGTATGAAGTATAGGGTAAGTATTGGAATCCTCCAAAAATTCAATTTCAAGAATTTGATGAATCTCGAATTTTTAGACCACTCTGAGTCCAAAAATACCATTTTTGAAATTATGTCTGTGTGTCTGTGTGGGTGTGTATGTAGCTTGAGTAAGCTTTCACGTAGGTCAACCAAACTTTGCATACAAAACGTAGATTTCTGTCAATTTTTAGACTATTTCCATTAACCGGAAGTGGTACTTTACCTTTTATTCATGCTGCTGCTGATTTATTCAACTTTACTTTTATAATAATTATTCAGTATATTATTAATTTGTTATTAATCAATTTGTTATTGATGGTTTTTTAATGTACATAATATAAAAATATAATCATTGTCTTGCGGTTTACTCCTCAAATATCCATCCCCATATCTTAGTATAAAAGAATGTCTAAGGAAGACCACTCCTGATTTTTTTCTGCAGCTCTGTTTCCACGACCACTGACATGCATTCTGTGTGGATTTTACATTACATGTGGAGTCATTTGGCTTGTTAAAGTCTCTAGCAATAGCAACTCCCCTGCCTTTCAATGCCCTACCATTATACTTTAGTGTACATTCTTTGTAATTTATTAATATAAAATCCTGCTCTTTCTTAGGGATCTCTGTAACTTGGCAAAAATCTCTTTTATTTGCATAATTGATATCCCATCAGGAATTTATTTTTACCTAGTTTGTATACTACATATTGAGCAGTTAGTTCACACTATGAATACCCATTATGCAAACTAAAATAATAGAAAAGTTTATGTACTCAATTTTAATTTAGAAACTGTGTCATTACCTTATTGAAACCTCAGGCAGACATTCTTTATTTCTTTTTCCTTTAGTTCTTTTTCTTTACTTTGTTTTTGATTCTGGTCACTGTTTTTCTGCTCTGTGGGCAAGTATGTAGAGAGGAAGATTAAAAGGCATTTTCTGTCCAGCAGTCATAACTAATCTTGTATCCCCTTGACCTGCTGCTATCATTTCCCCTTTTCTCAGTGTTCTTCCTGGGCTAGTAATCCAGACCTTGCTACCAGCTGTAATTGTAAATAGTGTCAAATGAGTTCTATTTTGTCTGTTTTTGGTAGAGTTATCAAAGCAGTAAAGTCTTCCTTATTAAGTGTAACATTTTCAGTTGCTCTTACTAACATGCTCCACTTTTCTCCTATTTCAATTTATTCTATTCAGATTAGATCCATATACAGCTGTATGTTCATTACTATTTCTTTGGAATGTTGCCATTCAGCCCAAGATAATCTTTCTTACTCAACCAGATACCAGATTTCATTCTACAGTCGCAAAGATTTTAAAAGTATTTTCCTGTCCTTCTACTATAACAGCAGCATTAATTTGTTGAAGTTTCACAATAAAAGAATTCTGCTTTTGATTGCCACCTGTTAATCTTCCAGTAGGAGTGCTATTGGCTACCGGATGGTTTTTCAACTAGAACATAGCCTGTTATAAATGTTTCGACCACCCTTTCATATTAGATACTCCTGTCAGAGTTCTAAATTGCTGTTTTAGCAAACCATCTATATACTCAATTAGCCCTGCTCCACATGGATGGTATGGATTATAAAACAATCACCCAATGCCCCTTTCTTTAGCCCAATTTTGTACTTCCTGTCCTGTGAAATGTGGGCCATTGTCTCAATGAATTTGTTCAGGTAGACTATTAACTTGCATGACACAGGAAAGTGATTTAATTGTGCTAACTTGTGTTCCTCTCTATATGGGGTATGCCTGCATGATGCCTGTGCATGTGCCAACAGCTGTCATTGTACCAGAAACATGCTGCTCAAAGAAGGCACTCAAGACCTCAGGATGTGAAGACAAAATTGTACTCTTTTATTACAAAAAATACACAACTGTCTCAGTTCAGTGAAATGAACGCCCAGCAATGGGGCTGTCTTACTTTTATTACAGTTCTTGTCAAGAGGTTACTTCACTTAGCTCATTTGTTACCCTCATTTGACTCCCAATACTCCATGGCTCTGGTCCTGCCTCTAATTAGCTCCACCAAAATTTCCCAGCCTAATGAGTGTATTACTCTGTCCTATCCATCATGCCCAGCTGACAGACCCTCTCCCCACTTTGCACCCGTCCTGTTCCTGCCACCATTATT
Organism: Polypterus bichir lapradei; assembly: GCA_026402145.1. NCBI lineage: Eukaryota > Metazoa > Chordata > Cladistia > Polypteriformes > Polypteridae > Polypterus > Polypterus bichir. Next base: position 38,635,834 of record JANRMT010062818.1, on the reverse strand, counting down.
TCCAGTCCTCAGCTGACGATCACCACATAGAAGGGGGTGTTTGGGGTGGCTTCTGCCTGTCAGCCCCTCTCTGCATACCTGACCTTGACTTATGAAATACTGGTGGTTTCCAGCTTGCTATGAAAAATAAATATACAAGCACAGGCCTTTTTGTGATTTAACCCATACTATACTATCATATACTAAGATATAATGCTTATTTTCATATATGCTTATGATTCTGTCTGAATATATGCAAATTTTAAGAATATACTTTTCTATATCAGCAGGTATATTTTGTTTTACTCAGATCTTAATGGCCCTACATAGTCAATTTGCCATACTGCACATGCACTCTCACCTCAATATAATAACCCTACTGATGTTTTTTTAATGGCCATTGCCTAACTTTAGCACATGTTTCACATTGTTCAATTGTTTATTTCATTTGATTTTCAGTCACAGGAATACTTCTCTTCAAACATCATTCGGCTAATGCTTTGATTGTTACCCAAATGCCCTGAGGTCTGGTGAACACATAAACTCTGCCAATTCCTAATTTCTCCATCCTCTGTACTGATAGTTCTGATGTATGATGCAATAGCATCTGCTTTGTTATTAAACTAATGCTCCTCTTTTCCTTTTTTAACATGTGCACTTACATGCTTTATCAGAACACCTCCTTTCTGTCCATTTTCCCACAATGTTTCCCAGAGCTTTTTACATCCCCACATAGACTTTCCATGTGTGTGCCACCTATCTTCTCTTCACTTTGGTGCCCACGTAACAAGACCTTAGAAAACTGCCCAGCTGTCTATATAAATCATAATAGGCCTTTCTGTCTTTTTTTCAAGCACCATAGCAACTGCTCACAATTAGGCCCACTGTCTAGATTTCACATCTATACTTCCTTAGAAGGCTGGCATCCTTTAACATCTGCAATAAGATGCTGCAGATGTTCTATCAGATGGTTGTGGTGAGCGCCTTCTTCTATGCGGTGGTGTGCTGGGGAGGCAGCATAAAGAAGAGGGATGCCTCATGCCTGGACAAACTGGTGAGGAAGGCAGGCTCTATTGTAGGCACGGAGCTGGACAGCTTGACATTTGTTGCAGAGCGACGGGCGCTGAGCAGGCTCCTGTCAATAATGGAGAATCCACTGCATCCACTGAACAGTATCATCTCCAGACAGAGGAGCAGCTTCAGCGACAGACTGCTGTCACTGTCCTGCTCAACTGACAGACTGAAGAGATTTTTCATCCCCCACACTATACGACTCTTCAATTCCACCCGGGGGTTAAACGTTAATATTATACAAAATTATTGTCTGTCTGTTATACCTTCATTGTTATCACTCTTTAATATTGTTCTTTATCAGTATGGTGCTGCTGGAGTGTGTGAATTTCCCCTTGGGATTAATAAAGTATCTATCTATCTATCTATCTATCTATCTATCTATCTATCTATCTATCTATCTATCTATCTATCTATCTATCTATCTACCTACCTGCTGAGTACCAGAAACTGGATTGTAAGCCACTCCCTTCAGTTTTCTTATCCCATTGTGTAATTGTGCTGCTCCATCCGTGCACCATGAATTAGCTTTCGATTCTGCTGTTAGATCAGAAAAAGCTGGAGCTTCACAATAGGGTGATGGTTCAAGAGGTGGTATCTGGGGAAAATCAACTGGATCTCTGAATTGAACAGCGCCAGCCATAGCTCCATGCATTACATTATTTTCTTTCTCTTCTAGCTTACCTTTCATTTAAACAGAGTCTGATTAAGAACTGTTCCTTTTCTACCTCCTTGTGTATCATCTCTTACCCATCCATGAATGGATAAGCTAGTTCTCAAGGTTACTTGAGTATCTTTGGTTGTTTGTTCTGTGTGTAGGAGAGCCCAGTAAGCTGATACAAGCTGCTTTACTAATTGGCTGTACCTCTATTGGGATACTGTTATTTGCCTGCCTCAGAAACCAATAGGAACTCACTTCCTCTGCCCTTTCTCCCACAAACTCCAAGTAGCAACATTTCCCTGTTATCTAGCTTTTAGTTCAAATGCAGCAGAGAGAGGACCTGAATTGCTTCTTTAGCTTTATCAAAAGCAATTTGTTGGCTTTCTCCCCATTTATAGGTGGCTTTCTTTTTTAATACTTCATTTATTGTTATGAGTATCAGTCCCAAATTGGGAATAAAATTACGCCAATACCCTGTTAGTTCTTCAAAAGACTGAACCTGTTTCTTATCTACAGGTGCCAAGACTTGCTGTTAGTTACTTTCTGAGGAATTTTCTCTTCAGGCCCAAGCCACATTGCACCTAAAAACTTTACTTTTCATCAAGGTCCCTGCACTTTGTCATAATTTATTACTCATCCTCTAGTATACATGTACTTTATTAGATTTTCTAATACCACCGCTAATTCCTCTTTGTTGTTCCCTGTGTGATGGATGGCCGGGGACCTTGCCCCACCGGGAGGCCTGGAGAAGTAGGGGAATGGGAGAGGGGCAATTCCTTCCCCAGGACACAAGAGGGCAGACATCTTGGATTGTGTGGGAGCCACGAAACTGGAAGGCTCAACCTTGTGGGGCTCTGTGGCCACTGCTAGGGGGCGCCTGAAGGACTAAGGAGCCTTGGACCGCAGCACTTTCGCCACACCAGGAAGTGCTACAGGGAGATCATCAGGGAGCACCTGGAGCACATGCGGGTACTTTATAAAAGGAAGAGGACAGAGCTTGCAGGAGAGGAGAGGAGAGGAGAGGTGAGGAGGGGAGGGGAGAGGAGAGGAGAGGAGAGAAGAGAAGAGAAGGCAAGGCAAGGCAGTGAAGAAAAGAAAGACGTAAAAGATGAGAACTGAGTTTATTGTGCTGGTTTGTGTACTGTGCGTGCAGGAAACGAAAATTAACCGTGTATGTTGTGGACATCTGGTATCATGTCTGTCTGTGTCCGGGGCATCTATCACACCTGTTATCAGAATGTCATTTAAATAATGAAAATATGTAGTGCCCTCTGTTAGCCAAATCCCTAGCAACCAAACCATGGCACAAATTTGGGCTATGGAGATATTCCTGAGGAAGGACTTGAAAAGTATACTGTCTATCTTACCAGGTAAAAGTAAACTGGTCTTGTGACTCAGCTGCTATCGGAATGGAGAAACTTGCCAAATCTATAACAGCATGCAGTCCCCCACCTTTTCCATTATTTGGTTAGTGATAGTGACTATATCAGGTATAGCAGCTGTAAGTGCTTGAGCTTTTGCATTTAGTGCATTATAATCCACTGTCAAGTACCAGGTACCATCCATATTTTTACTGGCCACACTGGAGAATTAAATGGGTTAAAGGCTGGCCATATAATACCAACTTTTAGGGAATCCTGAATGTTTCTCCAATTTCTTTCTGGCCTCCAAATTACCTGTACTATCTGGAATTAGCTGGGAAATCAGGGGTAGGTCAATCCAAAGGTGACCGTTTAGCTTCCCTCCACGCTAACTGTTTAATGACTTAATACCAAAACTAAGTACTCCCACTCTGTATTTACATTTTGCCATGGTAAAGTGTCTGTCCCTAAAATATATTCCTCTACAATACTAAGAGAAAAGCCAAGTAAAATGACACCTTTCATTGGCTAACTAAAAAGATTACAATATGCAAGCTTTCGAGGCAACTCAGGCCCCTTCTTCAGGCAAGATGTAATACAGAAACTGGAGTACCCTATGTTTATATACACACACTAGGACAAGAAACAACATTGGTAAATCTTTAAATGAAAAATCTTAAATGTAAAAAGTTAATAGATTCATTCAGGATAAGATTAATTTAACAAGAGAAAGAAGAACAATGTATGGTCAAGATCTTTGGATAAGATAACTGTCCAACAAAGTCCATTGAAGTTTATGATGAGTTTTTCAAAACAATATGGGTCTGTAGACAGGTTATCTGTGTCAGTCTGAGGGATGCAAACAGTCCACATACCTGGCTATAAAACTCTTGTCTGTATTCAAGCCATGTTGTAATGTATTAAATTTTAACATGAGTTTAACTTCCCATTCTTTTCTCTCGAGTTGCTTTGAAAGCTTGCATATTGTAATCTTTTTAGTTAGCCAATAAAAGGTGTCATTTTGCTTGGCTTTTCTCTACATTCATAATGGCTAACACGGTACAACACCCTAGTTTTACAGTACTATTTAACACAGGAGCTTTAAAAAGAGTGCCATTCCCAATAGAAAGCCTTAACTCCACTATTTTTTCTGGAATTTCACTGTCTCCATAGCCTGTAACAACAACACAATCGTCTTCAAAGTTATTTGGGTTACCATGAATTAAAGTAATTTCTGCTCCAGTATTAAAGCTAAAACATTTAGCAATTAAAGCTAAAACACACTATATCTGTCCTTTTTTCCAGAAAATTGTCAGAGGAATTTATATGGGGGTCAGTTCCCCACCGTCACTGCCCTTACCTCTACTGCAGGTGATCCAACTTCAGCACTCACCCAGTTTCTGTCTATGCTGTCTACCCATATCTAAAAATTCACCCTTTGTGAAATCCAGCACAGTATGCAAGGCTTTATGGATGCCCTCCTCTAGTCTGTTGTATTTTTTCTTCTATAACTGGGCACACTTTGTTTAGCTTCTGGTTGCACATGGGATTATATGCTTGGGAAAATCTATATTGTTCCTCATCCTCTCTTAATTTGTTTCCACCTGCTCCCATTCCTCTATCTATTCATCATCGGTATCCTAAATATTCCCATCCCATGTTGCAGGATTCCAGTTTCTAGCCACAAGAACACATACTTTAGCTGTAGGAGTATTGTTTGGTTTATTTTTCTGTTTTGTCTTTCTCTTAGCTGTAACTACTCTGCATGCTAGAGTTTTGCACTTCTTATGCCAAACATCACATTTTTCTGATGCCATTCTGACACTCACATGTCCATGAATGCTCTAGTCCGAGCTTGTTTATAGTATAATCCTTTTTAGCTGTTCTCTTTTTTCAGTTTTTTAAAGCAGTTGGCAACATCCAACTTATAAAACTTGTCAATATTCACATTCTTTTTTATCTGGTAACATTAGGCTAGCTATTGCCTCTTCAATATTTTCGGGAGAAGGTTCTGCTGCTACAGTAGGCCATATCGCTGGACTAGAAAACTTGGAAAATGCTGTTGCTAAAGGCCCTAATCTGCTGGCTGAATCACAGCATTGTCGCCGCCTACTTGATGTTTAAGTTAGAAAATTTCCATACGAAAGGGGTTCAAGATATTGGCTATTTTAGTACACTGCTCACAGTGGCAAATGTATTATCTTGGGTTTTATAGGACTTGCCAAGTCTGTTACTAGTATGGTCTACTCTTGCACCATAAAATTATCTCACATACAGACATTTTTCTGCCTCACTCCACACTGTCTTGTGCAAACGGCCGCAGAGAGCTTAAACAACTCGGCACATCCACATAAAAAACAACAAGGGGCGAGCGAGCTATCTTGAAGGCTTTTACTGGACGTACTTCATTGTAAACTGATATATACACAAAAGAAACATACAGGTATTTACAGGTGTACAATCAAAGACAATAAAAAATGATTTACAAAACAATACATAGCAGAGAGTGTACATTAAACAATAAAGCTTTAAAAGACACTTACAAGGCGAGTGATTTCCACGGTTGGATCAAGATGAAGAGAAGCGCATAGACAGAGGTTCAAGTTGCTGCGTACCACAACTAACCAGACAGACGTACCCTAAGGATACGTTTTGGACGTGACCGAAACAAGAGATAAAGGGGTGCCTACGTGAGACACATGGTGTGTATTGTATTCAAATGTTTATTATGGGACCTACGTGCTTTACGTGATTTTCATAGACTTTTACAGTACCACTTTGAGTGTGGGATGTGACTGACTGGTATGTTAATAAATGACAAGATGAAGGGGGAGCACACTTCAACAAATAACAGTCTCAACTAACAAGATGTGGGGCAGAACAGACATACATACACATAGAGATCCAGTAGACAAATTCTCAGGTGAAAGCCTAATTGTCAGGTACCCTGCAATATTATACTGTACTTAGAACCCTCTCACTTTCACACATAGATATCCTTAAATACACAATGGACCCTTAATGCATCTCACAATATTCTATACTATCACCGACACTGACAAACATATAGGTGTCATTGTGGCACAATTAAAAGCGCAACTGTTTTGGTTATGCCACTTACCAACCAAACAATATGCCCCGCAGTTGTCTTTTCTTTCAAGGAGCGACATCTTAGCCTTGAAAAACACTATGAACAGGTAATGTGGCTGCCCCTCATATAGGTGTCTTAATTTTCAATTTATTATTTAAATCACTACAGATATAAAGACAGTGTGGAAATGTAAAAGCAACATGGTATGTATTAAATGAATAATAATACCACAGAGAACTAGAAATAATGGCAAATAAGATTGATAGTAGTATCTGAATATAGTCTTTAGAAAAATCTTACAGAAAATCAGCAATGTCAGGGAGTATGCCCTGTTATTCATGGGATGCTTTCAATGACATTCAGATGAATTGGTCTCTTCTTCTGACATCTCCTTTGATTTCATTTGTTTGTCACTGTTGTTGCTGTTTTTTTTTTTTTTTTTTATTTCTGCCAGACAAGCCATATCTATTTTAAAATTCAATGTAGGGTATTGAGACACATGGCATTACACACACCTGATTGGCTGACTGTCAATATGATGAAATAGTTTATTTACAGTTTTTGATCTGTTTATGTGTGTTCGCTACCCAAGCCATGAAATAATCAATGAAGGACTCCTTCCTTTCTCACGCTGTAAACTAGTTTGGCAATACCTAGTCCCACAGTGTCCATCTGTTCGCAGGTTATAAAGTAATCAATACGGCCAAGACATTATCCTGGTCTTCTGCTTTGTTTACACAAGTTTTTAAAATGAGGTACAATTCGGAACAAGGAGAAGCTTTAATGTTGATTACCTCCTTAACACTAGAATTACCAGAGCCTATGAAAAAACTCGTAGATCCGGCCCACCTCTCCGTCATTGTCTTTTGTCCTGTAAATGTGCCGATAAAGACAAGCAGTAAGCAGCCTATGCTGTGGTTCCTGTTACATTGAAAGGGCACCTGACACTGACTCAGTTTACTTTCCTGGGGAAAGCGACTGTCTTGGAACAGAAGCTTGTCAATGTTGCATCCTCCTTTCTTTTTCCATCGCCTTTTCAAGTAAGATGAAACAATGAAGTTCCTCTGCAAGGTGAGCCATGAACACTCTTCTTTTCTCAGTGGCCCCCGTGCATACCTTGCACAGTACATGTGCATTGATCGTCGCCAGCATGTTGTAGCACACAGCATCTGGCCACCTGCGTGTTCTTGCGCGCACTGAATAAGCTCACGAATTCTGGTGCACGATGTCAACGCAGCACAGAGAAAAAAAGAAAGAGACAAATATATCGGACATTGGATATAAATTTATTGTACTTGTAAAAGTTAGCTTTTTTTAGTTTTATTCTCTCAATCACAATCATGCTCCAACTCTCCGCCCCTCCTGATCTGACTGTAACTAACAACGGTAGTATAAATTCACACCTGATCTGACGCTGTTCGTTTTCAAATAATGTTGCATTAGCGCGATGATGTTTTCTGATTGGTACTATTCAGGTCATAAAATGATTTCTTCAAAATGTCACATATATTGTCTCTTTCTTTCAGGTGTGTAATAGATACCACAGCATAGAGAGTAGTGTGTGCATTGCAACAGGTACACATGTCGTAAATGTAGGAAGGACGGTCCTTGCAGGTGTGTGAACTGTTAACATTTGAATTTGATGATTGCATATAGAGCTGAACTGACCTCTCTGCACTATTCTTTCCTCTGCATGTTCTGGAGTACAAAAGAAACTCCACCATACAGCAACATGGAGACTTGCAAGATCGGGAAAGAAAAAAAAAAAAAACACACGAAACACTCAGTCACTGATTACAACCACAAGATGTTATGCGAACGAATATGAATAATGTTGCATCCGTGCCACAATCTTTTCCGAAATATACTATACAGGTCATAAAATGAATAATTCTAAATATCATATTTACCTATGTCTTTTTTTTTTTTTTTTTTTTTTTTTTTGACATCATAGACCAGGGGTCCTCAATCACAGTCTTGGAGGGCCACAGTGGCTGCAGGTTTTTATTCTAACCCGGTTGCTTAATTAGAAAGCAATTCTTGACAATAATTTGATTTTATGGCTTGTTAGTGCTTTAATTCTGCCATGTCAGGTAATTCTCATATCCTAGATTTTCTTCCCCTTTCTAAGGATATCATCCAAATGATTTGAAGGCTAAAATGGATGAGTAATTCTCAGTCCTTCATTTTATTCTCTTCACTTTTCTTCCAAGTATTTAATTAAACCCAATAGTGCATGATAAATACACACAGGTGTAAATGGAAACAAGCTAAATGGAGAAATTCTGGTCTCTTTTGTCATTTGCATGTTACTGCTAATTAGGAGCAATTCAAAACCAAGAGTACAGCTGTTTAAGACTAAAATAAGCAATAAGGGTTCAAAATCTTAATGAGCGAGACAACTAAAGTGAAGCAATAAGTGCTTCTTATTAAGCAATTGGGTTGGAGCAAAAACCTGCTGTCACTGCGGCCCTCGAGGACCATAAGGTGCATGAGTAGCGTGAGCAGGAACACTCAATAAAACTGAATAAAAAAAAAAATCAAGTGACGGTGAGATATGAAGAAGGCAGATTCACCAGCTTATTTGTGTGTCAGCAGTTTGTGTGTCAGCTTTTATCCCTCCAGATCAGAGAATGTCCAGTTCTGTGAAAAGACAATGGGAAAAGCATGGGGGAAAATATAAGAATTTCAGCAAATACCAAGTGGAGGCAAAGGAAAAACATACTATTTGTTGATTTAAACAGTGGTATAATAAACAAAAGGAAGTTGATTGAATGACATAGTGTGTCAGAGAAACTCGAAAGCTCAAGTTCACAAAGTCGCACAGTGCCAAAATAAAAAAAGAAGACACATATCAAAGTCGCCGTGAAAAGGCGAGTTGTAGCCCACCATCTGAGCTTATTAGAGTACAGACAATAAAAATAGGCACAAAGCAGGAAAAAAGCACGAAATGTCAACTTTAAACTACTCACGTAGTTTATTTTGTCATTAAAGTAGAACATCATAAACTTTATCTTAAATTCATTTAATTTACTAGTTTCTCAAATCACATCGTAACTAAAGTAGCATGTTAAATGATTTGTTTTGTATTTGATCTTCAATGTGCTCTATGCGTGTGAATTACTATGTGCTTCCGTTCTTTCTCTTTCTCCGACAGGACACAGAATCCATTACATTTGTGATATTACAGCTCTCTGAATAATTAAAATACTGAGATGTATACGTGATATCATTTTCATGATGATTGGAATGAAAGCATGTTATTAAACATGGGAACACGATGGCACAGTGATTGTTCATGTCTCACACAAGATGCTGCTGCGCCACGCGCGACCTTCGAACGTACTAAACTGCAATTCCTGTCCTTACTTTTCTTTCCACAAATACCTAATCGCAACACAATCAGCTCTGTAATAGACGTTAAGCCATCTGTAAGCTTACAACGACGATTCTTCAAAACTTTGAAATATCTTTATAGTACGTGTTTAATTATTCTATCCGTCTATCCTTCCAGTGTCGCACCAGCCTCAGCAAATATACAGCGTGCAAGGCAGGAACAATACGTGAACTTGCTAGCACTGCGGCACCGTGTCCTCACATGTTTATTTATTAACAATACAGATTATTTAAATGAAGTTAAAGTTTTATCTGTATAATATAATCAACATATTTTGCTACATTTCATCTTAAAAATTATATCGTCATCATATGTAAATACGCGCTTTATAAAGTGGCGCAGGTTGTGCAATATTATAACTGTAGTGCAAGTTTACAGTGGGGTAATTGTACTTATAAGTACAAACAGTTCTATAAGGAGCAATTGATTGAGTGCGTTTAAAGTTCTTTGGATGAAACTGTTTCTGAACCGCGAAGTCCGTACAGGAAAGGCTTTGAAACATTTTGCTATGGCTTTGGCAGCGTGTGCTTGATGCTGTATACCGATAATTCTCTTTCCGATCAGCTGCTGCTGTGATTCCCCACTCAGATACAGTGATATAAATACTCCGAGTGGTGCAGTGAGAGTAATATGGAAAAAGATGATCCGCTGTGGCAACCCTTAAAGGGAGAAGCTGAAAGAAGAAAAAGAAGAAGAAGATGGTGCAATGAGAGTAACAATGCTAAAGCAGTTATGGTATTTGGAGTACTATGGATATTCCCTGGGCCATTATATTGTTTCAGATAATCTACAATCAGATGCATTACACTAATAAACAATATGCAGTTAGTTTCAGTGTATTTATAAAGCCGCGTCAGAAATGTGGTTCTAAGAAATAAAGGGTAACCACACAGGAACAGTAGCACTGCTTTGACGCTGGGTGCCGGCAGTCTGTAAAACCGAGCGGAGAACTTGCGTATGACAGGGTATGAGGTACCATGGAAAAGTGCGTGGCTTTACACCAAGTGTAAGTTTTATACATCGCAATTTCAACGTGGAAACGTTCTTCTGCAACATTTCTGTGCGTACACACCGTTTATGCATGAGGCCCCAGGACACTACAGCTAATAATCCAATTGTCCATCAATCATTCAGAATATGAAACCAATGCAGAAAAAAACTTTAAGGCAGAGAAGCTTTTATTATTATATGATAATCTCCTTTTTCTACCCTCTCAAACCTACACAGTATTTAATGTTTGGAAAACGTCCATTATTTAAACAGAGAATTATATACAGATAATGTCTTTGTGTCTTATGAACAATTACACTTCAAATGTAACTTCCCATCAATAAAAATTTTTCACTACTTTCAAATCGGAAACTTTGCTAAAAGGAACCTGCCCAATTTTACTCACCTCCCACCTACTTCTATTCTGGAAGAAATATTGTTCAATCTTGATGCCTCAGACAGCATGTCAACAAATATACAAATATTTTAAAGCCCCTTCATTTCAAACATCCCAGGGTACAGTGGGGAAAGGATCTTTCACTTAACATCTCTGAAAAGGAGTAGAACGCAGCCATGCATAGAATACTGTACAATTTAGCGTCATATGCACAAAGCATTCAATTATTTAACTTAAAATCTTTTGTTGAGCATATTTATCTTGTTTAAAATTGTGCAAAATTTATCCAGGCCAAGATCCAACCTGTGAATGATGTAGTCTAGCTCCAGCCTCACTGGGCTACATGCTTTGGAAGTGCACCAAATTAACATCATTCTGGACAAAAATTTTTAAATGCCTATCAGACAATCTTAGTGTCACAATCACTCCTAACCCATAAACAGCTTTGTTTGGTGTACTCCTGAATGGGCTTAAAGTGAAGGACAAATTGACTTTAATTGCCTATACCACACTACTAGCATGCAGACTTACCTTGCTCAACTGGAAGAATCCCAGCTCACCTATTAAAAGTCAGTTGATAATTGATGTTCTAAACTATTTGAAATTGGAAAAAAATAAATTCTCACTTAGAGGATCTGTTCAAAACATTTTTAAAATGCAGCATGATCTAATTAATAAAATTTTACAATAAGCATTTATATGGGGTTCTCCCTTCTTTGCTGTTTTTAAAGATTTGCTCAAATGTGTGCATTACTTGACACTGTATATAAATTCAGTAGTTTATAAAATGAACCTACACCCTTTGTGTTTTGACTTCTCTAATCAGATTACTTCCAGATTACTGACCAAAAGGTTTTATCAGACTTGTCTTGCTAGAGTATAAGTTTCTTTCTTTAATTAAGATGTTGATTTCTTCCACACCCATTTGAAGTGCATACAACAAGCTGTTGCCTGGGGTTGCATGCATTGCCATTTGTCAGTAAATTTTAGATCCATTTAAAATCCATTTATTAAATTTTTAGTGGCTACTATCAGTATCAAGCCAGTAAATAGTAACCAGTAAATAAGATAAGAAACAAGAAGAAAAACAGTGAGAAATACAGAGCTTTTGTAAAAAGGTTGCTGCTTGCACAGCTCCTAGAAGTAGCATAGTTAAATTATTTTAAGTTTAATTATTTGGTTTGGTTAAAGATATCCAAAAACTTTATACAGATGCAAACATCCTACAAATGACAAACACCATAAGTGTAAATTCTGGCTAACAAAATAGAAGCTTTATCAATCCAAATCAATTGAAAACTTAAATGGCTTTTTGTGCATTGCTTAAGCACAACCTGATAGACATGTTCCCCTTTTATTCCCTCTATCATCCTATCACTTGACCTTCCTGTAAATGTTAACTTGTATTATATCAAAATGAATAAGGTCAGAGGCAGGCAATCAGCAAAGTAAAATGATGCCCTGGACAAATTCCAAAATAAAAGCGGACACTGAGATTAAATGTTCCAACTCCAACTTTATAAAATAAGCTTCTCTGTCAATATTAAGATAGAAAACATATTCTTTAGAAAAGTACTGTAATTATTACTTATAAATAGTTGAAGTAATAGGAACAGTTTATAATTGGAAAAGTTTGCATGTTTTGACTAAAACATTGTGAGAATTGCTTGAACTTGCCATTTTTGCCACTGTTTTTTGCAGTGAAGAATAAAAAATAAATTACAGTGTTTGTTGCATTTTCATTTCAAACTTTTCCCATACAGTTCTTATGGAGAAAAGGATTAAGTAGATATTACCATGTAAAATAAAAGATTTTGCATTACCATTTAGAAAGTATAGTCTTTTAAAGTTTACATAATACACTAGAACACACTTTTAGTCAAGTCAAACAATAAGTAAGTTTAAGTGTGATAAGGTCAGAAAGTTCTTTACTTTGTCCTCCAGATTTATATGAAATAAATGAAATGCAGGCATTATTAAGTGAATATGTTTGGCTATGGGTTGAAGTAAGAAGCAATTATAGCATTGCTTAAGGACTGCAGTTTATTATGATACATGTCACAAGCTCAGTTTCTCACTGTATGACACAGTAAAACAAAACATAATAAATAAATGAATACTGTATATACTGTATATAAAACATACTATCAATAGTAACGTTTGCAGCTCAGCATCACAAGTAGTTTCATATACCCTATCCCAAATACTTACAAAATAACAGTAAAAACAGCCAAGTCACCCTTCAGCACAGTATGATTTTAAACATTCATTTTAGTTATGTATTACAAACCCATGTTCCAAGTTAAATTCAGGAAGACATCTGCTGAAAGTCTGAGTTATAATAATGCAACAAATATGCATAAATACATACATTTTCTAACCCCCTTAATCCAATGCAGAGTCATGAGGGAACCTGAACATATCCCAGTGTAACTTAGTACATGACAGTAAACTTCCTTTCTGGAATAATTGAACATCTTGTCTACCTTTCTCCTGGATATTTTTTGATTATGTTCCTCCTTTTAGAGGTTTTTGAAACGTGTAGAATTTGTTTTTGGCCATAAGAAATTTATCTGAAGTGTATTTAACATCTTATTGCTTAGGCATTATATTTATTATGGGCACCACCATTTTATGAATTGTTTTGTTTATAGCTGCTGTGGTTCTGTTACCAACTATTGCATGTACAGGACAATACATCATTAAAACAATAGTGTAAATTTGGGACCATACAGTTGCAAGTGACTAGGTGCTGAATTAGAACCCAGGATGCTGGATTCATGAGAGCTAGTCACTTTGCTATTCTAACATTCTCCTACAGATGTGTTATAGCCAACTGATTTCAAATTTGAACTGCAGAGAGGGTTGAATTCTCTTTTGTTAAGCTTGATTGTATGTAATGTTACCTTTATTTGTTTTATAACTTAGACTTGATTGTATGGAATGTTATTTTCTTTGAATAACATTAAAAAAGTAAACTGTAGTGTTAGTAAAATTCATATTGCAGAATAGACAGCTTACAGTATATTGGTTTATGAACTTCCAAATCTTCATGTAAAGGGCAGTTTTTGAGAATGCCCTGTCCTTGTACTCTAAAGACCTCATTACAAATGAGCCCAAAGCACTCTCAAGCTTTACACACAAGTGTAATACACATATATCAAATTCTTGAGCTCATAAAAAAACTAAATATCTCTAGCAAGAATTATACAGTATTACTATATTTTCAACTTTAAGTAGAATATTTGTTTATTCCTCCACATTTTTTCTGTCTTTTACAAATGTTAATAAAGGCAGAAACATTTCATTATTTATATATGCTGAAAAATACATAATTTAATAAAAAATATCAAGCAGCAACTTCAATAACTATTAAACTATATAACATTTGGTATTAGTTTATCATTCTAAAATTAATTAATGCAAAGTACAATTAAAAGAATTACAGAAGAACAGATCTCCACCTCAGTATTTAACCACTCTCCAAAGTAAAATCTTTTTGACTATTCTTTTCTGTTGATGGGTCCAAAAAATCCATCAGTCCCACAGTGTCTGCTTGTGTGCATGGCTATTAGTTAGGCTACTTAATGTCTTCAGTATTTCAGTATTTGTTTGTGTGTGTGTGTTTTGGTTTTGTATTTTTTTAACTCCCTGGGAAATAATTAACATCCACAGTAATAAACTGTTGACTGGGTGTTAACAACTTAAACTGATAGAAAAACAAATGACTCAGTAAAGTAACATAGGTTAAGGGAAAGTAAGCATGTGACTGCCTAGGAAATTGTTGTAAGACTCTAGTTAAGTTCTTTTCTTAGAAAATACCAGGGTTTTCTTCAAATATGTCTCTTTTAACATTTTCTGTATCATCTTTGTTAAATTTGTTGTGAAGATGAAATAATTGCCGAAAAGGACGAAAGTTGCTAGAAACTGGGCAAGTAAATTGCATTAGATGAAACCATTAAGTAGTCACGTGTCAGACAAAAGTGCTGTATGTTAATTTTTATTTTTGCAAAACCTGCTATCTAAGCCAAAATATAAGAAAAACTTAAAATTCTAAATTCTGCCACTTTTCCTTTCCATGTCTAATCTATCTTCTGATGCTTTTTGATTGGATAAACTAAAGAGTGGGAACTTTTTAGGTGAGGTGTAATTACATCATAGGCCGCAAACTATGTAACTGAGCAGGATGTCATTGCAACAAACATTGTGGCCAGATCAGTCAGGTCAGGTTAGGTAGCTTGCAATGGTACAGCTTGTTGCTGCACCCACCACATAATGAAACAGCTTGGGATCTTGGTTGGCAACCCCCTAGGCAGATATGGGTCCAGTACCACCCTCTGGAAATGACCATCTATCTGCCACAGCCAGGTGTTACATGGGAGTCCCTTTGGCCTGGTCCAGCCACTCAGGTCTTCAACAAATTGGATCCTGCTAGCCAGATCACCATCAGGGAATCGTGCCACATGGCCTTAGTGCTGTAACTGACACTCCCTCACAATGCAGATAATGTGTCTCATTCAGAACTCCATGAGCAACCACTAATTCAACACAAAGTCAAACCAGCCTGTACCCAAGGATTTTCCGAAGATGCACAACATCATTTATGGTGTTGCTCACTTTAAAATAGCAAACTAAATGTCAACCAAGGTGACGATAAAAAAGTAACCATACTAATTTGTCCAATAAAAGTACATTTCAAAATAATACTGTACAAGCTCTTAACAAAATCATACTAGGAAGTTTTCTAAAGGTGTTGCTGTCTTAACAGATCTCTTTAAACAATGGTGGATCATCAGCAAACAAGAAAAAAAATAAATACTTGATCAAAAGTCACAAAACAGTGCAAAATGCCATCAAGAGCCTATGAGACCTGACATATTGTTATAATCTCGCAGCATCTTGGTAGTTGTGTACCCCATCATAAAATAAAGCATACAATTTGAATAACATGAATATATCTTAATTAATGTAGAAGAAAAATAATATGGATTTTTTTTCTTTAAGATTTTGGTTCATTTTTGGTATTTTTAAAAAAACAATTGTTTGCACCCATGAATTTAATGTTTTGTGCAACCACCACTTGCCAATATAACAGCACGGAGTCTTCTCTTGTAACCTTATATAACGTTGGAGAAAACAGAGCATAGCATCTGAGACCATTTTTCTTTACATAATCTTTCCAGATTATCCAGGGTCCTAGGCCCTCTCCTATGTACTCTCCTCTTCAGCTCACTCCACAGGTTTTCAATAGGGTTCATGTCAGGGGACTGAGATGGGGACTGAGATGGCCATGGCAGAACTTTAATTTTGTGGTCAGATAACCATTGCAGGGTTGATTTTGGATTACTAGGCTGACCCGCCTTTTAAGGCGACCGACTTTTAAGTTGACCACGTCTTAAGGCAATTCAATATGTAGATCAATTTGATATTTTATACAAACTCATTAATTTGGTTATATTGCATTTGAGTGGTATTACTTTAATACTCATAGTTTCTGTTATTTTTGTGATGAAATTTAAACTTTTTTTCTATATTGAGGTCACCCTTTTGAACCCCCCTGATATTTACTACGCGGTGAGGCATTTGTACTCCATCAACATTAATTATTTCCAGAGACATAATTTTGTCTATTTTTCCAGCGCATCGCGCACAAAAGCAAGGGAACGATGGGAGCACCAGAACTCTGCTCACATCATGTCGCTTCGTACTGCAAGCTGCAAGTAGTAAGTCTGTGATAAGCGGAATACCGCTACGCTTTCCACTCACGGGACGGAAGGACAATCCCGACCGCTTTTATATAGTAAGAAAGAAGAAGAAGATATTGCACAGTCTGGAGTAGAAAATCATCTTTTACCTGGACAAACGAAACTACAAATCCCATCGTGCATTGCAAAATGGACGGGGCGTGTGTGAAACTCCGCGCCTGCGTAGCACTCATGGGACGGAAGGACAATCCCGACCGCTTTTATATAGAAGGATTATCCTCCTGGAATATCCCATGATGATCCAGTTTTAGTTTCCTGGAGGAGGCATCCAGGTTTTGATTTAAAATCTCCTGATATTTCATGTAATCCATGATGCCATGTACCCTAACCATGTTTCCTGGGCCTTTGGAGGAAAAACAGCCCCATAACATCAAAGAACCTCCACCATATTTCACAGCTGGGACAAGGTTGTTTTCATTATAGCCATCCTTCTTTTTACACCAAACTCACTTTGCGTGTTTATTGCCAAAAAGTTCAAATTGTGTTTCATCAGACCATAGAACACGATTTCAGTCAAAGTTGTAGTAATGTTTTAGAAACTCCAGGTGCTTACATTTGTGGATAACTGAGAGAAAAGGCTTCTTTTTGGCATTCCTTCCAAATAATCTGTTGGCATGGAGATGCTGTCTGATGCTGTCTTAAAGCTCTGCTTTAAGATGTTTCCTCTACTTTACGAGTGTTTAAATGTGACGGTGTATATTCTCAAAAAAAGAAGACTGACTGCATTCTCAGTACCATTGCTCACATACTGAATTGTCAGCATGGTGCTGCCAGATCTAAACACTAGCATGGAGAATTGCTTGTGAACTAAATTGTCTATAGCTGCAGGTGGAAGCTGCCATCGCACTTTTCGTAACTGATCTTTTCCTGAATAAGGGGTGGCATTGCACATGTAGTTTGTCAGCATGCCCATGTCGATCAAACACAGGAAGCTCTGAAGTCTACTTGTGACTTTACGCTGCAGGAAGATAAGTAAATAAGTAAAGGTAAACAACATTTGATGTAGCATTTATATACATAACATATAAATGTTTTTCATATAAAGACCATCAAGGAACACAATTGCAAACGAAACTTTGCGTGATACCTTGGCGAGCTCTGTATGCCCTTCTGTTTCATTGAAATACATGCATGTGGCAGATTCATTGGCAGAATGACAGCCAACCTGTTGCTGCATCCAAACAATGCCGTCTTTCACCTTTATGCCTGGTGTAGCTGCTTTGTTCTTATGTGTAAGTGCATATTTCTTGCGGGGAAGGCTTCTGTTCTCTTTCTCCGATGTAGACCCCTTATCCTCATCTGAGTTCACCTCTGTTATAGCATGGTCTTTATTTGAAAACAACAGGGTCAGATTGTGTGGAGTTTTAACGTGACTGAGAGAATAAAACTGAATAAAAAAAAAACGCTAACCTTTACAAGTACCATAAATTTGCACCGGCTCTTACAAACTCAAATAAAATGTATGTTTTTATTGTATAATAATAACAATAAGAGCATCTCACTACTAACATGGTAAATATAGGAAGCATCCAGAATCGAACCCGCAACTTCTTGATTATAAGTGTGCAGTTCTTACTGCTGCATCACCCAAGTGGTCGTGTCAGCGTTGTACCCTAACCCAATTTCTTTTTATTCACTTATATTCTTGAATAAAAGCACATTTGTTTTGTTATACTTGTACCTGTTGTGAAAGTGTTTATTTGATATTTGGACTTCAGTCTTCACACATTATACACTTCATGTCAAAAATTTGTCATTAGTACTATAACATGAAAAAAATTTCTATTTTAGGTATGTGTTCAACATTTCCTGTAGAAAATGGCAGCTTCCATCAATCAACACACAATCTTACTTTAAATTTTATTTTACATTATGGGTTTCTGAAAGGTCTTTGCTGCTTTGAGGAAGAAGCAGTTTGTTATATCTAGCAGAGGTTAATCAGGAAATTCCAGCTGTGATTTATCAGTGTATGTGGCTACCATTATTCTTTTTAGTCTTACAACCCACGACAAAATGAAACTGAGGCAGAACCTGACAATCACTGCACTTTTATCTTTTGTCTTCTTTTAGGGGCTGATGTTATTAACTTTGATGGCAATGGAGTGATATCATACCGATTCAAAAATAAAAAAATGAAAACTCTGAAAGATGTCATTTCCCTCAAGTTTAAAACCTCCGAAAGTGAAGGAGTTATATTCCATGGAGAGGGACAGCAAGGAGACTACATTACTTTGGAGCTCAAGAAAGCTAAGCTGACACTGCAGCTAAATTTAGGTATTTTGAAAAGTGCTTTTAAGTGTTTAGAGTGTGTGTGTTAGAGTCTTTATTATATTGTCTATCTCTGTTTGCCAACCCTTGTGAGATAGCTGGTAAAGGAACAGTGATGAGCAATTTTACTGACAGAAAAATCCATGTCTTCGATTGCTGTACCTAATGGTAGGCTGACCTCTGTAAGCACAATAATTTAGTATATAGTATAGTACGGTGGGATGCAAAAGTTTGGGCAACCTTGTTAATAGTCATTATTTTCCTGTATAAATCATTGGTTGTTACGATAAAAAATGTCAGTTAAATATATCATATAGGAGACACACAGAGTGATATTTGAGAAGTGAAATGAAGTTTATTGGATTTACAGAAAGTGTGCAATAATTGTTCAAACAAAATCCGGCAGGTGCATAAATTTGGGCACCACAAAAAAGAAATGAAATCAATATTTAGTAGATCCGCCTTTTGCAGAAATTATAGCCTCTAAACGCTTCCTGTAGGTTCCAATGAGAGTCTGGATTGTGGTTGAAGGTATTTTGGACCATTCCTCTTTACAAAACATTTCTAGTTCATTCAGGTTTGATGGCTTCCGAGCATGGACAGCTCACTTTAACTCACACCACAGATTTTCAATTATATTCAGGTCTGGGGACTGAGATGGCCATTCTAGAACGTTGTACTTGTTCCTCTGCATGAATGCCTTAGTGGATTTTGAGCAGTGTTTTGGGTTGTTGTCTTGTTGAAAGATCCAGCCCCGGCGCAGCTTCAGCTTTGTCACTGATTCCTGGACATTGGTCTCCAGAATCTGCTGATACTGAGTGGAATCCATGCGTCCCTCAACTTTGACAAGATTCCTAGTCCCTGCACTGGCCAAACAGCCCCACAGCATGATGGAACCACCACCATATTTTACAGTAGGTATCAGGTGTTTTTCTTCAAATACTGTGTTCTTTTTCCTCCATGCATAACGCCCCTTGTTATGCCCAAATAACTCAATTTTAGTTTCATCAGTCCACAACACCTTATTCCAAAATGAAGCTGGCTTGTCCAAATGTGCTTGAGCATACCTCAAGCGGCTCTGTTTGTGCTGTGGGCGGAGAAAAGGCTTCCTCTGCATCACTCTCGCATACAGCATCTCCTTGTGTAAAGTGTGCCGAATGTTTGAACGATGCACAGTGACTCCATCTGCTGCAAGATGATGTTGTAGGTCTTTGGTGCTGTTCTGTGGGTTGACTCTGACTGTTCTCACCATTCGTCGCTTCTGTCTATCCGAAATCTTTCTTGGTCTGCCACTTCGAGCCTTAACTTGAACTGAGCCTGTGGTCTTCCATTTCCTCAATATGTTCCTAACTGTGGAAACAGACAGCTTAAATCTCTGGGACAGCTTTCTGTATCCTTCCCCTAAACCATGATGGTGAACAATCTTTGTCCATTTGAGAGTTGTTTTGTGACCCCCATGTTGCTACTCTTCAGAGAAAATTAAAGGAGGAGGGAAACTTACAATTGACCCCCTTAAATACTCTTTCTCATTATAGGATTCACCTGTGTATGTAGGTCAGGGGTAACTGAGCTTACCAAGCCAATTTGAGTTCCAATAATTAGTTCTAAAAGTTTTGGAATCAATAAAATGACAACGGTGCCCAAATTTATGCACCTGTCTGATTTTGTTTGAACAATTATTGCACACTTTCTGTAAATCCAATAAACTTCATTTCACTTCTCAAATATCACTGTGTGTGTCTCCTATATGATATATTTACCTGACATTTTTTTATCGTAACAACCAATGATTTATACAGGAAAATAATGACTATTAACAAGGTCGCCCAAACTTTTGCATCCCACTGTATCTGTAGAGTGACCTTTCTGGAGGAAAAATATTGTTTCTCTGCATGTGTAGCCACAATAACCCTTAAACATTATAATTCCTAATTATAAAGGGATTCAACACTAATTTTGCATTTATAAATTTGTACACTGAATTGAAATAAGCATGCTTAGATAAAAGCATAAATGGACGTGCATTATTACTATGTGTAAATTATTAACTCCATACATTATCCATTTTTTTTATTATACACTGGTATATTATATGCAATACATATTTATTAAAAATGAAATAACAAAACATACAGTCAAGACACAATGCAGTAATAAATTACTGAAAATAATGAACAAAGTACTGCAGGTTAATGTGTAGTATATTCGTAGTTCCATACAGAAGCAAAAAAGAAAAAAGATGAGGATGAGAGGCTCTGATATTTCTGTGCATTAAATAAACAAATATAATAAACATTTAAAAGAATTAAGTGCATTGTAATGTCACTTCTTAAATACTGCCCTACTGTAATGTCTAACTTAATGAAGATAAATGGGAGCTTAAGTATGCCAGAGACAGAGAGAAATGGTTATCTCAGAGAGCATTGTAAGTTATTGATCACTTTTTTAAAATAAATTTCCTAATAGTTGCTTTTCCATGTTAATAAATAAGCTATTTATCCACAAATTGCTCTTCTGGAAAGCACTTAGAATGTGTACTATAACTCAGTGAGTCTCTCCTTTGAACTCCCCCACCCCTGAAATTTGATTTTAACTTGAAGATAAGTTATGATCTACTTTACTTCTCCTTATGTTAAACTGAAGGCTTTCTCTGTTTCAATAGGAAGCAATCAATACGGTTCAATCTATGGCCACACATCTGTCACAACAGGAAGCCTTTTGGATGATCATCACTGGCATTCTGTTGTTATTGAGCGGTATGGGAGAAATATTAATCTGACACTGGATAGACATATGCAACACTTCAGAACCAATGGAGAATTTGATCACCTTGACTTGGATTATGAGGTAAAAATAAAGTTAGTTGAAAAAAATAATGCTCCAGTGTGTACTGTACATATATTTACCTTATTTTAAAATGGTGAATTCAAGCTAAAATATTTAAGAATTATATGTTAGTCATGATATATATCCAAACAATATAAGAAAGTAGTTTGTTTATTGTGTTAGGAATTTTAACAAAAATAATAGTATTTATTTGGGAATACAAATTACATGGGCTTTAATTTCTTAGGTTAATAATTATATAATTTGATTTTACCTTTACTGACAGCCTTTGGGAAGAATGGGACCTTCATATTCAATATTCTTAGCTTGTTTTGTTGTTGTTAGTTTTATCATGTTGTATTTATATGTTACTCCTACCATGTAAAATGAGTGCCAGCTACTTTGCTATCTGCTATGAAACACATGAAGTAAAGTATATGCCAAATTCCTTGTAAAATCTGTTTGTTGCTAATTACAATGCTAGTTATTTAGATTCTATATATTTTAATTGCACTGACAACTTGGGGATGACATTATCACAGAGACAGCAGCAATATGAGGTAATTTTGGATTACTCAGGTGAGCCACTTCATTGTCAGCTGTGGGGAAGCTTTTATGCATGCTACAGTCACATGATTCTAGTCTGGTTAAGAATCCCCTCCTTGTAAGGATCATGAACTACCTAAAAGAAAAATGAAATGAGGAAAAATTAATTGGGTCAGCACTGACAAGAATCTCACAGGACTACACTGGTGTCAGGTGCACAATGAGAAAGAGCAGAGTGCTTGTAGAACAAAAAAATGACTTGTTGGGATTGATGGAGAGTCTCTAAGCTGACACTTGATGTCTGGAATGCTGGTTACAGTATATAGTACAGGAAAGATGACAGCCATCAGATCACTACATCCACAGCTCCACACAAGGTGGTTCACCTGCCCACATATAATGGGCAGATCACACCACAGAAGTACAGCATTAAATGCATCTGCTGCACCACATGGAAGTGTAGTTCTCAATATCTGACCGCACAGCACAACACATAACATTCATGATGATGTGTCCTCATCAACAGCCACATGACCACAGCAGAGGAGGAGAAACTTGCTGTTTTGAAAAATTTGTAAAGACATTGCAAGGAGTTGGAAATGATTGCTAGAACAGCTCTTGAAGTGTGAGCCTGGGGATAATTTTAAATTATTTGAGTTGAGTATTCTTTAAGAGTGTTTTTTCTATGCAAAATTTTATTAGTAGGATATTCAGTTCTATAAGAACTCCTGCAACACAGTTGCCACCAGCCAATCCATGTTGTTCAGTCACAGGGCTGAGATCATAGGTTTGAAACTAGCAGGGGACTGTTCTGTGCAGATCTGTTGCAACTTGAATATTGTACTCTGTAATATGTATGAAGACTTATAGCATAAACACTGTACAGAAATTAATTTCACCAATATTTTTACAATAAATACATGGTGTATTTTTCTTTCCTGGGAAAGTGAATCATTTACTATCTTGTTATCACTATATACTATCTTGTATGCAACACTTACTAAACAAAAAAAAAATGACACCATGTTTTCTCAGGGGCTATATGAACATTTGCATCTAAACTGCAGAACTTTATTAATAAATGGAGCTATTGACTTACTGATTACATGATTAAGCTCATGTGCAAGTCAGATTTAAAGGACCAGATTTGTTCTAAATGTTGGAGTTGCCACATACTCATAGACATAATATCTCTGATGTAGGCACTATTGTGCATAACAATACACCAAACCCCCAGGAACAAGTCCTGGGTTCAGATACAGGGTTTTATTATCACACATACTTTAGAAAGGCTTTAAAAGTGATAGAAACAAGTATTATTCTTATCTCTCAGTTCATGCTCCTTCCAATCCTCCAGGCAAGCTTTGTACTTCTTCCACCTAACTCCAACTCACTTGAATGAGGTTAAGTGCTGGACGCACTTCTGGGTGAAAGTCCCTGAAAGTCAGGCTCATGAATCCTGGCAGCCCCCACAGAACCCAGCAGGTCTGACAGAAGGGACTACAGGTACCATCATGCCCTGTGGGTGTCCATGTAGGAATCCTAAATCAGGGATGCTGCTATCTAACGTATTGGGGGAGAACATAACTATGTCCCATCGTCTCGCCAACTGGGATGCCAACACTCTTTTCATATTGATGATATGTCCTTTCAATCTCCTGGAGAGAACCTGAAATGTTCTGTTTTTACATCATCCTGGTCTTCTGTCCAGGTAATGGACCAGCACCCATCCTGCATGGGGTGCCAGCTTATGGGCACAGTCCATCAAATTGAGCAAACCCCAAGTATACAAAAGCCCTATTTTTGTATGCCAGTGATGCTGAATGGTAGATCCTAAGGAAAGTGATTTTTCTGTCATGATTACCCAATGTGAGAATGGTGAAAGTAGAGACCACCTACCATTACACTGAGAAAAACAAATTCCACTATGTAGGATGAGCACTTCTGGTCTAAAACTACTAAAATACCAGGGAAGAACAAATAAATCTAATAGCAGTTTGTGAAGGTACTGAAATATAGCTGACTGCATGTAATATTGTTCTAAACAGAAAAATCAAATTTTGCACTTTTTAAAACAGCACATCTTTGATGTAAAACACAAACAAACAAATTGATATTGTCAAATATGTAAGCATATGATTTTTGTAATCCAGTGAAGAGTTTAACTAGCAAAATACTATAATATGAATAAAAATTGTTTAATATTAAAGAATATCTCTAACAAGGAACTTTCTATTAGCACCCAAGCATATTTAATTAATTTCAATCATAATACATGCATTGATGTCAACAACTGTCTACTTTGAAGTATATTTTTGGAGGAAAAAAAATACAAAATAAGTGACTCATGCTTCATGATCAAAGAATTTCAACTTGATCTTATTAGAAATAGACTCCACTCTGGCTGTGCCTTAAACTATGAGCTCTGTTTGTTTTGTTTTTTTTAATAAACAGAAGAAGAAACCTAGAACCTTAATACCAATCCATGTTGATCATTTTGATTATGTAGTGAAAGTGAACAACATATTCAATGATTTAAGTAAGACTGATAGACAACTTGTAGAACCTTTCAGAAAAAAAAAATATAATACAATTTTGTTGTTGTTCACTGAGTGCCCTTTTGTGAGCTCTGTGACAAATTCTCAGGTAAAATGCAGGTTTAGTTAGCAAAACGTTTCACCGGCTGTTACAGACTGAAATCAAAGGGTTCTTCTTTTTGGGCACATACACCGTCAGCATGGCACTGCCAGATCTAAACTCTAGCATGGCGAATTGCTCATGAACTGAAGTGACTTTAGCTGCAAGTGGAACTCACATGTTACTTACGGTGCCAAGCAAAGTTGTAGTGCAGTGCAGCAATCTATTAGCCAATCTATCGCTGCTCTTGAGAAAAGAATGGAGACAAACACCATCAACTTAAAGAGAGAGACGCAAGTTCGTTGTACCATGTGAACATCACTGATTGAATAAAACTGAATAATAAAAAAGCACTAACTTTGCAAGCAGCCAAAATTTAAACTGGGTGTTACATACTCAATTCAAATGTATGTTTTTATTATATTATAGTAATAATAATAGCAGCTCACTACTCAAAATGCCGAGCGACTGGTCTCAAACCTGGAATCTTTTGGTTATAATGCAGCAGTTCTTACTCCTGCACCATCCAAGAATACATATCAACTTTCTGTCAATTGACATTTGAGCTTGGGTTTTTAACTCATTGACAGCAACATGTAAAGTGAATGTCTTTGGTTATATTCTTGGAAAAAAAACGCATGTGTTTATTTGATATTTGGACTAAAGTCTTCACACATTATACACTTCATCATTATTAGTATAACATGGAAAAAGTTTCTATTTTAGGTATGTGTTTAGCATTTCTTACCTCGCATTTTGTGTCATACTACACTTACACAAATCTTTCTAGACACAGAACACACTTGAAATGTATGTATTCCAAATAACGATATATTACTTACCCTATACAACTTCAGGCACCTCACACAACAATAAAGAGACTTGAGCTGCGAGAACTTCAGCTCTGTCGGGTTGGGGGGAATGTGGAGGGGGTTGGAATGGGATAGCAGGCTGCATGCTGCTTATGCTGAATGACACATTTGTGTCACCTTTCTTTGAATCCTATGTCTGCAAAAACTTTTCTTCTTCTCTGCTAAAAGTGTCTGTCTGCTCCTCTGTGTTCTGCAGAAATTGAGGAGGAAGGTGTGTCCGGATGCAGAGGGAGAAGAGGAAGGTAAAGAGAGTGGAAGTGAGGGTAGGAACTTTGAATGCTGGCAGTATGACTGGTAAGGGGAGAGAGGTAGCTGATAAGATGGAAAGAAGGAAGGTTTGCATATTGTGCATGCGAGAGATGGAAAAGGAGTAAGGCCAGGTGTATAAGATGCGGGTTCAAATTGTTCTACCATGGTGTGGATGGGAGCAGAAATGGGGTAGGGGCTATCCTGAAGGAACAGTATGTCAAAAGTGTTTTGGAGGTAAAAACAGTGTCAAACAGAGTGATGATTATGAAGCTGGAAATTGAAGGTGAGATGGTGAATGTTGTTAGTGGATATACCCTGCAAGTTAGGTGTGCAATGAATGAGAAAGAAAATTTCTGCAGTGAGTTGGATGAAGTGGTGGAGAGCGTACCCAAGGGAGAAAGAGTGGTGATTAGAGCAGATTTCAACTAACATGTTGGTGAAGGGATTTGTTGAGGTGATGGGTAGGTATGGTGTCAAGGAGAGGATTGCTGAGATATGCTCTAGAGAGGAGAGGGATGAAGGTCAGTAGGAACAAGACAGAATACATGTGAAAGAATGAAAGGGTGGTCAGAGGAATGGCGAGGATGCTGGGAGTAGAGCTGGCAAAGGTACAGAGTTATGGGGAGTATAGAAGAGTGGGCAGGCATGGTGGGGTGGGTGTGGAAGAGTGTCAGGAGTGATTTATGACAGACGGGTACCAGCAAGAGTGAAATGGAAGGTCTATATGAGTTGGACATGGTGGCACTGAGCAAAAAACAGGAGACAAAGCTGGAGATGGCAGAGTTAAAGATGTTTAGATTTGCATTGCATGTGACAAGGATAGACAGGATTAGAAATCAGTACACTAGAGGCTCACCTCAGGTTGGACAGTTGGGAGATGAAGTCAGAGAGGTGAGATTGTGTTGGTTTGGACATGTGCAATGGAGAGATGCTGGGTATATTGGGAGAAGGATGTTAAGGATGGAGCTGTCAGGTAAGAGGAAACAAGGAAAGCCTAAAAGAAGGGTTATGAATGTGGTGAGAGAAGACAAGAGGGTCATGGGTGTAATGGAGCTAGATGCAAAGGACAGGAAGATATAGGACAAGATGATCCACTGTGGCGACCTCTTTTGGGAGCAGCCAAAAAAAGAAGACAACGAAAACTAACACTTCCTGTTTTTGTAGTTTAGACAGCCTGTTTTTACAGACATCCAAAGTTTAACAAAAAAAAACCTAAAGAAAAGAGCATACAGTTTGACATTAAAAAATCTTATCTATGCCTTTAACAACTGAGTTTAACTTTCTTGACTACTACTCTATTATCCAGATTTAAAAAAGGAAATTACATACAATGTTTTTTCATAATGATGTATTATCTGGCAAAACACACTTTTAACTCAGTGCTTTCAACTGAATCCATTAATTTCCTCAAAGTTACTAATGGCTCAAATTATCCCAAAATAACTGCAAAGACTTTGAAGTACTATAAACATGCAAATAAATTCTTTAAATATATATTGTGGCGAGCGGCTGGAGGCGGTACCCAGCCGGGAAGCCTGGAAGGACCGGAAGAGGGACTACGCCTCCTCCAGACCACGAGGGGGCAGCCACCCTGGTTGGTATGGGGACCACGGGAACAGAGCATGGGAGCTCAACCCTATAGGAGCCTGTGGTCACTGCCAGGGCGTGCCCAGATGCCCTGAAAAGTCCTGGACATCAGCACTTCCGCCACACCCATAGGTGCTGGGGGAAGGAAAACCAGGGACACCCGGAGTGCTTCCGGGGTGCTCATGCGGCATGAAGCCTGGAGGAGAGAAGTGGAGGCAGTAAAGAGAGACATTGGAGAAAGAGGCCTGAACTATAGGTGATTGGTGCAAGGGCACTGGGTTGTGTGCTTTGGGACATTGTAAATAGTAAAATATGAATAAACTGTGTGTGGTGTTAAACCTTCAGTGTCTGCCTGTCTGTGTCCGGGCTGTTTCCCACAATATGTTAAATGTCATTAAAATTAATAAATGCTTGAAATCGCAATACAGCGCCAGATCCTGCAATCATTACTAGAAACTGTAACAACGTATGCTTGGAAAATGTTCAAACAGACGTTGGAGAGGTTATTCCTGCACTTGAAAAAGAAAAGCAGAAAATTTAGAAATGCATTAGTTAGAAAGAAAGGAAGTAGAGGAAAGACCTCACTAAATCAATAACAATGAAGCTTGCAAAGAAAGCAGATGGGACAGAATGTGCAGCTGTTGAGAGAATGGTTTGATTTCAAATAGATCTAACATAATGCTTGAGGTAGTTCTGAAAATGTTATAAAGGAAGTTAAGCTTTTTCATCAGTATTCTGGAAATATTTCAGAATGAGAAGCAATAACTGTAATGAGGATTTATTGTGAAAGACACTAGAGCTTGATTAAAAGCTTCTCCTGTGCTTTTTGGATTTGTGTAAGCTTTTTATGAACTAAAGCAAAAGAAACAAATAAAACTCTTATAGATGTTACGTGTGTTCAATGAGTTTTTTCTTATTACAGCAAAGCAAAAAATTCACCCAGAGCAGAACATGCACCAAAGGTTATGAAATTTCAGGACCAGAAGTAATTCCTCTAATTTTTCTGATCCGTTAAAATAAAGAGTGCATAAACAGAAAAGAAAATAAAGAGTAAAATAAAAAAGTATATTTATAAAACAAAGTATTTGTCTCTTTATATTTATTTATTATTTATTATAATTATTTTGTAATTAGTCATTAATGTTTATTGTTTTAATTCTCAATTACTTGAACAAACAAACTTGAACAAACTGATATATTTCAAATGGCTTGTTATTCCCTACCATAGAAGCTTATGATGTGTATTCTTATAGCCAAAAATCCCATGAATCCAGATATCTCAAAAATGGATGTGTTTATTTTGAAATAATAAAGATCACACAAGAAACTCATTAAAAGTGGAGAACTTAAAGTGGTGTTTAATCATGGAATGGCTTTGGGGTGTCCCTATCCTAAAACATATTCTTTTTTCCACACCCATTATGCTTTGTATTGTAAATACACACATACACTCACCGGCCACTTTATTTGGTACACCTGTCCAACTGCTTGATCAGTCAGTCACATGGCTGCAACTCAATGCATTTAGGCATGTAGACATTGTTAAGATGACCTGCTGATGTTCAAACCAAGCATCAGAATGGGGAAAAAAGTGATTTAAGTGAATTTGAATGTGATGTGGTTGTTGCTGGACTGAGTATTTCAGAAACTGCTGATCTACTCGGATTTTCACGCACAACTATCTTTAGGGTTTACAGAGAATAGTCCAAAAAAGGGAAAATATCCAGTAAGCGCAGTTCCCTGGGCAAAAATAATTTGTTGATGCCAGAGTTCAGAAGAGAATGGCCAGACTGGTTCAACCTGATATAAAGGCAACAGTAACTCAAATAACCACTGCAGAAGAGCATCTCTGAACACACAACACATTGAACCACGATGCAGAAGGGTTACCTCAGCAGGATACCAAACCTAGTGCCGCTCCTTTCAGCTGAGGACATGCAACTGAGGCTACAATTTCTAAGTGCTCTCCAAAATTGGACAATAGGAGATTTGAAAAATGTTGCCTGGTCTGATGAGTCTTGATTTCTTCTGCGGCATTCAGATAGTAGGGTCAAAATGTAGCATGAACAACATTAAAATCATGGATCCATCCTACCTTGTATCAACAGTTCAGACTGCTGATGGTGATATAATGATGTGGGGAATATTTTCTTGGAACACTTTCGACCCATTAGTACCAAATAAACATCATTTAAATGCCACAGCCTACCTTAGTATTGTTGCTGACCATGTCCCTCCCTTTATCACCACGGTGTACCCATGTTCTGATGGCTATGTTCAGCAGGGTAATGCACCATCTCACAAAGCTGAAAACATCTCAAACTGGTTTCTTGAACATGACAATGAGTTCACTGTACTCAAATGGCTTCCACAGTCCCGAGATCTCAATCTAGTAGAGCACCTTTTGAAATATTGAGGAACAGGAGATTTGAATTATGGATGTGCAGTGACAAATCTGCAGCAACTGTGTGATGCTAAAATGTCAATATGGACCAAAATCACTGATGAATGTTTTTGAAACCTTGAAGAATTATGGCAGTTCTAAAGGCACAAGGGAGTCCAACATAGTACAGTACTAGCATAATGTACCTAATAAAGTGGCCACTGAGTGTATGTCCTCTACCCTGACTCTGCTCTTGCGCTTACCTGTCTGAAGAAGAGATACAGTTATTTAAAGTATAATAAAATATCCCTTTCCAGCTGAGTTATGGAAAGTGAGTTAGGTTTCTTCCAACTAGGTAGTATAAAATGAAAATTGAGCAATTGTAGTGTAAGATATAACATTAGAAAGTTCATGAAAGAATGAGGTCTTAATGTGAATGTTGCTATTAGAGGATCTGGAGAATTCAAAACTGTTTGACAAATAAACAGTTTTTTCCCCCCAATATCATCTGAGTATATTACATTCCTAAAATACCTGTATATGACCTATCAAGGCAAGTACCTGATAACATGATTCATACTTCAGATGTTGATATATTTTAAATAGTATTAGCTAGGACAGGGCTACAATTTTTAACTAAACTACACAATACTTTGTGCAAATTGATGACAGGAGTATCTTATCAATGGCTGAGCTGCATTAAATGTCTGAGATTCAGATTAAAGATCTGTTCTCAGTGTTTCCTAGGATCATCTAGGGGCGCACTCTTTAAAATTATTTGTTAGAATCTAAAAAGTGCTAACTATATATTAATCTTATACAATATATATAATTAAAAGAATATAAAAAAATCTAAATTTTACATAGTGATGGCTACTGTGTTGCTGAGTGATTGTGTATGTGTGCAATTCTGTTCCAAAAACTGTAAAATCTATACTAATAAAAGGCAAAGCCCTCACTGACTCACTCACTCACTCACTCACTCACTCACTCACTCACTCACTCACTGACTGACTGACTCATCACTAATTCTCCAACTTCCCGTGTGGGTAGAAGGCTGAAATTTGGCAGGCTCATTCCTTACAGCTTACTTACAAAAGTTGGGCAGGTTTCATTTCGAAATTCTATGCATAATGGTCATAACTAGAAGCTATTTTTCTCCATTTACTGTAATGGAGTTCAGCTCGAGGGGCGGAGTTTCGTGTGACATCATCACGCCTCTCACGTAATCACGCATTACGTAGAAAACCAAGAAGAACGCGCCGAAGAAAACATGCATTATATAATTAAGAAGGCAGCGAAACAATTA
>JANRMT010062818.1:38520634-38579445 GCA_026402145.1 Polypterus bichir lapradei | reverse complement strand
TCGAGGTGATGGATCAGCTGGCATCTCTTGCAGAATGTCAGAGAGAGAAAAGCAAACAATCAAAAATCAATAGGTGCTGTTCGGGCTTTTAAGTATGTAAAGCACTGCGCGGGAAGCATATCGTATATCATTGAAGAGTTTTATTTAATACATAATACATACTCTGATTGGGTAGCTTCTCAGCCATCCTTCAATAATGTCCCTTGTATGAAATTAACTGGGCAAACCAACTGAGGAAGCATGTACCATAAATTAAAAAACCCACTGTCCGCAGAATCCGCGAACCAGCGAAAAATCCGTGATATATATTTAGATATGCTTACATATAAAATCCATGATGGAGTGAAGCCGCGAAAGTCGAAGCGCGATATAGCGGGGAATCATTGTATTCTGCTCCACCATTCTTTTGTCCCGTGCTGCCTTATTGGCACTATCACTCTTGGCAATCAGTGCAGTCTGGGCAACTCCCCACAATGCCTGTATATTCTTAGCTGCTGTCTTTCATTAAAATTTATCAGACACCAACGGTAGATAGGATGTGAGGCTATCACAACAAATGTTCTTTCACATAAACACAGACGCAGCTAACAGTTGCCAGTTAACCTAGTTTGCACATCTTCAAAATGGGTTAGGAAAACTGAGAATCAGAAGTATAACCAATCCATAAACTGGAAGAACATGAAAAAACCACACAGGTAGTGTGAGATTCAAACTGTTGGAGGTGTGAGCAACGCTAATCCTTCACATCTGTGCCCTCCTGCAGCACAATTACACTGGGGGGAATTAATACTAATTAAATAAGGAGTAGCCTTCTAATTTTTTACTTCATGTTGTTTTGATTGGGCACATCTGCTTTATTGGTGGTGTGAGAGTAAGTTTTAACTTTAATCATTTAGATGGAGCTTTTTTATATCACATTTGAAATTATTTTAATTATTTTTATAATGGAAGACCAAATGTTAGAATAAACTTTTATGATTTACAGTATATGGTATATTTCTCTCTGAATGGCTTGTGCACACTAATAACATGCCTGTGTGTGGTATCTAATTATAAAATTACACAGGATTCTTAAGCAAGATGTGGTCACAATGGCTTATATAATAAGGTTAGCTTTGTCATAAAAAAAAATTCATTTAGCCTTGTAAATATTTTGATGAGTGCATACAGTCATGGCCAAAAGTTTTGAGAATGACACAAATATTAATTTTCACAAAGTTTGTTGCCTCAGTTTTTATGATGGCAATTTGCATATACTCCAGAATGTTATGAAGAGTGATCAGATGAATTGCAATTAATTCAATTTGCCATAAAAATGAACTTAATCCCAACAAACCCATTTCCACTGCATTTCAACCCTGCCACAAAAGGACCTGCTGACATCATTTCAGTGATCCTCTCGTTAAGGCAGGTGAGAGTTTTGACGGGGACAAGGCTGGAGATCACTCTGTCATGCTGATTGAGTTAGATTAGAGAGGTTCAATTGTTATGAAGAAGGCTTCAGGGTGCTCAAGAAGGTCCACCAAGCGCCAGGACCATCTCCTAAAATTGACTCAATTGACTGATTGCAGGATTGGGGCAACACCAGTGCAGAGCTTGCTCAGGAATGGCAGCAGGCAGGTGTGAGTGCATCTGCATGCAGAGTGAGGCAAACACTTTTGGAGGATGGCATGGTGTCAAGAGAGTCAGCAAAGAAGCCATTTCTTTCTAAGAAAAACACCAGGGACAGATTGATATTCTGCAAAAGGTACAGGGATTGGACTGCTGAGGACTGGGGTAAAGTCATTTTCTCTGATGAATCCCCTTTCAGATTGTTTGGGGCATCTGGAAAAAAAGATTGTCTGGAGAAGAAAAGGTGAGTACTACCATCAGTCCTGTGTTATGCCAAAAGTAAAGCATCCTGAGACCATTCATGTGTGGGGTTGCTTCTCAGCCAAGGGAGTGGGCTCTCTCAAAATTTTGCCTAAGAACACAGCCATGACTAAAGAATGGTACCAAAACATCCTCAGACAGAAACTTCTCCCAACCATTCAAGAACAGTTTGATGACAAACATCCAACATAATGGAGCACCATGCCATAAAGCAAAAGTGACTCAGGGAACAAAACTTCAAAATTTTGGTTCCATGGCCAGGAAACTCCCCGGACCTTAATCCCATTGAGAACTTGTGGTTAATCCTCAAGAGGTGGGTGGACAAACAAAGACCCACAAATTCTGACAAACTCCAAGCATTGATTTTACAAGAATTGGCTGCCATCAGTCAGGATGTGGCCCAGAAGTTGATTGACAGCATGCCATGGAAAATTGCAGAGGTCTGTAAAAATAAGGGCCAACACTGCAAATATTGACTCCTTGCATAAACTTAATGTAAATGTCAATAAAAGCCTCTGAAAGTTATGAAATGCTTGTAATTATACTTCAGTATACCATAGAAACATCTGACAAAAAGATCTTAAAACACTGAAGCAGCATACTTTGTGAAAACCAATACTTGTGTTATTCTCAAATCTTTTGGCCACGACTGTATAGCACATTTGTGTTCAAATACCACTAACTTAATTGTGGATTAATGTTGTGTCTGTGTTTCACCATTTTACATATTGATCTTCCAGTCCTAGAACTAACTGCAGTACTGAACATGGTATGCTTTATCTTAAATGTCCTTATTCTCTATTAGTTGTTAATTTTGTACTTTTTTGCCCATATATTGTATGTATGGTGGTGTTAGTGACCTTGGGTAAAAGTATCTGCTTAATAAAGAATTATAATTGATTTTTTTTGTTTTGGCTGATACCATATAAAGAATTTTAACATTTAGGCAAACAACATGTTAAAGAGAAATAACTGTCCAAATATATGAACAGAAATGATTTAATAATAATTAAACAGAAATGGTGCATTGTTTGAAGTAAATTTAAAATGTCTGCATTAATACTGACAAGTTTAAAAACAGAAAATTAACATAAAGTTAATTATTAAAGTTATATTATTAAATCTGTAAATAACAGGAAAATTATAAAAGCAAAACTCTTATTTTAAAAGTACAAATAACAAACTAAATCAATTGTAGTGCACTTAAGGTTGCAACAAAGTAAGATAAAATAAAGACAAACAGCTATTCAGTGTCCATTGTCAATTTGATAACATAGGGAGATACTTTATGGAGGAAGAAATAACTAGAGATTTTAAAATATGGATCAGCCATGCTATATATAGTATGTTAAGCCGTAGGGAAATATAACTGGCTATTCCTTGATCCTAAGATGTTCTTCTGTAACCTGAAACTCCTCTTGATGTTGCTTGCAGCACAACTAAAAAATACAGGGCAAGTTCTAGTTGCATAAAGGCGCAAATATTGCTATTCAGTTCATTAAGATAAATGCAAGATGCTAACCAGATGCTGTTTATTTATTTCAATCTCTGTGATCCTCTCACTTTTCTGCAATGAACTGTTTAAATATTCTTTAATTATCCCATAGTTTAAAAATGTTAATATACTTCAAAGCATCTTAATTGTATTGCTCTGTAAGTTTAAATGTATGACAACCACAGTATAATAATCCATATGTAATACTGTAAAGTTGCAATACTTGGTGAGGAAGGCAGGCTCTATTGTAGGCACGGAGCTGGACAGTTTGACATCTGTGGCAGAGCGACAGGCGCAGAGCAGGCTCCTGTCAATCATGGAGAATCCAGTGCACCCACTAAACAGTATCATCTCCAGACAGAGGAGCAGCTTCAGCGACAGACTGCTGTAACTGTCCTGCTCCACTGACAGACTTAGGAGATCGTTCCTCCCCCACACTATGCAACTCTTCAGTTCCACCTGGGGGGGGGTAAACGTTAACATTATACAAAGTTATTGTCTGTTATACCTGCATGTTTATCACTCTTTAATGTAATATTGTTTTTTTATCAGTATGCTGCTGCTGGAGTATGTGAATTTCCCCTTGGTATTAATAAAGTATCTATCTATCTATCTACCTACTGTACCTACCTACCTACCTACCTACTTTTGAAACTGATGCAGTAATATATGCTTAGTGTTAAACATGCAGTACCTTGATTAATAGTGGTTGTTTGTGGGTTTTTAAGTGTTTCTAATTGTATAGCAATGAATGTAAGGAAAAAGTGCTTGATTGTAGCTTGCATGTATTTTTGTTGTAACATATAAATTTATATTTAATAATATTTGAATAAAATGATATGTTTGGTTTATTCCCTACATGAGTTTAAATTGGATGTAATCTTTTATGGAAAATCTTTCTATGATGATGATGAAAACATATAGGGCCTCTCATATTCTGAGGTTTTTAAGTGATATTGATGCTTAATGATGTTACTTTTTATTCTTTACATAAATATAACAAAGTTCTCAGTTGTAAACATATGGCTTACAGTCCTAACTTACAAGTACAATGAATTAGTTTGTTTGTCTTAAACAGCTTAGCTTTGGTGGAATGCCTTTCTCTGGAAAACCAAGTTCGAGCAACAGGAAAAATTTCAAAGGTTGTATGGAAAGCATCAACTACAATGGAAATAATATCACTGACCTTGCTAGAAGGAAGAAGTTGGACACCTCTAATGTGGTAAGAAATTTAAGATTTCATATATTAATTAGCTTTAGAAATTATTTTTTAAAAGATAAGAACTGATGTAATGATAAAAAATGAATTCATTTTGAAAAGCTATATTTAATTTCAAAAGAAACATTGTTCAATGTAATTACACAATAGATGATTAAAGGTGAAAAGTACACCTTGTGAGAACAAAATACGCAGAAAAGATTAGAATGAACAGCAGATCATTGTTTTATATAATGTCTGGAGTACAAATAAAAAGGGGCAATACCCAAGTTGTTTATTGCATTTGTGAAGCCAGATCTGGAAAATGTTGAGAAGGTTTGAACTCTTTATAAGTAAAAAGATACCACATTGCAGATAAAGCTTAGAGAAGAGCTAAGAGACATTTTGTGAGAGTGCAACATTTGAAGAGTTGAAATGTTTCTAATTTAAATAAAATTAAGTTGACAAGATAGAAATATTTAAAGAACAAAATCTGTGAATACCTGACATTATTTTAAAATAATTTATGATAAAAGCTGATTAAACATACACTTTATACTATTTTTCAAGTCATTTTCAGATGTCAGTCTGTACATAAATAAAATAAGTTTTCAAATAATTTTGCCATTTGTTTTGAATTCTGGTCCCCTTCATTTTATGTTGTTGTTTTTTTTTCTTTCAAATATGCAGTCACAATATTGTTTAAAGTTTGTTTTAGAAGGGGTTTCTGTTCCTCTTTGTGTAAATAAATTCTAGCATATTTTCGACCAACATCTTTTCGTTCTTTTGGTTTTGTTGTTGTGCTCCTGTGAAATTTGTAATTTTAATTTATTTTAGTGTATTACTAACATTTTTAACTCTTTCTTATTTCATTTGTTTTTGGAATACATTTTGGATCCTGGAGGTTCCTTAAAGTGTGTGTCTCCTTATGGTAGTTTAGCACTTCTTATATTTTTGCTTTTTTTCTCTTTGTTCTTCAATTCCAGTTGTGTTTTGTCATTGGTCACATTACCAATGCCAGTAGACTTATTACTAGAACATTTATATCACATAGCTTCTGTATTTCACTATGTCAAATTATCTGCAGTCTTTTTCCCCAACTTGGCATTTCCTCACCTTGGTAGGCAGTTAACCAATGCTAGGGCATTTCTGGAAACCTTATAGAACTTGGCCTTACCCAAACTGAAGAGAAAAGCACACTCTGAGGCATTTGGTGTCTCTTGCGCTTTACCATCAAAATTTCTGTCAGCACCTGTCTCCTAAGGACTGGCAAATTGTCACTGTTTATTTATATATATAGTACTGTAATGACATTCAAATTACAAAACTAAAAAATTGATTTATAATAGGGAGTAGCCATTCGAAAAGTGCATAATAGCCAAGTAAGAGACCAAATATTCAACAAACACTTATTTAACTAGCTACTTTGCCCACAAATCACAAAGCATTTGCTTGTTTAAAGTATTTAGAAAATTACATGGCAACTAATGGTTAATAAAGTTAAATACAAACATATACACTACAAAGCAGTATTCAATAAGAGTCAGACAAATCATAGAGATTCTTATATTTAAAGTAACTGCAATTTAAGAAGTGCAATCTGTTAAAGTAGAAGGAATAGGTAGGAAAGAAGGAATGGGTGGCACTATTCCCAATAAACACATAATGAAGCGTCACCCTATTAAATGTTAGGCAGGTCCTGTTCATCCTGCTTAAATTGTGTCTGATTCCTTTCTGTACCCAATCTAGTATACCGCCATGCCATTTCTCTCAGTAAGAAACACACAGCCAGTGATCCAGTGGTTCCTACTTGGCTTTCAGTAGCTGCCACTCAACTCCACTGCTCTACTGCTGATTTGTTAAATATTTTTTCCTTTTTTCCCCTTTCGCTTTATATGTCCTTTTAAAGTCTTCAACATGTTCATAATAACTTGTAAAACAATGTTCTCTTCACCCATAACCAGTCTTGCATCATTAGAATGTTGCACATGTAAAAAAATGAAAAATAAAATCAAAATGGGGTAGTGCTAAAAACTATTAAATGAACAATGTAGGGAGTGAAAGATAACCTAAAATAAATAGAATTGTACATACATGAATAACAAATTTCCTCCAAAATTTGCCTATTACTAATAATGAAAAACTCTGAGATGATGTTTAAAAACATTAATTAAAAGTGCAATATTGTGATTGATGTGAGAGTAATGAATATGTTTCCTTGTTAAATGAATGTTGGTTTACTGCTAAAAAAGTAAAATATGTGGCAATTGAATTGATACAGAAATTGGACAAGACTTCAACTATAATAAGGTTAGTAGTCAGTATGTCAAGAAAGAGATCATTGGAAAACAAAAACAAACAATTGCAACCATTAATTTCATTTAGACCTAACAGGGTGACCAGAATATATTTGTAAGTCCAAAAGAAATCCATGCATACCAAAACCTGTATTGTAAATACCACATACAAAGTATGATTATCACAACAGCTGTATAAATAACAATAACATGTTTGGAAACAGTGCATGTGAAGATGTACTTTGATTCTATTAAGCACTGTATAATGGTATGAACGTTTTGCACTCATAGGACATTATTGTAGCAGTTACATAGCAGCTTTACTGCTGAAATGTAATTTTTGTGTGATTTAAATTGTAGGTATTTTATTTGTAGTGATAATGGTGGTTACATTTGTGTAATGATTATCATGTAAATAGAGGGAACATTGAGATTTTAAAACGTATCTAAAAGAAGACTGATATAAGGTAAAGAAGTGGTTTATAGATTATTAGTTGCATAATTCATAATTCTGGGGCCTTTGGAAAAGGTAACTTATAATGGCTTAAAAAAGTGGGGCGAATGCAAAAAGGTACAAATGTTTGATATGGCGAAAGTAACATATCCCAATCCACAACCCTTGATCATTTGAAGGTTCTTTAAATAGCTTTCTTACAATAACCACAGTTGCGAAAATATTGTTTATTTATGTTGGTAAGGTGACAAAATTCTAATGATTAAAACAAACCCTATCTAAATGAAAGTTATAAGAAGTGATGAATTGATGGTTTGGAAAGGAAATAAGATTCACGGAAGAGAGTATTATAGTCAGTTGGCTTTTTGTAAAGTTGGAACAAAAATAATTATCCACAACAGCATCCTTCATATCAAAGAAAGTAAGACAGCAGTGTGAATAAAGTGAAGTGTAATATCTACAGTAGGTTTGAGCTACAGGTATTTAAAAAGAATCGTAAAATTTAAAAAGGCAAATATAGTCTCCCTCCTAACTAGACTAAAAGGATATCATATAGCAGTACCAAACCATCAATTGCTTTTGTGTTCATTAGAACTACTTATGACCACTTTGAAATTACTTCATTTATTTTATCTGGCGCCACCTGACTCACCAGTAAGAGAAATCCCCCACATATGGTATACCATTCAATGGATCTTGATACACGACATTTAGCTTTCAGGTGTTACCCTCCATTTTTTGGCCCTCTAAACCTGAGATTACAATCTTATGATATAGAGTTAACTGACAGGTATCTTCAGCAAAACTATCAAATAGACTGTGCACGCCACATCCACTGACCCCAGGGATCACCCCTAATGTAATATAAACGGTAAACAGATCTGTAGTGTACAGTATGCATATTATTACGAGGTTGCTGATCAAAAAGTTACTTACTTACTTGATTTTTCATCAGTGTCACTCCCAGAAAGTTAAAAATGACATTTCAAACCTAAGCATGTAGGTTTTTATTTTAGACTATTCCAATGGAAGTAATTATGAATTAGTTTACATGGCTGGCTTACTGATTAAAGTGTGGCTTTTGTTCGTGTCTTCTGCCTATCTATTTTTTAATGTAGATTACAGTTATATATATATATTGTGACGGACAGCCCATGCCCGGCCGGGACGCCTCTGCTGCATACGTCCAGGGGGAGCCACCATGGACAGTGCAATACCTTCCCCAGGGCGCCTGGGGGCAGTCTCCCTGGCCGTGGGTCCTTCCTCAGTCTCCCCTGTGGCTCCATGGGACATGGAGTCCACCACAGCCCGGTTGGGAGATGGGGTGGCCGCTAGGGGGTGCTGCGGAGAGCCAGCCGCCACAAAGGACGACTTACCAGCCCCACCCAGAGGTGCAATTAAGACCAGCTGGTCAGGCACCTGGAGCACTTCCGGGTGGGCTATAAAATGGCCAACCTCCCTTCATTCGGGGCCAGAATTGGGAGGAAGAGGACAAGGTTGCCTGGGAGGAGTGGTGGTGCCAGGAAGGGTTGTGTAAAGTCTGTTTTGTGCTTTTGGGACTGTGTTGGGCCTGTGGGACACGGGGAAGACGTGCCCCACGGCTGAATAAAAGAAATAAAAGCCTGTGTGTTTTGTACACGTGCCTCTGCGTGGTCTGTGCCGGGTCGGGCTCTATATAGCGCCTTTTACTATATATATATATATATATATATATTGTGGAATATGGCCCGGACACAGACAGACGGACATCGTTGGCTCCACCACACACTGTTTATTTACAATATTTACAAGTGTTAATTACGTGCACACAAACCCCAGTGCCTCCAGCACCGATCCCCCTCAATTCAGGCCTCACAGTCCTTTGCCTTTCTCCTGGCCGCCTCCAGTCCTCTCTCCAGCTCTGTCCTTCTTCCACCCGACTTCTGCTACTGATTGAAGGGAGGCGGCCCCTTAAATAGGAACCCAGATGGGCTCCAGCTGCTTCCCAGCATTCCTCCGAAGACACTCCCCAGTGTGGCGGAAATGCCGGCTGCGCACCCGGAAGCCCTCCGGGTGTCCCCTGTCTTCTTCCCCCCAGCACTTCCTGGTGTGGTGGAAGTGCTGGGCTCCAGACTTCTACAGGCACCGGGGCGCCGCCTGGCAGTGGCCACGGGTCCCTACAGGGCTGGGCTTCCAAGCCTTTTACCTGAGGCCCCCAACACAACCAGGGCGGACGCCCCCTCGCGGTCTGGAGGAGGCACAAGCCCTCCTCCGGTCCTCCTGGGCGTCCCGGCCGGGCTCCAGCCTCGGCCGGATGCCACAGTATATATATATATATATATATAATATAATATTCCTGATTTAGGAGTTCTGTTCTGAATTTTTTACCTTGTGAAAACTCGAAACCATTGGAATGTTGCACAAAAATGCCCAGAATCTCCAAAATCCTACCAATAATAAAAACATTATGCTAGCTCATTGATTACCAGAGAGCAGTCAGATGTGAATCTGTCAATAACAGCATATAAACATGAAGGTCTAACTGGCTATTAGGTCAATATAATGTGAATCTTTGGTACTATAGACAGAGGAGAATCAATAATGAATACATTGTTGTTGTCTTTGAGATATGAGCCACGTACCTTAGAATGCTGAATGAAGCCAACAGTTGTTGATTTTTCCTGTTGATTGCATAATAAAGAGACCCAGAAATCTGTCAGCAAAAGAGGAGCTAAATTCCATTGGTTTTGTAGCAACCTTAGCATTAAATGGAAAAAAGAAGGGGTTTAGAGACAACAGTAGTAACTTGCTGTTTCAAATTACCTTCCTAATATGTGCCTAGAGTGACCAGAACTGCTAGGCACAAAATGGTACATTCCCACTCATACCTAACTTTGCTAAGAAGGCAAGGGGTCATTTCAGTTGTGCATTTCCAAAGACTAAAAAGGAATTGCTTTTCAGAAAAACAGTTGTATAGTGATCATCAATGATGAATTAAAATGTGGACAAAACACATTTTGGCACCTGTAAAAAAAAAAAGGCTCACCACCACCTTTACTTTCTCAAGTGTCTGAGAACAACTCAGATTTCTACAGCTGTTCTCATGAATTTCTACAGATGCACCGTATAGTCCACCCTCACTGGTTGCTTTACATCCTGGTATGGCACTTGTTTAGCTCAAAATCGCAAAGCCCTGCAGATGGTGGTGTTGGTGGCATAGAATATTACAGCACCCAGTTGCCTTCTGCTCAAAACATATGCAACAATTGTTTTCTTAGAAAGCCAAACAGTATTATTAGAGACCTCAGCCATGTTGTACAGTTGCTTTTCTCACTCCTTACATCTGGCAGATGGTACAGGACCATTGGATTCTGTCCATTGGTTATAAGGTTACTGAACTGCCAGTCTTAATTATTATAAGAATAGTGTATGTGTGTATGTGTGTTTGTGCATTTGTATTGTGTTATTTTCAACAGTGTCAAAGAGATATACAAGTAAGAATTTCACCGTACTATGTACATCACAATATACTGAGATTAAATTAATGGAGACTGGAGGTTGTTGTGGAAAAACCTTCCTCTATATTCAAAAAAATCATTCTTGGAGACCAGATTCAAATGCAGAACAATTGTTTATTTGCATATAGATATGCATAAATGTCTCAGTCCATGGAATAAGCAATCAAAAACAAATTAATTCCCTTTTATACTTTCTTATTACCATTACTTTATCTAATTCATCATGTCATCTGACTCATCATATGCAGAATTCTATCATTTTTCCAATCAACTACAGCCACCAGTAACTTCATATACATGTCTATTCTTCCATTATTCTAAACATTGCCTTGTTAACAGGGGTGTCCTACGGGCATTCCCACTGATCTTATCACCGCTTCATAATAGGTTTGTTTGGCCCTTCTCACACACTTTTTAAAGGGGTGTTCATTACTCATCTACTTCATTTTAACCTTAGCAACTGCTCTAGATGAGGCAAAAGCCTCACCTGCCCAAGCTTTAAGCCATGTTTAGTTAACCTTTTAGGTACCTTCAGTCCTTTCCCTTATGCTTTCAATATTCCATTGTTACTGGTCCTTGTTCCTTCAGCTGCCTCCACTCCCCTCTTGCAAGCTCTGTCCTCTTCCACCTGACTCTGGCTCCCTGAATGGAGTGAGGCGGCCCCTTTTATCTTGCCCCCGGATGTGCTCCAGGTGCACGATGATGAAGTTCTGGCAGCACTCCCCAGTGTGGCAGAACTGCTGTCCTTTTACCCAGAAGCACTCCGGACGTACACCATCCCTGGTCAGGCAGCACTTCCTGGTGTAGCGGAAGCGCTGTCCTCCAGGGTTCAAGGACCGTCCAGGCGCCCAAGGAAGAATAGCGCCACTTTCCTGGTCCATCCTTCCTCCAGGCATCCCGGCAGGGCAGGGTCCCTGGCCGTCTG
Organism: Polypterus bichir lapradei; assembly: GCA_026402145.1. NCBI lineage: Eukaryota > Metazoa > Chordata > Cladistia > Polypteriformes > Polypteridae > Polypterus > Polypterus bichir. The sequence goes on along the minus strand of JANRMT010062818.1, from coordinate 38,567,707 downwards.
TCACAGCACAAATATATACAACATATGCAGAGGAGTCGTTGGGACAATAGTGGACGGACAGAAAGAAAGGGACGGTATATGTATTATAAAATCCCCTAAAGAACCCAAAAAATAAAAGTCCTCAAAAACTGTTAAAAAGGAAAATAGCTGCTAAAGAAACTGAACAAACTGTAGCATAAATACAAGAAATACTCAAAACAAAGTAAAAAAATAAACCAACAAATTGATTTACAGAGTGAATTTATGCAGGGTGAGCTGCAAAAAAAGTACGTATAAAACCAACTGATTATAACATAAGTGATTGTGCTAAATTTGAACTCAAAATAAATCTAGTGCTAAAATCAGAATCTCTTAATTAAAAAGTCCTTAAAAGCAAAGTTTTTTTTTCTTTCTCAGAAGTCTTTTCTTTATATTGGTACTAAGTTCAGACACATTTAATGTGAGTGGCATTTAATGTGAGTAGACATGTTCCAGGCTTGTTTGTTTGTTTTATTTTTTTATTGAGCCTGTATGTCGTATTACAACACATACAAGGGTTTAATAGATATATAGAAATAGAAATTAATCATTTCAACAGTCCAGCATTTTAACATCATTACTAAGTAAGGAGATTGGTCTACAAAATGGGCATTCAAATTTTTATTAAAGGAATCATGTGATGTGCTCTGCTAATGGCTGCTTTGTTTTGCTTCTTCTTGCATTCTTTTCAATTTTTTGCTTCATATTAACTGTCTTCATATTAATTGTGACTTACCCTAACCCTTTAGATCCTATCTACTTTACAAAGAAAATTTTGATATTGTCTTTTTGGTTCAGTGAAAAAATCACCTTAGGCTGAACACAGCTCACTATGAAGTAGTTAATGGTCTATTCCCTACATGGTATCATCCAACATAATCATCCTGAGATCTAAGAATGTTTTGAAAGCTGACTTCAAGATGCTGAAAAAATATTTTGCCTTAATCAAGGCCATGAGCAACGACCTCACTTATGGAAATTGCAGGCATCAACACTGATGTGTACTTTCTGAAGGCTAAGTTCACTGAGATGGGAGACCCAGAACACCACAGTAACTTGAAACCAGTATCATATAGATTGGTCAGGAAGCTTAGCCTCTAGTATTTCTAGGCCATCCTTCTTTCTAGCTCTCTGTAGAGAAAGAAATAAGCCTGTACAACACTCCGGATCACATTTCACATTCTCCTACTTATAACAACTTCTATTTATTATCAAGCCCACCAGAAATTGTTTCACGAAGAATGACGAGCTCAAGAACCTATTTTGAAAAGAGTTATTTTTTCCAGGACTTTTGGAGTCAAAATGGGTGCTTCCAAGCGAAGAATGGATGCTCAAATTAGCAGAGTGAAAGAGATATGGGTCACCACTTTTCTGGTCTTTCCTGCTTCTCTCAAACTTTTATTTGGAAGTTAGCATTACTTTTATGATAGTCCAGCTGAAGATCTGGTCTCCTGTGAATCACTCAGGACTTCCTTGACATTATTTTCTCCACTTGTTGTATTCAGTTTAGACATCTCTGTGCAGCACTTGTCACTTTGTCATCATGGTCACATCTGACAGCTCTGCTTTTATGTCCACTTGGCTGTGGATGACTCCTGGCCTTCTCCACACTTTTCACAATTTTAATCCTGAGTCACTGCTGTTATTTCCACATGTTCTAGTATGGTCTTTGAATACTGAATTTACAGTATGAAATTGTTTTGGTAACTTTTAGATTGTTCCTATATTTGTGATTATTGTTAACACATTTAGAACAACATCTAGTATTGCTTGAATTCTACATTTACATTATGCGCTGCTTCTTTATTGGTGCATAGTGGCATTGAATTTTTCTTTTTCTTTCTCTGAAACAAGTTGGCCTGACAGGCTTGTGGTTAACATTTGGTCATTTTGTGTGAGGTGCCTTGTGTCTTCTTGAGGTGCCTGTCCACTACTTGATTTAGAGGCAGCCATTCTTACCTCTACCCCAACCATACGTATGATAAATGGGCTTCGGTTTTTACATATTGACAGCAACATGTAGATTGAATAAGTTCTTTTTCTTTTTTTATATTCTTGAATAAAGGCATATTTGTTTTGCTATACCTTTTGTGAAAGCATTTATTTGATATTTGCACTTCATTCTTCACACATTATACATTTCATGTCAACATTGACAGCAACATATAGATTGAATAATTTTGTTTCCTTTGTTTATATTCTTGAATAAAGGTGCACTTGTTTTGTTATACCTTTTGTGAAAGTTTTTTTTTGATATTTGAACTTCAGTCTTCACATATTATACATTTCACGTCAAGATTTTATCAATTACTGTATACAGGAAAATAGTTTCTGTTTTATTTATGTGTTCAATGTTTCTTGCCTCGCATTTCCTGTCATCCTTTGTTAATTTGTGTAGCGATGGGGTTTTAGTCTTTATTTGTAATACCTTATTCTTTATTAAAACAATTCTCTAAATATGTGAAAGTACACAAAATGTAGCCTTATACATGGTAGTAAGCCCCACCCTGGTTTTACAGTAGCAAATGTAATCAGGTGATATTAGTGAAAATTCCAAATACACATTTTGTTTTGTTGGTTTGGTTGTATGTGTGCTTGCTGTTATTGGATCAGTGTATTTTTGATATTGTAACTGAATGTCTGTACGTGGTCCTTCAAGTTGACACATAAAGGTTTCATGGAACATCTTGCTAGAAGTGCGTCTGCAAAATACACATTCAGCAATTGGTGAAAAAGTAGCACACTACTTGTTCTGTGAGCATTGTAGTGAAACTAAGAAACCCTTCTGTCCATACCTCAGAGATCATTTCTGACATTACAGATCATATGGAAGTCCTTGTACGTCTATAAAAAAATTATCACAACAGATTAGCTGAGGTCTGTTTTCATTTCATGTTAAGGTATACTGAACACTGTATTGCTGCTGGCAGACACCATTTTCTGCACAGAGTTTAAAATGGGCAATAATGGTATTTGATAGCATTCTGTAATCATAATAATAAAACAACAAAATAACTTTTCAAATGTAACATTTGCTATTCTTTTACTATCAACAATCTTAATATCATTGACACTTAGACTGGACTACTTTTTCTTATGCCATCCTGCATAGTAAGTGATTTGGCAGTATTAGACTTCAAAACCAGACAAATAGATTTCTGCTTCTTTATCCAAACATGTAGATTGATCTTTGAAAGCTTTAATATCTCTGCTTACTACTGCTGGATTTACTTTACTTAAAGAAGTGTGAGTGAATGCCCTGAGCTTTGTTCAGAAATACAGTAAATATAAGAAAAAATCGTGAAGAAAGTCACTCATTACATAGCTCTGTTATCATTTTTTCTGGCTTTCCTAGTAAGAGTTGTGTTTCCAACATGCTAAACTGACTAGGCCTCCCTATCTACAGCATCTTTCTCCTGACCTTCCTGCAGAATGCTCAGATGCTTTCAGGACAATAAAGAGGTATAATTCCTTAAGCATATCCTGGGCCTGTCTCTTGGTCTTTTCCTAGATGACCATATCTTGTGAAAATACAGATTGAGTACCTTACCTACATACCCAAGCCACATTATTAGACTTCTCTCACTTTAAAGAAGCAAAGCTTTAATTTTGAGTCTCTCCTACACTGTAAAGCTCCTCAGTCTTTTATGCAGTGTGAATGCAGAAAACCTACACAGGAACTTGTACTCGTAATGTCATTCTTCCAGTCATTAGATTTGCTGTTATTTTGGAAGAATTAAGTGGATAGGACGGATGAGCTTTGTTTAGCTGAATGGTCTGTTGTTGCCTAAATTGTTCTAATTTTCTGATATTCTATCCAGAGCTCATGATCATATGCGAGGGCGGCAATGTAGACTGACTAGTAAATTAAGAGCTTCATCCATAGTTTTTGTCCCCACTTCACCATCATGATCCTGTAAAATATTTGTACAATAGCTACTATGTACTATTGTTTGTCAATATCACAATTGCATCTACCCTCACTTGTATGCATGACCTCAGCATATCTATACTCCTCCACTTGGTGGAGCTGCTCATACTAGCAGGAAACTTACTACTCTATCCCAAGAGCAGGCTATGATTACAAATGTAATGGTGATAATTCTTCAAACATCACCTTCATATTCAGCTGCAATCCGTTCCAGTGTATTGTAGAGATTTCAGTCTGATAAGGTCAAAAGAATAGCATCCTCACTTTCAAACAGCAGAGATGTAGCCCTCATTTTCCCAAACTGGTTACACCCACACATTAGCTGTGCCTTGGTATATCAAATATGAAAATCATGCACAGGAGGCAACAACATTAAATACACTCAATGTAAAGCAAAGACTTCTCACAAGAAGCTGAAGAGGCTTTTTTGGAGGTGGGAGTTAAATCCATTCTAAAAAAAGGCACCTGCTAATCATTCCCAGCACACCCTCACTACCTGTTTGCATCTATAAAGTCTGTCCAGCAATGCTCTCTCAGTCTCTCTTTCTGTTTCTCTTGCTTAATCCAAGTTTTTAACACATACATTCTCATAGCAGACAACACAACTATAGTTAGATTATGGTGTTTGTTATAGACAATCTAAAGAACACAGAAGCAAAAATTCATGCCTTGGATTCTTATCTGGCAAGCACTTCAGCACAATCACACCCTTCAGGTTTTTTTTTCGTTGATCAAGGAGTTTAGTTTATAAGCCACTGCCACACCGAGTCCAACTTTATCTACCCAGTATTTTTTAGCCTCCTGGTTGAATTCTAGCATTTCTTCACCAAAAGTATTTTTCTACATGTCAAGAACCATTTACCATTGCCAATATGCCTGGGTCAATCTGATTCTTGCTTGTCACTCAACTAGCATTGCCCCTAAACCCCACCCATATGTGGTAATGTTTCCACATGGCAACTCTATGTAGATTTTGGACTGAATCCTACTTGGCTACTTGGGTTATCCAGACATCAACCACTCATTGATAAACAGCACTGTCAGGGCTGGCTCCATCAGTAAGCCCTGGTGTACTCATTCCTCTGAAGGTTTTCTTAGGTTTGAGTAGAACATTCATGGATATCAAATTATGCTTTTTTTTTTTTAATCTGGCCAGACTCATAAAATCATGGTTACATATGTCTAGACCAGTGGTTCTCAAACTTGGTCCTGGGACCCATTGTGACTACAGATTTTTCTTCCTAGCCTAATTAAGTAAGCTGTTATTTTTCAGTTTCTGTGCTTTGGGGTCAATGTAGAAATTGCAAAACTAAAATGTACTAAGAACTAATGTTTTTCTTTTAAGAAATGTTTATCCTGGTTCATTCATTCTGGTTTTCCAGGTGCTCTGGTTATTTAATCCATTATTTACTAAATAGTTTTGTCTGGTGCTGAAGTAGTTGGTGTCTGCCCTGCTTGTTTTTAATTGTAATTATTAGGATACCATGAAGGGAAAAAACTACAAAGAAAAAGGGCAAAATAGCAAGAAAACAATTAAAGATAGTTAAATATTTAATACTATACCAAAAATAGAAATATTTCTTAATGTCTTATAAATATAAAAATGATACTGCTCTGCTTTTCTGAGTGCAGAATAAGAGAAGAGACAAAAGACAAGCTAATTAAATGATATCATTATTATCGCTGATTGTGAATCTGGTTGGAACAAAAACCTGCAGCCACTGTGGATACCCAGGACCGAGTTTGGAAACCACTACTCTAAACAGCATAGCTCTAGGGAACATACAGGTATACAAGCCTTCACACCACACCAATATCAAATTCCTTTGAGGGGATTATATTATTCAATGAATCCATAATGAAATCTGTCACACATGCATTCTATTTTATGCAAAAATATTATTCTTAATATAGTTTCTTTCAAAGTGATTTTTATCACAGTATTAATGTACAGTATGGTTTTTCCAAAGTAACAGACTATGAGTCTAATTAGTTCTTTTATTTTTACATAGTTTAATATGCTTGGCATTCTTTGTTTCAAAAGATTACAGTGGGGAGGTGGAAATCAAATTAAAAACTATAATCTTTATTTACATATGGTTAGTGGAAGAAAAAAAGTTTCATCATTTTTTAATATTTCTGTTAGTTCTGTAAAAGTTTACATTTATTTTAATGTCATTATGCTTTAATTAGATGAGATTTGGGCCCCTGCTGTACTACATTATTGGTTTGTCAGATTTCACTTAATGAATTAAAACTGATTGATTTACAGATTTTCAGTTTTACATTTTTGGAATTCACTTTCTCTAGTAAAGGGTGGTAGACGTATCACCATTTCTTAGAATCCAAAAGTAAATACAAAGCAGTAGCAAACCTTGGGTGGGATGCCAGCTCATTCATTACATTTTCTAAACTTATTTATGTAATGATTTTTGTTACTTGGGAGAAACCCAGTTTTTATTTTTCTGTTTGCACATCAATTACTGGTCTGACAACTTTTTAACTGCTCCATTTGCATTACAGACAGATTCTGCTAATTTTGCAGAGATTTCCACCCCTTCTAGTCTCTGCTTATCAGAAACAAACAACAGCTTTTTGCAGCTAGAATATAGGGTTGAGAATCAGAGCTCTTGCTCTCTCTCTTTCTTTTATTTTTCTAAGCACTAATGCTGGCTGTAATAAATACAAAATGGTGTAGGTATGGCAAAGTTAGATTAATGATTATGTCCTGTTTGTTCCACTATTATTAAAGTGACCTTGTCACTAATAGACATTTTCACTCATTAAATGTAAATAAAAGGCATTTCATATATCACATGGTCTTTTGTCATAACTATTCCTGTTCTTCATTCCTTTAGTTTTGCCAAGGATGGCAACTTTCAATCTGGGACATTGCCCCAGTAAAATGTAAGAGAAATCTGTAATGAAAATAAGTAGCTGAAAGAGTTTAAGAAATACACTTTTACGAAATATATTTATTGGTAACTAAATATAACCTGATTTTCCCTTTCCATGCCCCCAAATAAGAAGTGTGAATCTATCATCTTTGCAGAGATTCAATATGGAAATATGTGGGTCATTTAAAATATTATGTAGCTGCATGCTATAAAATGTGCAAACCTGGATCAAAAATAATTCCAATTTAGCTCAAAAACATTTTCGGTAGGTAGGTATGAGAATAAAATTTCCTAATCTTTTTTTTCCTTATGCTGTAAAAAGCTTAATTTGAAATATTGATAGGCATAACTTCAATAATTCAGTATTTTTATAATTGTGAAGCTGAGCGTGCTCAGGTGGTTTGGATGAAAATTAGCTTGAATGTTACCCTTTAGGAAATAAGTCTGACCTGTTCTCCCAGCTATTAAAAAGAATCCTGGTAATATGCATTCTGCTATTATTTGCCACTTTTATGTAGTATGCATGTACAGAAGATGAACGCGCACAAATTGAATCCAAATCATTAACCTTTGATTCTGCTAATTTATCAAAGTCAGCCTAATTGTCATAGAGTCAGCATTGTTCTTGGAAATACAAAAGTATGGTTGGAATTGTTTAGTGGTTCTCCTGATTTATTTATGTATTTATTTGGTTCATGTACTGTTTGTCTCCTTTTTTCCTTAAACAGTTTTATTAAGTTCCTTAAGCTGAAATATACACAACATAGTTTTTAACTTCTTTTTGAAATATATGTTTTGTATTTATACAAATTGATTTTGTTTCTATTCGAGGAATGTATTTTTAAAATGTGGATGTAAAAAGCTCTATTTCTTCAGCATGGATTGTATGCTTTTTGTAACATGCAGTACAGTTGTGTTGGTTAGCACTGCAGCCTCAAAGATTGAGTGGCCTAGGTTTGAATTCCTTTCCCATTTATTGCTTTTGTTTAGTTTTTATGTTCTTACTCTGTTTGTGTAAGTATTTCTTTGGGTACTGTAGTTTTTCTCCCACATGCCCAAAGAAATTGTGTGAAGTTAGTTGCCATTTCTATTTCTATGTAGGTATATGCATTTGGGTGGGCTATTCCCAATGAACATTTGATTAAGCAGGTTCAAAATTGAATGGACAATGTTTTTAAGTCTATCTTTTATACTGTTTTATGGAATTGGCATTGCTTTTGAGCACTACTGTCAGATCATGTGGATTTTTGCCTCTGATTCTACTATAAATAGTCATTGTATGCCTTGTAACTTGTCCATTATAAATATGTGTCATAGATCACTACATTTTTTTCTGGGAACTCTCATCAAATATCACCTGTGTGCAAAAGATACCCATGTTTTCATTTGATTTTTTGTTTGTTTTGTCCATTAATTTCTCTATAGATCCACAACTGTGTTTTTTTGCTTGCCTTTAGTTATTACTAATTTCAATTTATGATTTCTCCAAATAGCCTAAATTCTGATTTAGTCTGATCAAATGATATTTAACTGTGTGCCGTTTTTATGATTATTAGTATTTAATTGCTCCCAACCTGTAATGCAAGCTTCTCATAACCATCTTAACTTCTTCCACTCTTATATTATTAAGACACCTTGTAAAGACACACACATTTATACAGCTCCTCATGATTTCTTAAAATTTCAGGCATGAAGGGTACAACTTGTTCTGGCAGTGTTACTTTTCAATGCTTTTCAAGATGTGTTTCTACATTGCCATTTAGTTCTGGCTCAGATTGCATTACTGAGTTTCTTGTTAACAATTGATTTTTGTTCTTTTGTTACCTTTGCTCTCTCTTACCTACTACTCTAATATACGCATATTCTTTTTGTAAATCTCATTAGCTCAAAGTGTGTTACAAATTTTAAAAAATGTATTATAATAATTATATCTCCTTTAGCTGATCTGTTAATGCCTTTTTTAAACAACACCAAAATTACTGTGTATCACCAATGACTTACCCTTGTTCACACTGACAAAGAAGGTGAGCAGTTATGCAGATAACAGTCATGTCGCACCCCAAACCCCAAACACAACTGGACACAAGTTCTACTCCAAACAGACCCTTTATTCAGCATGTTTTCACTTCTACATTTTAAAACCCTCCTGAGAAGTGCTGTACATTGTATAAACTCACAAACTAGCAGTGCACTACTACTACTCCCCCTTCTGCACCCTCTTCCTCTCAAGGTGAATGTTGCCCTGCACTGTTCCTGACTCTGATTTACCTGGAGTGGTTTCTTTTCAAGCCCTAGCAAACAGTACGATACCTTAAATAAAATTTCTGTTCTGTGGTTACATATCACATGTGCACTTGGCACCTAGCAGTTTCAGTTGTGTGCCAAGCACTTGCTGTGACCAACAAAACTCAATGATGTCAATGGGAAGCTATAAATGTAAAAAATGAATAAAATAATAAAAATATTACAGTAACTAGCTAACAAAATAATAATAGAGGTCAGAGGTATTTAGAACTGGACATAATGTAGAAAACAGCCTGAATTAGGCCAGGTTTACTCAGATTAGGCCAATTTATAGCCATCAGGTAGCCACATCTGCACATCTTTGGAATACGTGAGAACAGCTGCAGAGAAAAACCCAATCACACAAGGGGAGAACATGAAGAATATACCCAGAGAGTAGCCAAGCTAAGATTCAAACCATTTTTATAGACTTGTGAGGCAGCAGCAATATCCATTGCACTATCATGACCAAAATATATTTTGCATTGAAACATTCGGTCATTGTGATGCATTTTAATTTAGTGTTGAAACTAAAAATAACAAGAAAATGTAGATTAACCTGAGTAAATGAGGAAACTCAGAATACACGCTAAACAGGTAGATCGGCAATTGTTGATATAACAATAAGCAAATGAATAGAAACTTCTAAAAGAGAAGGTGTTGTTTGTTTGCATGCATTAAATAAAGGATGTTAAAAAATCAGCCCCAATTTTAATTTTAAAAGGTATCTTTTCCATGGAATAATTATGCAAATATTTTGCAATATCTTTAAATAAATATTATTTTATTCAAAATTGATAAAATGAAATATTTTATGCCATTGCATGATTATGAAATGCTGAAACAGAGAATTTACAGGAAAGAAAATATGAATTGATCTAGTATATGATTATTTTCTGAAGTGCTATGATAGGTAATCCTTTCAATTTTCACACAAGAAAAATCCATGCGAATGAGCAAAAACTCAGTAGAGGTACTGTATTAGCATGGAATTTAGGGAGTCTCAGTGGCAGAAAATATGTTGATGGACGAGGGAGAAATGAATTGACAACATTATCTTCTGTTTACAGAGATCACAATGAGTGCAAGAGCTTAATTTGGTTAAAAATGAAAGTGCTGAACACTTTTCTCCAAAAGCAAGAAAAATATTGACCATGAAATTAATTTTGAAAATCAATCTTTAAAGGCATGGTAATTTATCATCAAAGTACCTTTATCTGTGCCAATATTACTTCTTGTATTTTTCAGGGCAATTTGAGCTTCTCCTGTGTGGAACCCCATTCAGTACCTGTTTTTTTCAATGCCACTAGCTACTTGCAGCTTCCAGGCCATCCGAACCAAGATGTGATGTCAGTGAGTTTCCAATTCCGAACATGGAATCCAAATGGCTTACTTCTGTATTGCACTTTAGCAGATGGCTTGGGAATGGTTCAGATTGACCTCAATGATGGCAAAGTCAGCGTGCATATTAATGTTACACAAACCAAGAAAAGCCGGATTGACATTTCTTCAGGTATGAGAGTAGCATGCTTTAAGGTAAACTACAAGAAATAAACTATAAAATAAGAACAAATCATGGCATTTACATTCATGTATTGCTTTTGCAAATGTGCCATAATTGGTTTGAATTTAAGTTACAGACAACCTTGAAATGAAAATATACAAAGTTATTGTGCTAGTTATTTTGTTTTCTTTCAATTTCAGTTCAAGACAGAAAAAATACAGCATTATTTTGAAAATGTGCTTTTGTGTATTCAGAGTATGCAAGTTAACAGTGAACAATTGGTCTTCATTGGTTAAACTTATATTTTAAAGAAAATTGAAAGTGTTCAGTGGGAAAATATTTGTGCCTCTTATGTTCAACAGAACGCATACAAGATAAAGTAAGATCTGAATTCCCAGGTATTATTCTAGAAACAATAGAAATCCAGCAATATCAGATCAATGTATCAAGGTATTGCCTACCAATTTGGCAAGTTTTGGCTGCCCAAGAGTAGGTCTGACAATTAAACTGTTTAACAAGGAATATATATGTATAGTAAAAAGAACAGAACTGAAACAAAAGAAGGGCTACGCTACAAGCGGTTAACCCCATTTACTATCCACTTAAAGTTATGTCATTTGTGATGTTTCTTTCTAAGAATGGCTCTCCAGAGACTTCTGTCCTTTTTGAGTACTTGGACTACAAAGACGAGAACTACAAAGGTTAGATGGTTTAAGTAAGGAGGTGGAAGCGGAGAAGGCGGAGTGGTATTTGTTCTAAATGGAAGAGATATCATTGGTCCTTCAGACAGTTCTCCTTCATTTTAAAGCAAATGGGATCCGTGGAAGGGTTGGTGTTACAATCAAAATCTTCACTGTAATATCTGTTGGTCTCTTACCTGTGAGAGACACCCTAAACGTGCATGACTGACAACACACACAATATATGTATATGTATGTGTGTGTGTGTGTGTGTGTGTATGTATTTGTATTCCTTAGCAACTAAGGCATTGTTTCTGTTCTCAGTGTGAGAATATGTTCACTGGCCTACCACTTTTTTCATTTTTATTCCAACATTAACAACTTTAAACATAATGCTGTGATCTTCCTACTTTATTTTTTTCATGATCTAAGAGAGAATGCCAAACATTTTTGCTGTAGTAATTCTACATTACTTGATAAATAACAGTCCCATTTAATTGAACAGCCATAGAGTTAAAGATATATATGTAAGATTAATATAAACATTTCTGGTTTATTAAATAAAATGATGTGTATGACCTATTCAACAAAGCTGTTAAATTCTAATGCTCACACCATTGCTAATTCACTAACCTTATCTCTAGCCTTTGTTATAACAGATTGCTTTGCTGTCTAACATTTTTTAGTAGCTGTGTGATTGTAGTAATTGATTTGGCTCTGCTTCAAGGTTTTTTTTTTTTGTTTGTTTGTTTAGTTCGCCTTATACAATTTCTTGTATTAGGAATTTGTTAGTTTTCGCATACCCCTTGGGGTCAGAGCACAGGGTCAGACCTTGTACAGTGCCCCTGGAGCAATTGAAGGTTAAGGGCCTTGCTCAAGGGCCCAGCAGAGTAGGATCTCTTTTGGCAGTGACAGGGATTCGAACCGGCAACGTTCGGGATACCAGGGCAGATCCTTAGCCTCAGAGCCAAAACTCCGCCCTAAGTTATAAGCAGTCTTACTACAATTAAGTAATGTTTTATTTTTAACACTATTAGGATATCAAAAGAGTGGTTAAATCTAAAGAGAAAGCCAGACAGGTGTTTTGAAACGTCCAATGACATGTTCTTGTGCAGTCCTGCAGGGGCTAGTAGTGCAGTCTTATATGTTAACTACTTGTCCTGAAGGGGCATTAGCCAGGCACATCAGTGTGAGACAGGCAGAGTTGTGGTTTAACAGACGTATGCATTGTCCCACTAGGACACTAGAGAGCAGGTGACCCAGTACTTCACAGAGGTGCATGACCCTATCCTTAAACTGTGCGTAAGGCCGTGGAGGAAATGTTACAGGGTTTACCGTGTTTGAGGAAACATTGTGCTCTTCACTTACAGCTTATTCTGACCGTAATGTGCCAGCTCTCGTGTTCTCCTTTCCTCATGTCAAATTGATGCTGGCTGTGTACATTGTATTACACATTGTGTGAAAATATTGTGATACCATTTTAATTTATATTAGGTTTTTTTTTTTACCTAAATGAAACAACTGTAGTACTGGCAGTTTTTTGGATTTGTCTTGTTTATTCATCAGATTTATTGAAATAATGTGAATGATTATAAGCGTTAGGTGATCATTTTCTAGTTGTCTGCTGAAGACAGACAGTAATTCATTATTGGGCAGCAATGTTCAGTAATGACTAAACAATGGCAGAAGAGGATTTTTCAAGGTTTAATATACTGTATGTGCTGCCTGACATACTCAGTAATCACTAAGTGCTGTTGAAATTGGCTAAATATGAGGCAACTTTAGTTATAGACAGTGGTCTGTAGACAGGGCCCACTAAATTCAAGACATGAAAATTAGTATTATTACTTTTATTATTTAACCTCCTTAGCGTTAGGCCCGATCATTACTCGGGCTGTGAAAAGCATGCCAAAAGCATTAGTCCCAAGTGTCAGGCAACTGTACAGATGCGTCTTGCGTAAGCATTAGAACCGAGAATCACTTGGGCTGTAAAAGTACTGTTAGTGCTTCCATTCTTTAGAGAAATTATGTCTGAGTGCAGGTTTTCACCAATAGTTTGGGAGATATATCAAACGATTGCAGTAAAATTTCGGAGCGTTTACATTCCAGACTGCATTATTAGCATCAATTAATGTCTCATGGCTTATAAGGGCAGTCATGGATACAGTACATTGCGTCAAAAAGAGCAATATTTGGCATAAAACTTTATGAGCTTTGTGAATCTAAAATAGGATACAGGGAAAGGGGCAATGTTTGATACAAAATACAATCAGTACGATGTTGCTACGTCATCTTTACCAACTTTTGGTATGTGCTCTGCTGGAATAGGGTTAGTGTGTATCCATGGACCATTTTTATGCTTCGCCAGAGCTATTTGACATCTTGCTGCAAAGACTGACACATATGGAATAGTGTATCCTAATCATTGTGGCATGCCTGAAAACTTTGACACAGCTAAATTACAGTGAGGTGCGCTAGTAGCTTGGCAAAAGGGTAAAGTGCTTCTGCTGGAATGGAAGGACAAGAAAGATATTTGTCTTCTTAGCACTGTACATAATACCAGTGGCAGTCACTGTATAGGCAAAAGAAAACAAGCAGGTTATGAAGGCTTGTGCTAAGGTTGACTATAATAGCACAATGGGTGTCGTATATCATGCAGATCAGGAATTGACTTTGTATCCCATTACGCAAAGGCAACAAAAGAAATACTAAAAAAAGATATTTCATCACCTGCTGGATCAGTGCATTTGGAATGTATTCATGTTATACAAGAAAAAAGCGGGCAAAACTGTATGTCATGTAAACTTTACATGCCAGCTTGTCGAACAAATCATTGCCGAATATCCTTCCTCCATCCACACTAATGCTAAAGAGACATGGTCGACACAGCACATCGAGGGTCAATCCAGAGGGTGTTATTGGTAGACATTTTATTGATTATATACCTCCAAACAGAAAAAACAGAATCCAAATCGTACCAGTGCTATGTGCTGTTCAAAAACTGATAAATATGGAAAGAAAATCCAAAAAGAAACGTGCTATAATTGTCCTAACTGTGACATTGGATTGTGTCTTTCACTGTGCTTTAAGATTTACCACACAAAGGACTCATTTTGAGATTATGTACTGTTTTGGCATCATTAGTAGTATTTAAAATTACTGTTATTATTTTTTTATTATTGATCATTTTTATGTTATTATTTTTATTCATCATTACTATTGTGATTTGTATCATTATTGTACTTTTGAGATTTAATAAAAATGTAATTTTTCATGCCAAAAAAATGCAATGCTTTTTACATGTTTTTTTTGGAATGAAATGCAATGCTAAGGAGTTTAATAAAAACAAAAATAATATATTTCATTTACATAGTACCTATCCCATATGCAGAGCCCTCACAAATATTCAGAAGGATACATGAGAGATAAAATCACTGAAAAAAATCAAATCATTTACACTGGATGCAAATTAAACACCAGACATTAAATACCAAATTCAACTTAGATAATGCATAAGAAAATAGTTTATAATAAGAAGAAATCACAAATAATTTAATGAAACTTTAGAAAACTGAGGTTTCTACTTAACTAGTTCATGTAATTTCCATGATAAAATGAGGTAATACATTTGTAGGATAAAATTATATATACAGTGCATCTGGAAATATTCACAGTGCATCACTTTTTCCACATTTTGTTATGTTACAGCCTTATTCCAAAATGGATTAAATTAATTTTTTTCCTCAGAATTCTACACACTACACCCCATAATGGCAACGTGAAAAAAGTTTACTTGAGGTTTTTGCAAATTTATTAAAAATAAAAAAACTGAGAAATCACATGTACATAAGTATTCACAGCCTTTGCCATGAAGCTCAAAATTGACCTCAGGTGCATCCTGTTTCCCCTAATCTTCCTTGAGATGTTTCTGCAGCTTAATTCGAGTCCACCTGTGGTAAATTCAGTTGATTGGACATGGTTTGGAAAGTCACACACCTGTCTATATAAGGTCCCACAGTTGACAGTTCATGTCAGAGCACAAACTAAGCATGAAGTCAAAGGAATTGTCTGTACACCTCCAAGACAGGATTTTCTCAAGGCACAAATCTGGGGAAGGTTACAGAAAAATTTCTGCTGCTTTGAAGGTCCCAATTAGCACAGCGGCCTCCATCATCCATAAGTGGAAGAAGTTCGAAACCACCAGGACTATTCCTAGAGCTGGCCGGCCATCTAAACTGAGTGATTGGGGGAGAAGGGCCTTAGTCAGGGAGGTGACCAAGAACCCGATGGTCACTCTGTCAGAGCTCCAGAGGTCCTCTGTGGAGAGAGGAGAACCTTCCAGAAGGACAACCATCTCTGCAGCAATCCACCAATCAGGCCTGTATGATAGAGTGGCCAGACGGAAGCCTGGAGTTTTCCAAAAGGCACCTGAAGGACTCTCAGACCATGAGAAACAAAATTCTCTGGTCTGATGAGACAAAGATTGAACTCTTTGGTGTGAATGCCAGGCATCACGTTTGGAGGAAACCAGGCACCGCTCATCACCAGGCCAATACCATCCCTACAGTGAAGCATGGGGGTGGCAGCATCATGCTGTGGGGATGTTTTTCAGCAGCAGGAACTGGGAGACTAGTCAGGATAAAGGGAAAGATGACTGCAGCAATGTACAGAGATATCCTGGATGAAAACCTGCTCCAGAGCGCTCTTGACCTCAGACTGGGGCGACGGTTCATCTTTCAGCAGGACAATGACCCTAAGCACACAGCCAAGATATCAAAGGAGTGGCTTCAGGACAACTCTGTGAATGTCCTTGAGTGGCCCAGCCAGAGCCCAGACTTGAATCCGATTGAACATCTCTGGAGAGATCTTAAAATGGCTGTGCACCGACGCTTCCCATCCAACCTGATGGAGCTTGAGAGGTGCTGCAAAGAGGAATAGGCGAAACTGGCCAAGGATAGGTGTGCCAAGCTTGTGGCATCATATTCAAAAAGACTTGAAGCTGTAATTGCTGCCAAAGGTGCATCGACAAAGTATTGAGCAAAGGCTGTGAATACTTATGTACATCTGATTTCTCAATTTTTTTTATTTTACATAAATTTGCAAAAACCTCAAGTAAACCTTTTTCACACTGTCATTATGGGGTGTTGTGTGTAGAATTCTGAGAAAAAACCTGAATTTAATCCATTTTGGAATAAGGCTGTAACATAAAATGTGGAAAAAGTGATGCGCTGTGAATACTTTCCAGATGCACTGTATATGTTAGTCACAAAAGCAGCTCACAGACTTACAAAGGTTTGAGGCAGTCACCTGTATATCGTGTCTTGGCTCCAAATGGGTTTAATGTGATTAAGATGATCACAGGTTTGAGTCCAAAACAGAACTGAATATAATAGGAAAAAATGGCGGCTTTAAAGCCCGGAGTCGGAAGTGACATCATTGGAACTGGAAGTGACGTCTTCTGGACCGAAAGTGACAACATCACTGGCAACAGAAATGGTGTCTTTTATACCGGAAGTGCCGTCATCCATGGCACCGTAAACGGAAGTGACGTCATCCATGGCACCGCGACCTGGCGAGATTTCCCATGGATGGTCTGCAGAAGATTGAGAAAGAGAGTTAGTGCAGCTTGCCACTCCCTGGTCTGGCATGGTAGTACTATGCTTAAGGCCTTTAAGATGTCTCCCAATCGCACATGTGACAATATATATATATATATATATATATATATATATATATATATATATACATACAGTATACTGTATACTGTATATATATATAAAAAAAACTAGTTAAGTTTCATTTTAATGATTTCTACTTGTTTTTATTAATTAAAAAGGTTTTAAGGACCTGTTCTGTAAGTCTGTAGCTAGCTTTACTTTGACAGAGACAGCTTGTATATTGTAATTGGTTATAGAGAGAAGTGAGCAGAAATAACAGAGAAGATCTAAATTAGTTTATCTTGATTTCAAGGAGGTATTTGATAAGGTCCCACATGAAAAGCTGGGTATCAGATTAAAAGAAGTGGGAATTCTGGTCGTAGTGTGTAACAAGGGTGTGCTCAAAGAAAGTGGTTGTGGTTCATCAGGTCCTTGCCCCCTTCCCCATGTTGGCCGAAGTGCCCCTTTCTCCAATTAGGAATGTACACCTTCTTTTTGTTGTAAGTAATGGAGGAAAACCAATAATGAATAATATGCCTTCTTAAAGCTAGTAGGTTACTCCTTCCACTTCTATAGATGTGGTCTTTTAACAGGAGTGTTTTGGTTTATTTGGCCTGTTTAGCAAGTGCACTGAAGTGCAATGAAGTGAAGCTGTAAATTGCTCATCTATTATAGACAGACATGCCCATTGAAGTATGGAGATCCTCAGTACAACAAAATATTGTTTGTTCATTGGTCAAAAAGCCTTCATACACATTATTTTTATTCACCTTCCTAAAGAAAACTACCAATAATTGATACTAAATGTACCTGGTTGGCCATTATTGTAAGTTGCTCATTGATCCTTTCTTTTTTCTATTTGATTCATAACAATTCATATTGTTTAATGAATACAACTGTTAAAATTGTCCAAATAGGTATAGAATATTGCTGATGTTTATAATTTATAGAACTATAGATTTTATAAATTGTAAATAATCATGTTTTATGTAGCATAGCAGTTTAGTTGGGACCATTGGAGAGGCAGGTAATGGGCCATGGCTGGGCAGAAAGCAGAAATGCTGAGGACTGGAGTTTGAAGAAATCTTACTCTTTCAGTTTTGATGAGATAGAGAGAATGTTTCCTTTTAAGGGGCAATAGCTCCCTAGTTGGAATAAGTTCTTTTAAATTGCGGCGTTTTAAGTAACCAGAAGCTATATAGATATAATGTAAAAGGCGATATCCCTCCCATAGTGATACGGTGGTAAAAATCACATAAGAGAAAATAATTTAGCTTTCTTTAATGACGATTTACATGGCATTACAGATGAAAGGAAGCCAAAATAGCAAGACAATGCCAAGGTGGGATCTTGATCTATATAGTGTGCCATTTTTCGTCACTGCGCTGAAAGGATTTTCAGGACAGATGACATAATCTTCTGTCCATCGGCTTCGAAGTGTTTGGCTGCTGTCCAAGTATTTATATACTGTCTTCTCCACGTGTAGGCCCTTCCTTGGTTTCCAAACAAGGAAAGGAAAGGATTCAATTTCATCTCTAACATACAGGAATAGTACAATGCCTATTTTCGAAGTTGTTCCCTTCATTCCCCAAATGCTAGGCTAGCAGTTTCTAAAATGCTGACAGCCCCTGTGTGCTAACTTTGGCCTGCACATTTGAGTGAATTTATAAAATAATTTCTTGTACAGAGCATAGTGACATTAAACTTACATTCTTGTTACAGAGAGGGAGACAGAAAATGACTCAGGGAAGCAGATCAATGGCAAAAAAAAAATTTATAAAGGTTGAATAACAATAAAATATTGTAGTGACCAGAAAAAGTTCAGGGCTATTGTTTTAACTTCTCTAATGTTTAGGGTGACACGTGGTGAGTTATCTTGGTTGTTATGCACAGTAAAAGCGCGGGTTTTTTGGTTGTTGTTTGCTCACAGGCTTGGTGTATAAATGCACCCTAAAAGTGCTCTGTACTATGAGCTAAAGCAACATTCAGAATTAGACTAGATATTATTTTGGAGAAAATAAATGAAGTTGATAGGATTGGTAAGATTGTTGGACTGAATGATCTGTACTTGTCAAAATTTTTCTTATGTTCAAATGTATCCCATCACAGAGGAACAGGTCCAATCAGATCCAGGTATCTAAATGGCCCATAAACATATGCCCCACTCTCCTACACCTAGGTTGCTGTTACAATATCTGGTTTTCTACCACAATGATGTTTACACTGTTCTTTTGCCAAGATGAGGACAAAATATGTCTTTTGTAATACCTTAGAACTATAAGTGTTTGTTTAAGATTAATGACATCTCCTGATGACTTGACCTGAAAACATCAGTTGTATGTTGATTTTCTTTTCTTTTTTTAATAATCCTCTTACCTGTTCTGTCTGAGAGTTTTCATTTGTAACTTTGAAGTATGACTCCCAGTTGTTCCATATTTTAAATTCTCTTTCTTCAGATTGCCTTGTATAATGCAATTTTTTACTTTTAGTATAATATTTCCGTATTTGAAAATTCACTGTCTTGATTTTTGGGGAGTTTATAAAGATCCCCAACATGCTTTTGCTTCAGTTACCTTATTTTTGTGATTTTGTTCCATTATTAGTGGTGTTGGTGTTAACTTCGTTGGTAACTACAATTTTATAATCATGGACTCTCTTCTCCATTTGTCTTTTTGGTGTATTTGTGAAATTTACACAATGATTCCCGCTGTCGTTTTTTTCCCCAATTTAGTAATGATTCAAGAAACCTCACTGTTTCAGTACTCCAAATTTAGAAAAGCTATTGATATTTTCCTACAGTCTGTATTTTTTGATAAACAGTAGCTCATATTAATACAATGATGGCCTTATTTTTTTACTACCAAGTTATGTAACAATTTCTTAATTTTGGCTGAAGGATTTATAAGAAAATGGGTCCCCAGTTTCCACCATCTGTGATATCATCTTTTCTGGAGATTAACACCTCTGTTTTCATGATCTTGAGAACTTACACTTTTTTCTTACTTCTGTTTTGATATCTAACAAATCTTCACAAAAATGTACTATATCATTCTGCCCGTAGGCAATGTTAGAATTTGTTAGAATTACCTTATTTCTATTAACATTATAACTTTACTTTTTTTGTAATTTTTTTTACATTTCTTTTTCATACAGCTGTCTTGCAGTTTAATCTCATAATCCTTTCTTTCTAGTATTATTTTTCTATCTTTTAATCTACACACATAGCTTAGAGAGTCTTAGTCTTTTCATTTCTTAAAGAGAAAATGTGCTTTTTCTTAATTTCCTGGACTCTGGATTGAAATTAGATCCCTTTGTCTACTTGTTCTTATAATGTGTATTTTTACTAGTCTGATCAATTTGTCTTATACCAGTCAGCTGAAAAATACAATCCCTCCAGCATGTTTGGAGTCATCCACTGAGCTTCTTAGTAAGCTGCACTCAGTGCTCCTCTCATGAGATGTGTTCACATAGCATTGTCACTCGGTGAGGTTGAATTTGAATTGGGCAGATATAGCAACAGTACTCTGAGGTCCCTATTTCAGCTTCTTCTATTGACAATTTAATACTTTTTAATTATGGCAATAGCTGAAAAAGGTGAGAGTCATTCAAAAATTTAGCACCACTTTTAATGTCTGATACTGCAACAGTCTATCAGTAAATCACAGGAAATACATATGAGAAGCTATTTGTCCCTTAACTTTCTCAGGCAATTTTAGTGTCTGTTTAGTATAGGATTAGAGAAATAAAGCAAATTTGATGTCTTAAATCGTTTCTTCTCTGGCGTAAACAACATCCTTACAAAACTGCATATTCACATACAACTTTTATTGAACAAATATGCACATTAAAGCTTAAATTGTGAAATATAAGTTAATCAATTATTTCCTGTTTGTGCCCCCACCAAGTAGTGGTCTCATTACAGATGAAAATACTGTTACATCCTGGGCTATGTTTACTTTATATGGTTGGAGAAAAAACTACTTTTTTCTTTGTGCCTTCACTTTATAAAGCAAGATTACCATTTCTCTTCAGCTAATGACGAGAACAAAAATACTTGGTTCCATAATATTTGGTCCCTGGAAACAAAATGTGGCAGTTATGTTTAGCATTGAAAAATAAAATAAGCAATTTAGACTTAAAACCTTACTATTATTAATTTATTTTTACTATATGTTTATTGATAAACATTCATTTTAATTTGGTAATTGTATTATTTATGAAATTGTCCTTAGACATAAAGTACTTCTTAAACTTGCAATATACAAGACTCAAACTTCTGTGTTTATATGAGCATAAAGCACATATAAAAGTTAGATGTACAATGATTTAACAAACATATTTAAACCATCTCAAGGTGAAACGTTTGAAGAAATAAAATTTCTAGCTGGCTGAATGTTCTTGCCCTTTACATGAAAGCTGTTGTGCTTTTGGTATGCTCCTGTGCAGTATATTTAATGGCTATGCTCCTGTGCATTATAATTAATGTCATCATCATATAACAACATCCTGGAATCTAAAGAATGGTTCATTTTATCCCATTATTTATTCTAAGTTCAGTGCATGAAAAATTATCTTTCTGCTTTTAACATCCACAGAGTCAATGATGCATCCTTATTCTGATGATCATTTATTTTTGTTATTGAATTATATAGCAAACTTCAAAAGATTTTTCAACTGCACAGCATCTTGTCATCTGACTGTATAATATTATTATATATTTTTAAATCTAACCCTCACATACACAGAAATGATGAATAGTCTTACTTTTGCATATGTAGGATTTCAGATTGTGTGAGTGAGTGTATTAAAGAATTTTGGCTCACCAGCATTCACCAATGTTTTTCTGATGAAAGTTTGCCAATGACCAAAAATGAAAAAATATTTAAAATATCCTATCCATTTTGTAAATGGATATTTACTTTAATGCAAGTTTGGTTTTAGAAATGCTGCGGATTTCTGCTGGACCCTATAAATGGTTTTGACATGAATCTGGTTACAGGTGGAATGGTATAGTTGTTAAAATCCAAATTTTTGAAAAGAGTTGGACTAGATTCACAGAAAATATACAGTAATGCTATAATGGAAAATGGAAGATGTTCTCTAAGGATGTAAACGCCACTGGAGACCCTGACTATGAAAACAGTTCTGCATAACTAATTTAAATGGCAACATTCCCAGCATTCATTTTATACATTAGATGTTAAGCAGAAAGATTAAAGTCCACCTTGCCACTAATACATAAAATTGATCAACTAATTAATGGCTTTTAGATGTACTATATACCATCCCAGTGGGGTGGCTTGGTGGCGCAGTAGGTAGCGCTGCTGCCTCGCAGTTAGGAAACCCGGGTTCACTTCCCGGTCCTCCCTGCGTAAGTTTGCATGTTCTCCCCGTGTCTGCGTGGGTTTCCTCCGGGTACTCTGGTTTCCTCCCACAGTCCAAAGACATGCAGACGATTCTAAATTGTGCTTGGTGTGTGTGTGTACGCACACCCTGTGGTGGGCTAGCGCCCTGCCCAAGGTTTGTTTCCTGCCTTGCGTCCTGTGTTGGCTGGGATTGGCTCCAGCAGACCCCCGTGACCTTGTAGTTAGGATATAACGGGGTGGATAATGGATGGGTGGACCATCCCAGTGAGGGAAAATGTCATCCAGTGATTTTGATTCGAGATTGCTACTTTAATTATACCTACAATTTACAATTAGGTGGTACTTTGGACATTAAAAATGATAAACTTCTTCATTGTGGGTTTAAGGGGATATAAATTTAGGAAACTGACAATTCTTGGACAAACAAGTGCATGGTGTAAATAAATTAAAAAAAAAAACATATTTACAGATAAAAAGAAATCTAAAATTTAAAGCTAAGAGTTCATAAATTAAAAAACAAAACAGAGCCTGAGAGGAAGCTCTAATTAAGGGATCTAATAACAAGGTGCAGCTTCTTCCTGTATTATATCTAAATATTTTATGGAAATCAGGTGACTGTAAATTGAATGCTGTTACTAAGCAACATGAGTTCACGATGGCTAATAGGATTTTAGCTAATGATCAAATCAGACAAGACACATTAAAATATCTCTCCTTAAAATGCAACCTTTGATGACAAGTCTATCTTTTTTCCAAAAGAAGCCATTATGATGAGTGGAAAAGAGCAGACTTTCTTTAAATTGTAGGAATGATTCAAAAGACCATTTGTTTAATGAAAGTGGTTTGAAGAAGCAAAATTTCTCTGGTTGTTAAAATGTTATTTATTCACAGATGTGGCACCTATTGCACCCATGACCCTTATATACTAACAGTAAATTTTGATGCATCAGATTATTCAGTCATATAAGTTTTGTTGTACACTCAGAAGAGCCATTTGATTACCGAGGCCCTTTTCTGAACAGTTGTATTTTACATAGTGCCACAGTCAGGAAAAAAAGAAAAAAACTATTACACCAAATCTCCTTATTTACATCCACAATTGGCCATCATCTGAATATCAATTAATACAGACTTGCAAAATAAATTTCTGCATACAGTTGATTCAATAAGTATTTGGACACTGACAAATCTTCATGATTTTGGCCCTGGAAATCACCACAATGGATTTAAAATTAAATAGTCATCATGTGATTGAAGTGTAGACTTTCAGCTTTAATTTAAGAGGTTTACCAAAATATCATATGAGCCATTTAGGAGTGACAGCCATTTTTTTTTTTGTTTTGGAATTCCCCAGCCCCCCCAAGGACCCCCCCCCTCCCATTTTTTTCCAGGGGATCAAAAGTACGTACATTTATTTATTTGGCTGACATTTTTATGCAGAGTGACTTTTAACTGACAAGCTGTTCCATAGCCAGGTGGGAACAGTTCCATCATTATTTCAACTATTGAACAGGTTAAAGGTCTCAATTGATTCCAAGTATAGAATTTGCATTTGGAAGCTGTCACTGTGAACTCTCAATATGAGATTCAAAGAGCTGTCCATGCAAGTAAAAATAGTCCATCATTTGGATGAGAAAACAAAGCAAACACTTTAGAGAGATAGCAGAAACATGAGGAGTGGTCAGGTCAAATCAACAATTTGGTACATTCTTAAAAAGAAGAAGCACACTGGAGCATTTAGTAACACCAGAAGATCTAGAAAACCACAGAAGACAAAAGTGCTGGATGATTCCAGAATTCTGTTCTTGGTGAAGAAGAACAACTTCACAACATTTATCCAGACCAAGAACACTGTCCGAGAGGTACACCTATCATTACCAAAGTCTACATTGAAGAGAAGACTTCATGAAAGTAAAGACAGATGGTTTACCACATAGTACAAACCACTGGTAAATCTCAAACATAGGAAGGAAAGATTAGACTTTGCCAAAAAATATTTTTTAAAAGCCTGTCCAGTTCTAAAATAATTTTCTTTGGACAAAGGAAACTAAGATCAATATATACCAGAATGTTGGAAAGAGAAGAGTATTGAGAGGAAAAGAAACGGCTTATGATCCAATGAATACCACATCATCTGTGAAACAAGGTGGAGGCAGTTTTATGGCATGAGTATGTATGGCTGCAAATAGAAGTCAGTCATTAGTGTTTATTGATGATATGACTGCTAACAGAAATAGAAGGATGAATTCTGAAGTATATAGTGCTATACTATCTGCTGAGATTCAGCCAAATGAACTGATAGGATGATGCTTCACTATACAGCAAGAAAATGAGCCAAAACATACTGCAAAAGCAAAACTAGTGCTTTTCAAAGCAAAGAAATGGAAGATTCTTCAATATTCAAGTCAATCTTTTAAAAGCAAAGAAATGGAAGATTCTTCAATATTCAAGTCAATCAATTGACCTTAGCCCAATTGGATATCCATTTCACTTGCTGAAGATAAAACTGATGTCAGAAAGTCCAACGAACAAGAAGCAACTGAAGACAGCTGCATTAAAGGCATGGCAAAGCATCACTAGAGTGGATACCTAGCACTTGGAAATGACCGTGGGTTACAGACTTCGGGTAGGTCATTCACTGTCAAGGATTTTGAACCAGATATTGTATTTATGTTTATTTTAGTTTGTCCAACTACTTTTGAAAACATGGGGACCATGTATAAAAATGGCTGTCATTCCTAAAACAGGTCATATTATAGTTTTGATAAACCACTTAAATTAAAACTGAAATATAGTTCAATGACTATAATACAACTATAATGATGATAGCTTTTTTCAAATTCATTGAGGTGGTGTACAAAGTCAACATTATAAAAACTGTGTAAGTGTCTTATGGACCTAACTGTATGTATAATGGTTGCTCTCATGGCAGCAAATTAAATCTATAGGACAACACACTTAAACATTATTTTATTGTAGAAAACTGTCGTGCATACTAACATTTACATTTATTGTATCATTTAAATGACATGATTGGCAAGATAAAAATGATCACACAGAGCATTCTTAGGCTTTTAGTGCACCTGTCCGACTGAAGTATGCAATCAACAAGGGCATGCACGTGTGCTTCCTACTGTGTCATGAGGTCATGGCTGCTGTGATTTCTGTACACAACCAGATGCCTCTGTTGTCTAGCTACTATTGCCTAAGAGACTATTATCAGATCTCCAAAACTGCTGATTTATTTCTGCCACAATAAGATAAAACCACAAATGCTTCACAAAGCTTCATCTGCCCATCACTACACAGATTCACAGATCAGAGCTGTTCCAGTGGCAGTACAACTCCACCCCTTGCTGGTTTCTAACACTGTGCATGAATGACACTTGCAAGTGGTTGGGTGTTAGATAAACTAAACTGGTCACTTTAATGTCAAACTTCAACAGATGGGCTGTTTTGTGGGTGGTGTTGTATTTCTTGACTCACTTCTTTGTGCGCTACTGGACAATATTTGGCGCTGAAGCATCAGGAGTTGTGCTCACATGTACATGCACACACCTCAGCGGGAAAATTTCTTATAACCATCTCAAATCAGATTAATCTAACTTGTTGTCACTGAGATTATACCTTCTGAAATAAAACATTAGCCACAATTTTGACGCAATAATGCATAGCCTATTTTTGCACCACTGGGCCCACACATGCACACACCCACTCGAAAGTAGTACGTTAAAATTGCCTATTTACCTAACCAGCACATCTTTGGGATGTGAGAGTAAAACAAACACAAACTCAACTCAGACAATGACAAGGTATTTGAACACAGGATGCTGGATCCACAATGCTGCTGCATTGCACTGTCCATTGCACCACCATGCCACTCCGCAATGAAGAAAAAAAACAAATGCAACTGTATCTTTAAAACTGCCCATTTGTGAATAAACTATAGAAATAAATAGTTTTTCTCTTTTGTTAAGCCTATGTGTGTACATTTGTGTACTTGATAAATATAATATTTAAGGACCCTTTCCTCCATTAGATGTGCAATGAAGAAAGTCTTATATGTTGTTGTATAAACTTGTCGTATATCTCTTAAAACATAAAAAACATTTTCCTTTAACATCTAAAGCTATTCCTGATATCTTTTATGCAGATCTCCAGCAAAGAAATCTCTCTTGACAGCCACCATTATCCTCTTGATGAGTTTTATATCACATACACAATTCAGTGACTCCTGCAAAAAGTAGACATATAAATAGGAGTTAATATAAAGTATTATTTTAAAAAGTCAAGCAATAAATTTATTCATATTTCAGAAAATGTCATATTGGCAGTATAATGGTTGCTGAAAAAAGACATTTAATGTAAAATATCCAATGTTATTAAACCTCTCTATGTCAGTTATACTGATTTTAATAAAGGCTTTTTTTAAATGTTCCATTTTTATCAGGATTTTGTTTTATTGAGCCAAATATGTTTTGCTAAAAAACATTTTTGATAATAAATAAATATTTAAAAAATATAGCTACTGTAATAAATTAATAATTGTTTTTTGAGAATGGAAATATGGCCATCAATGGTATGCTGTATGTTCTTAATAACTTTCATGCAAGCACATGGAATTATACTTTGCATTTATAAGAGTTACTTTAACAGACAAATTCAATGAAATAAAAACCTAACTAATAGTCAAAACAAAATTAAATACTTTTCAAAAATAACTTTTCAACATAACATTTCAATAAGAACTTTTCCTCTGGGTGAGAATAAAATATTAATAATCCCAGAACATTTATGAATCCGCTGGCATATCCAATTTCCTATATAGCATTGTCTCCTGTGAATATTATAACTTCACATGGCTAGCAGTATTTTTTCATAAAATCAGGATTTTCAGTTTTATCTAATTGCAGTATGCAAGCAGCAAAATGTATACTTTTTTTTTTTTTTTACTTTCAATGAGCATTACGAATTGAGTTCCTTTGATTTTCACAGTGTAAGACATATGAATGATTTCACACACAAAAGCAGAATAGAATAAAAACCTAATGTACATTGACTGTAAAATCACATAATGTTTGTTCTGTTATTGCAAACTACATTATTAAATTCATGATTTATACAGTATATGAACTTTTGAAAAAATAAAACAGCAGATTACATCTTCCATAAAAATAGTGTTACTTATTAAAAATAAAGTGTGTACTGTAATTGATAAACTTGTTTGTGCAGGAAACAAAATGTAGCCTTAAATAATGCTGAAATTGTTTTGCACAGTATGTGCATACATTTGCTTATCTAACCTGGCATGGACTGCTGCATTTACAATGTTTAGAAGAAGATGTATTTTTTTTTGTTGTCTTTCATTGATGATCCAGTATTAAATATTTAATGTCTTCTTATTATGTCAAAACAAGCATAATATTTTATATGTGTAAATTTATAGATTTTCTAACAAAAAGCTGTATTATATAGCTGCGGGAAGCAAAAAGGAGGGGGTGTCGCTCTCTATGTCAATACAAAGTGGTGCAACTCAGGACATGTAAATGTTAAAATCTCCTCTTGCTGCAGGGACATCGAACTGTTGGCCGTAAGTTTGCGTCCCTATTACTTGCCCAGAGAGTTTGGACATGGCATTGTTGTTATTGTTTACATCCCTTCTCAGGCGAACACGGAGATAGCGGGTGACGTCATTCATTCCGCTGTTGCTAAGTTACAAACGCAGCACCCCGAGGCGCTTGTGCTAATTGCTGGAGACTTTAACCATGTGATGCTGGACAAAACATTACCTGCCTTCTCCCAGTATGTGGATTGTAACACCCGGGGAAATATGACTATCGACCTACTGTATGCAAACGTTAAAGACACATACAGCACCACCCCGCTACCTGCGCTTGGGAAAGCAGATCATAACCTGGTTCTGCTTCAGCCTCACTACAAACCAAGAGTGAAGGCGCTACCTACAACCACACGCTCATTCAGGAAGTGGTCCCCTGAGGCACAGCAGGCTCTGAGAGACTGCTTTGGAACTGCGGACTGGGATATCCTACAGGGGGTCACATAGTGGGAATATTGAAGAGGCCGCACTACTGACTACATCAACTTCTGCATGGACATTGTAGTTCCACTAAGAACTGTACGCTGCTATGCTAACAACAAGCCATGGATTACAAGTGACATCAAGGGCTTTTTGAACCAGAAGAAAAGAACTTTTAAAGGCGGTGATAAGCATGAGCTCAAGCGCGTGCAAAAGGAACTCCAAGTCCAGCTCAGGGCGGCAAAAGAGCAGTACAGGAGAAAGCTGGAGCACAAGTTGCAGAATAACAGAATGAAGGAAGTGTGGGACAGGATGAAGATCATCACTGGCTGCAGCTCGAGAGCGGGGTGCCACCACTGAGAGAGATGTGGAGAGAACAAACCAGATGAACAACTTCTTCAACAGGTTTGACCACCATAACCCACTCTCACCTCGGAGTACTGCACCCTCCACCAATTCTTCTGCTAATACCAGCATAGGAGAAAGTTTCCCTCGACCCACAATTACAGCAACCCAGGTAAGCAGAGAGCTGAGGAGACTTTGTGCCAGCAAAGCAGCGGGTCCAGATGGACTATCGCCACGACTGCTGAAGGCCTGTGTGTTGGAGCTGGGGAGTCCTCTACAGTGCATCTTCAACTTGAGCCTGGAACAGGGGAGAGTCCCGAGGCTTTGAAAAACATCTTGTATCACCCCAGTCCCAAAGATATCACATCCTAGTGAGCTGAACGACTTCCGGCCTGTCGCTCTGACGTCACATGTGATGAAGACCATGGAGTGGCTGCTGCTTAACCACCTGAGGCCACAGGTCCACCACGCCATCGACCCTCTGCAGTTCACATACCAGGAGAAGGTGGGAGCGGAGGATGCCATCATCTACATGCTACTCCGATCCCTCTCCCACTTGGACAGAGGCAGTGGTGCTGTAAGAATTATGTTTCTAGACTTCTCTAGCACATTCAACACCATCCAACCTCTGCTCCTCAGGGACAAGCTGACAGAGATGGGAGTAGATTCATACCTGGTAGCACAGATCGTGGACTATCTTAAATACAGACCTCAGTATGTGCGTCTCGGGAACTGCAGGTCTGACATTGTAGTCAGGAACACAGGAGCGCTGCAGGGGACTGTACTTTCTCTGGTCCTGTTCAGCCTATATACATCAGACTTCCAATACAACTCGGAGTCCTACCACGTGCAAAAGTTTGCAGACGACACTGCTATCATGGGCTGCATCATGAGTGGGCAGGAGGAGGAGTATAGGAAACTAATCAAAGACTTTGTTAAATGGTGCGACGCAAACCACCTACAACTAAACACCAGCAAAACCAAGGAGCTGGTGTTGGATTTTAGGAGGACCAGGCCCCTCATGGACCCCATCATCTTCAGAGGTGACTGTGTGCAGAAGGTATAGACCTATAAATACCTGGGAGTGCAGCTGGATGATAAATTGGACTGGACTGCCAATACTGATGCGCTGTGTAAGAAAGAACAGAGCTGACTATACTTCCTTAGAAGGCTGGCGTCTTTTAACTTCTGCAATAAGATGCTGCAGATGTTCTATCAGGCAGTTGTGGCAAGCGCCCTCGTCTATGCGGTGGTGTGGTGGGGAGGCAGCTTAAAGAAGAAGCATCCCTCACGCCTGGACAAACTGATGAGGAAGGCAGTCTCTATTGTAGGCATAGAGCTAAACAGTTTGAGATAAGTGGCAGAGCGACGGGCGCTGAGCAAGCTCCTGTCAATAATGGAAAATCCACTGCATCCACTGAACAGGATCATCTCCAGACAGAGGAGCAGCTTCAGCGACACTGTCCTCCTCTACTGACAGACTGAGGAGATTGTTCCTCCCCAACACTATGCGACTCTTCAATTTCACCCGGGGGGGTTGGGTATTGTAAGGGTAAACGTTAATATTATACAAAAGTATTGTCTGTCTGTTATACTTTCATTGCTATCAATCTTTAATTTAAAATTGTTTTTATCAGTATGCTGCTGCTGGAGTATGTAAATTTCCCCTTGGGATTAATAAAGTATCTATCTATCTATCTATCTATCTATCTATCTATCTATCTATCTATCTATCTATCTATCTATCTATCTATTATATGTTATAGATATTTGTGTACTCTTTGTTATTTCATTTTGAAATTATTAGTCTATCCTTCAGTGGAATAATGTCGAAGAATAGCCTGTAACAGTTTAGGCAACATACAATCATAACTCTCTTTTTGTTATTCTGAAAGAATGCTCCTACTTTTTAGTGTATAGTTAGAATGTGTTTACCACTGATGAGTTTTACCCCTTAATACATTTGTAATTGCATTCTAATATACACTTATTTTTTAGTTTTTCTTTGTATCTTTGTCTAGCAGGGAGTGTTAGCCCTATAAATCAGGTTCCACTTGTAGTATCATGACAAAGCCACAATGATAACATGCTTAGTTTGTATTAAATAATCATTAGGCGTACCATCTATGTGAGATTCCCATTGGATATCAGTGAAGAACCTCCTCAACATTTCTCTTGGCAGAGTTCAAGAAATCCTTTTTCACAGACTGATACAGCACAGTAACGAAAACTAAAATAAAATTTAATAATAATAATAACTAGTACTAAAATTAATATTTCATACAAAAGAAATATGTCTATAAGCAGGTTGTGTATAGGAGCACAAAGCTTATTAAGTACACATACCAGAGTAACATAGTAAATACTGAATGAATTTAACTCCTGCCTAAAATTTGACCACAGTTTTAAAAATATAAGTATTAATTATTGGTTTGTGTAACATTGTGATAGATGTAGGTGGCAGCCATCCACATCTAGATGTAGTAATGCTATATGACTGGTAAATAATAAGTAGACTTGGAGAATAAATACAAGCTCCTTTAGCTCAGTTATGTAATTGATTGCACAGCAAAATTGCTGATTTTGTGGTGTAAATGTGAACATGTTGCAGCGGGTATAGTGAAAAGTGGTGGAAGTATATAGAGAGAAAACCTTGCATGGCTCAGAATTAAGCAGGCAAGGTGTGTTAACTTTGGAGTAAGCTGTATTTGAGGTAAGCCAGAGCTCAGAGGGATGTAATATCACACAGTCAATAGTCAAGAACTTAATTAACACTAGAATTACCAGAGGCTACAAAAAAATTTGTAGATTCGGCCCACCTCAAATCCCATCACAAAATGTGCTGATAAAGAAAAGCAGCAAGCAGCCTGCTATTCCATCCCCCCACGCCACAGAACGTGCACAAAGTTCTCCCAGCTCATGCCTTGATTATCTGGGAGTGAAGTGCTGGAGTTTTAGAGTGGAAATAATAGATCATTATTTAGAACACATGCATTTCATGTGTGTTCCGTTTCCACAATAATCTGTGAAAACACATTGCTAAAACAGAAATGTTTTTCATATCTTAGTAGTAAATGACAAAATGTAGGCATAAACTATATAATGTATGAAGCCTGAAGTCCAAAGATCAAATAAACACTTTCACAAAAGGTTCAAGGTAGAGACAACAGCTTCTGTAGCGTAGTGGTAAGATTTTCTGACTTGTAATCAACAGTCTCCGGTTCGATCCCGACTGCCTCCTATATTTGCCGTTTTCAGTAATGTGCTGCTCTTATTGTTAATATTATACAGTACACACAAACATTTGGTTTGCGTCTGTAACAGACGGTGTACATTTATAGTAGTTGTAAAAGTTACAGTTTTTTTTCCACTTTTATTCTCTCAGTCACGATCACGATACCTACTACCGCCCTAGGGATCTGATGCTGTTAGTTTTTATTTGAAATTGGGAATAACTATAGATGTGAATGGTGTTTTGAGGCAATAGAACTGTACATTCTCTGATCTGGAGGGATAAAAGCTGACACACAAACGCTGGTGAATCTGCCTTATTTGTATCTCACCGTCACTTGATATTTTATTATTCAGTTTTATTGAGTACTCCTGCTCACACTGCATTAGTATGCACCTTATTGTCCATGATGTCAAAGCCACACTGACAAAAAAAAAAAACAGAGACATAGGTATATATGATATTTGGAATTATTCATTTTATGACCTGTATAGTACATTTTGGAAAACATTGTGGCACGGATGCAACATTATTTATATTATTCATATTCCTTCGCATAACATCTTGCGGTTGTTGTCAGTCTCCATGTTGCTGTATGGTGGAGTTTCTTTTGTACTCCAGGACATGCAGAGGAAAGAATAAATTGCAAAAATATTGCAGTAATTAGTACTGTTAAAAGCATCTCTATATATTTAACAATTATTTTTGTTACTTCATTTGACTTCATTGTCGCTGAATACTTTACAATCAGCCTTTCCATCCATTTACATAGTCTACTTGTTCTAATGTTAAAGTCACTGATCACCAGAGCCTGTCATATCAGTATTGAAATGGGGTGTTAGTCCATCATAGGGTAAACACCTACAATCACTCATGCTATAACAACTTAGTGTCATTAATTAATCTAAAATGTGTGCCGCAAGGATGCAAGAGGAAATCTATGCTATCATAGCGTCTTCACTCAGACATTGACTTGGCAACTTTTTTTTTTTTGCACATTATATCATTTTTAATAGATATTCAAGGACAACCATGGGGTAGAATCAGAATGATGCAGTATAGGATAAAGTCTGTTTTTGAGATCACTGTCAGTTTTTTCCCTTCTGTTAAGGAAAAGATGATTACATTTTTTACTTCATATTAGCAGGACGTAAGGTGTTTAAAAATATTTTTTTTTTAAAATGTCTTATTCAAAACTGCACACTAAAATAACCTAAGAAAGATACACTGCTTTCATGGTTTTACTAACCTGAGAATTACCAAGTTAACAAAAGGTCATGGAGGTTTTGGATGAAAGGTCTACTATTCTGTGCAGTTAGAATGTTTATATCATGCCATTTATATTTTGCAGATCTTTGCAATACTCAAGGGAGAAGCCAAGTATACATGTAGCAATAAGGAATATAACTGGTTTATGTTTACCTTTAAGTGGTGGTCTATGAAACAAATTGAGTTGGAACACCAAAGGAGAGCATCCAAGTGCAAAAATATTGCTTCAGAGAGTGGCAGTTGTAACAAGCTTTATCGTGGCCTGTGTTATCTTGTGCTTAACTTTGATGTTCCACATAAAGTTTGCAAGGTTATCCTAATAAGCTGACATTTCCTGAGCAATGAGGTTAATGTAACAACAAATCTGAGTTGGGAAGCTTAAAGCTGCACTCTTATCATTTCCGCCTTCTCTTCCTTTTGTTTATAATTTTTGTAATTTATTTGCTTTATATGTCACTACTAATAACTGCAAAAGAACATATTTGTATTGTTTTTGAATAAAGAGCATTAACCCAGTTTTCAATTTGTGAATATATTCCTATTGCCCTTCACACAACATCATTCTTTAAATGAGAGAAACTAAGGCCATTTGTTTGAAACATGTTGCAGCTGTGTTGTCTACTTTCTGTGTCAGTTTTGCAGTATTCTGTTTAATGCTGGTCATCTTATATTGGACTAGTTACATCATTAGATGTCTATATTTAATCTGCAGCTTCTTAAAACTGGTCCTACAACAATTAAATTAAGGCAGTTTCCAGTTTCTCTATGACCATGTTCAGGATAAGCAGGTTTGAAAATGAAAGGATGATGGATGTATTGTGTGAAATTGTCTTTGTGTCAGGTGCTGCCAGTTTGTTTCCGGCTGAGGTTCCAGCTTCATTGAACTCACAGTGTTCCTAGTTAACTCTTGGTTGTGTGTGTGCATGTGCATGTGTAATTTAGTGATTGAACTGGAAGGCTGAAGCCCCTTATTCTTGGCATTAAATCAAGACCTTCTGATTTTTTGCATGTTTGGATTTCCATTTCACACTATATCCAGTCAGGGCTATGCAGTGCAAGCCAGTAAAAAGGTTCAAAAGGCACAATACCTTTTGCTTCCTTAAAGGTACCACAGTAATTAAAAAGGCAGTTCAATTTCAGGGATGTATTGAGTACAAGACATTACAATAATGTGTCTGAATTTGAATAAAGCCACCAAGGAAGCCTCATATATGTGCTCCCTCCATTTACTGAAAAAACAAAAATGTGATACCCCTACTTCAAAGAAATGCAGAGTCCTGGCACAGAAGAGACAGTCTCAAGATCACCACAAACTGTAATTCTTTAAAACTGCTTAATGAGCACTCTGTCATGATACCTTGAACTACACTTCACTACGCTCCTACCTCAGCATCATATTGTGCTCAAGCGGAAATATTCTAACACGCTCACTATAGTAAACTAATATTTTATATTACAGTGGAACCTCGGTTCACGAACGTCTTGGAACATGTACAAATCGGTGTACAACCAAAACGTTCGCCAAACTTTT
The DNA here is from genome assembly GCA_026402145.1 of Polypterus bichir lapradei. NCBI lineage: Eukaryota > Metazoa > Chordata > Cladistia > Polypteriformes > Polypteridae > Polypterus > Polypterus bichir. The sequence goes on along the minus strand of JANRMT010062818.1, from coordinate 38,532,957 downwards.
GCATCTGTTCACGACCACACACTCGGTATATGAACAAGCCAGTTTCCCTTTCGGTTTATGCGCACCGATGATTTCCGTACGTGTTCAGTCTCTCCCTGTGCAGTGAGCGAGAGAGAGAGAGAGAGAGAGAGAGAGTGTGTGTGTGTGTGTGCGCGACACACACACACACACACGAGAGAGACACACAAGTGCTCGAGAGAGAGATACACACGCACACACTGGCGCATGAGAGAGACACACACACACACACACACACACACACACACAGGCGCGAGAGAGACACACACGAGAGAGGGAGAGTGAGCGAGAGAGGGGGCTGGACGCATAAGGCAGAGAAGGCAGTTAAAGAATGCACCGGGCTTGTTTTTGTTTTCACTTCTGTTTACAGCGATCGGTTCATATTGTGCATTGTTGCAATGTTATTTTTCTTGGTGGTTTATTAAATTACAGATTTTTCAAATGTTCATTTTTTTCCCTATGCTTAAAACTCGTTAAAAAAAGTGTTTTTAGCGAGCGGTTCGTAGCGCTATAGCACAAACTCTTGCAGTGTTAGTTTTCTCTGTTGTTCAAGGTTTTCTCAGTGTTATTCAATGTTTTTACATTTAGTTTACTATTACCCTGTGCATTCTATGGTATAATTAACTATATTTGTGCTTAAAAACTTTAAAAAAAACTATAGTTACATACAGTTCGTACGGTCTGGAACGGATTAATTGTATTTACATACAATCCTAAGGGGGAAATTACTTCGGTTCACGACCAAATTGGGTAGCGACCAGAGTTTTGGAACGAATTATGTTCGTGAACCAAGGTTCCACTATAATTAGAATCGGAGAAAATTAAATTGATACTACTGTGAACAATTAAAACAAATAATTTCAGAATGTGGCAGGTTTTGATTATAAACTTTCTTAACCTGTACTCATTAAACGAGTCACATGGAATGCTCAACCACTGCATACTTGCTATCAGTTCTGTTTCTGACTGATTATATCTTACTATACTCATGTAAAACTAGGTACAAAGCAGTAAAATTCCTTCAGATTATTTAGACACGGCCTGATTAGTGATGTACAAACCCTACTGAATTTGCTTTGTCTTGAGTTTAGCAAAATTGTGGAAAGATTCAGACTTGGCAAAATGCATTGAAGTCAATTGGAAAGGAGGAACTGAAATAGCTTTGAGTGAATTATTATGGTGCAATGGTCTTTTAAGTGTTTCTGAGGGCTGAAGAAGCATCTGCCAACTACGCAGAACAATTTATATCGCCAGGAAGTGACCTGAGCTGTGAGGCACCCATGCTAATCTCTATCTTCAACACTAAAGAGTTTTCTTTAGAGAACTGTTTTAGTTTTATTTGTGTAACTCAAGACCCAATATGTGACAATAGAAATAAATATCAGGACATTGAAATTTCTTGCAGCCTGCCACAACAGGTACAGTATGAATTCACTGGATCCCACAGATACACCTGAAAAAACAGTAGTAAAATTTAATGTAAGAACAATAAAATTTATTGCCAAGAATAGAAGCAGGAAGCATGAATTCAATGAGGCTTGGCCTCCACATGCCCATTGCACAAAACAGTTACAGAAAATCAAAGGGGGAGACTGCTATATGTTGATCCAGGACTCATTCATTTTTATAAATGTCAGTCTGTCCACACAATTGCAATGTAATGGCAGCTGGGTATCTGCTATTTGGGGATGCCACAACTCAACAGCTTGTGGAAATGGGGTCATGTTCACCAGCTGATAGGGCAGGAACTGCAGCACCAACAGCTTTGCTAGTGCTCATTTAAATGCTGTATTTAGTGATAGATAGATAGATAGACTGATGGCTGGGTAGGAGTGGCCTTTTGTACTCCAGCATCTGGGTGACTGAGGACTGGTACTGTACACTGACAGGAGGGGTATGGGAAGTACATGGAAGAGGAAAAGCTCTGCACACTGGCCACCACAGGGTGTGAGCATCAGTCTTTGAGCCTGTGATGCAAGTGATCAGTTATATACTCGGGGGCAATCTCATTCCGCAGTGGCTGCTACTGCTCTGTGATGTCATGCTGACCTCTCAAAGCATCCTGGGATGAAATTTGCCTAAGCCAATTGCATGGAGAATGTTCAGGGAACATTTTTTCCGAACAAGGTCAAAGGAGAACCCAGTCAAAAACACTTTAGTGAACAACACTAGTCCTGAGTCACTGAGCAAAGGGACCTTGGTCTTGCTTAAAAGTTCTCTGATGGAATCTGGACATTAAACTGATCCATTAGGAGGTCAGACTGTATGGAAGTGTTGCTGCAAGACAAAGCATAAAGTGCAACCTGCTCACTTATTTAATCTTGTGCTTTTAACAATATTATCACTCCACCAAATGGTAAATGGCCTGTTTGTTTCATTTTTCATTTGCTAAGTTATTAAAAATTATATTTTTGTAATATGCAATGAATAAGGTATTTTTATCAATAGTCAGTTTCTGTTCATATTAAGAAAAGGAGCATTTAGAATCAGTATTGTAAATGTGCACCATTCTGGATGCTACTTTGGCTGTCAGAAGTAGGACTTATAGTTAGAACTGTAATTAACAAAACTTCAATTCACAATAAAATTACATTATTTATAACTTTCGTCTTTGTATCTTTTCTTTTTCTGAAGAGGATTGCTACTGTGTTGAGCTTTTTCAGATACGCTCTATTCATCCATTTTCATAATATAGTACAAACAAAAGTCATTCAATCTTAAATGAGCCAGTAAATTAGAGATGGATTGCCTAAGAACTTGCAGCACAGAGCTGCCATACACTTGGGATTATGCTTGGTCCATTTTTCATTCCATTTCTCTTTGTATTTAGTTATGAAAGAAATAATGATTGATATTTTATTAAAACTTGTCCATTCTTAAATTAGAGTTTCAAACTTAGCAGTAATCACTAAATCCCTGCTTATGTAAATACATTCTGTCACTATGAAGAAATGAGTTGAACAATCCCTTCGGATTTACTTTTGTAAAGCAATAAAACAATTCCTCATCGACTGGTTAGCCTACATGATCTGCCTTATATGAAAGCTATCTTATCCCACTAATAAAATCTAGCCCCAAATGTAGCACACAGTGGATACTGTTACATCATTAGTCACATCTATTTGTGTCAGAACAAAATCATTGTTTCTCTAGTCTTCAATAATAAGAAGCCTTTTTGTGCCCTGAACCTGTGTATTTATTTAACTATGATACAGGAACACAACCTAAAATATCTTGTAACCAGTAATGAATATCCTTGGAGTCCAAAATAACAAAAACAACTTTTAGGTAGGTAGATGGTTGATACTTTAGAGAACTCGAGAAAGATATAAATATATATAAATATTAAAACAGATAACCCTTCGTCCCCTCCAGACACACAGAAGCACTTCTTTCTTGGATAATGATAAAAGAACATTACATTTATTGAATAATTTGTGACAAAAAAACCCCATCTATTCATTTTCCTAATCTCCTCCAAGATTGCTGTGATTCAGTGCCTATACTGGAAACATCACACACAAGGATTAGTCCTTAATGAGACACTAGTTCATTTTGTGGCATATTTATGTACCCACCTACATTAACACCTTCAAGTCCAGGTCAGAGCCATATGTTCAGCCACAAGTTCATCTAAGCTGTAGGTTTTAGTGATGTGATAGCAAATCAGAGTATTCACAATAAATGCACATATACAGTAGAAAGAATGCATGCAAACTCTACAAAGGTACAGACCAAGCCAGAGTTGAATCAAAGCTCAGAACAGTGGAATCAATTTATATAGTTTAAAATATTAAATTTCCCAACTTTTTATAAGTGATCACAAAGCCTCTACTTAGTAAATTACTTAAAAGTCTGGAACATAAGATGTATCAGATAATTAATGACTCATTTAGGAAGTTGTGTTTCTGGATGACAGTAAAAAGTAAAGCCATGATGTTCTCAACAGAAACCTGTTAAAAGTTGCATGCTATCATTTTCTCTCAATGTCTTTCTCAGATCAACATTTTTCTGACCACTGTCCCATCATCAGTTAAATCAAAGTGTTTGAGCTAAGAGGTAGCAGCACCATCTTCTGCACCAGTTTGCCACCAGAAGATAGAAAAATTAAAAAAAAACAATGAGAATCCCACAGGCCACGTGAGTGGTCCGATACAGCCAACTTTGCAGCTCTGTTCTATGTAAGGTTCCTTTCCTATTTTTCCACTTAGTGCAATCGAAGTGGAACTTGGAGATATTTGCATTTGGAAAGAAATTTTGGAAAATTTTAAAAATAATTTGACTGTTGAAAAATGAGATATTATAAAAGTATTCTTTAAATGATAAATTAAGTTTTAAGTTTGGAAAGGAAATAAGAGCTCCCTGTCATTCCAGAAACTGTACATTAGTAATAGTTTTTTTTTCTGTGTGTTGCAAATAACGGTCCATTCTTTCACTTTGTTAGTTTGCCCTCACCAGAAACTCCCCCTCAGCCACTAGACAATACTACTTCAACATTAGGAATCAGACTATATATACAGTAAACCTACTTTTGGAATGACAGTAATTCCAGCTCAAGATCATAATCATTCCTGAGATCAGGGATCCATACAGAAGTACAAATCTGTAGCTCATTTGTAGGACCATACCCATGAGCACTGTCTGACTTTCAAAAAGATCAAACTTTAAGTCAGTTTCTGGGCAGCCAGCTGTGTAGTCTGAGCAAAAAGGACCTAACCATCTTAAGCAGAATACCTTTGCTGCTGCCTGTTGCCACTGAGCTTTGCTGACTTTGTCATTCCACCTCTTTCACCAAGGTATACTTCTGGGATACCATTCAAACGGCCATGTATCAAAGATAAATTCATTTGTGGATGTTTCTAGAATATGAAGAAATGCCTTTATTTTTAACATACATGGAGTCAATGCAGTGCAGAGAAGACAGTGACTGTATTAGAACTGTTGATTACACATTATAGATACACAGGTAATTAAAGTGGTATGTGAATAGTTTTCCTCTCCTTGTAGGTTATTGCTAAATATGGCCCCGAGGCTGGGATGTTTTGTTTTCTCTGTTATTCTCTACTGGAATAGACTCTATTGGAGAGCTGGGCAAGACAACATCACAGATCAAAGGCTTAAATTAGAATGCTCATTGATGGCAAAAATGATAGTTATCACTGGACATTATGGACCTCCTTAAACCCAAAATAGCATGATGCATTCCAGTTGCTAATGCAGATGGCAATTTACCTACACCATACTATTGTGGGTGTTTTTATTTTTAATATAGATTTTTCACTTTCTCATCTTTACTCCCCTTGGGTATCATGTATAATGGTGTGCATAGAGTTAACGTTAAAACATGAGGTATAGACAAAAATAGAAATGTGAGTATGCACAAAAAATTTCAGATATATAAAACTGTGCTTAAGCAAAGTTCTACACACTTTCCATTTATAAATCCCAATCAATGTGAAATTTAACACATATGTGCGATTTTACAGCCCCATCCTGACTCCTTCAAGAATTATGTCTATTTGCATATGCAAATCAATATAAATAGCCTCTTCCATTCAGTGTTTTGTTAAAAGACAATTGCAAAAGCATATGTAAAAAAAGGTAAAATTTAAGTGAATGTGAAATGGAGGTCTTGCTCTGAAAAGTGGAGGCATGAAAAAATGTACTATTTAATGGCTTAAGCAGTAGTATAAGCAACAAAAGGAAATTGATGAGTGGTATAGCGTAGTGGAAGCACTTAAACGTTCAAGTTCAGAAAGTCACACAGTGCACGAAATAAGAAAAAAAGAAATGGTAATATTTCAAAGTCGACATTAAAAGGTGAGTCACAGCCCACCATCAGAAAAAAGGTCTGTGTTGAGATTAAAGTCGAAATGTCGACTTTGGTCTTGAAGTTTTCACTTTAATCTCGTAGTTTATCTTGCAATTAAAGTAGAACATCATAATCTTCATCTTAAAAGCAATGTTTAATTTACTATTTTCTCAAACCCCATTGTAACTAAAGTAGCATGTTAAATGCTTTGTTTTCTAAGTGTTCCCTGACCCAGTTGTTAATTGCTATGTGCTTCTTAAATGGACTTTCTCTTATGCTGAAAGGAGCGTGCAGGCAGTGATGGCAACACAGAATACATTTCATTCATACTATTACAGCTCTCTGAACATTTTTGAATACTTAGATGTATACTTGCATTTCATCATGAAAACCATATCATTAAAGCATGTATTAGACATGTGGATGCACGGTGGGCGCAACGATAGCTATGAGCTGGTGCCCCGTCCTGGGATTCTTCCTGCCTTGCGTATAATGCTTGCTAGGATGGGCACAGCCCTGGATGGAATAATTTATTGCAGCAGTACTGCCTCTGTCAAATGTACCGACCCCCAATTCCTGTCCTTCCGTTTTCTTTCTCCTCATAACCAACTGGCAAACAATAGGCACATCTATAACAAATGTAAAACTAGCTGTAAGCTTATGACTTTGATTCTTCACAACTTTTAAGGAACATGAAAAAATCATCATAGTACATTTTTAATTATTTCATCCATCCATCCATCCAGGGTCGCACCAGTTCCAGCAAGCATCGACTGCAAGGCAGGAATAATTCCAAGATGGTGTGGCATCTCATCACAAGGTAAATGCGAGCACGCACATACACTAGTTGCATCAATATAGCATCACCAAATCCCCTAATTTGCATGCTTTTGCAAGAAAACTGAACCACACAGAGAAAACCAGGAAACATACAAACTCCAAGCAGGGTACACCCGGGAGGTGACCCCCACAGCATCGCTTCCGCTGCACCACTCTTCCTTCACATGTTTAATTGTTAAAAGTATGCATTATTTAAATTAAATAAACAATTTATCTCTGTAAAATGTAATATAAATACTATAATGCATTTCATCATAAAAATTATATCAACTATACTTTGTACTATTGGGCCGCATGGTGGCGCAGTGGTAGCGCTGCTGCCTCGCAGTTAGGAGACGCAGGTTCGCTTCTCGGGTCCTCCCTGCGTGGAGTTTGCATGTTCTCCCTGTGTCTGTGTGGGTTTGCTCCGGGCGCTCCGGTTTCCTCCCACAGTCCAAAGACATGTAGGTTAGGTGGATTGGTGATTCTAAATTGGCCCTAGTGTGTGCTTGGTGTGTTTGTGTGTGTCCTGCGGTGGGTTGGCACCCTGCCTGGGATTGGTTCCTGCCCTGTGTTGGCTGGGATTGGCTCCAGCAGACCCTGTGACCCTGTGTTCGGATTCAGTGGGTTGGAAAATGGATGGATACTTTGTACTATACTAACAGCACACTGCTCAAAGAGGATAGCTCTTGGAAGTCTAAATCGACTTAGAAGCCAGTGTGATCTGTAAATACACACTTCATATGATTCTTCCAGTTGCAATGTCTTCTAACATCATGGATGCAAATATGAAAAAGAAAGGGAAGCCACTGAAATAGTAGCACTGCTTTGACAGTGGGTGCCGGGCTTTTGTAAAACAGAGTAGAAACATACATAAGCATGGTGTGAGGCTGCTGTGAAAATGTGCATGGCTTTATGCCATATTTAGTTTTTATACATCTCAAAGTGAGCATAGAAATGGGTGTAAGCAACGTTTTTGTGTGTATTCACCATTTATACATGAGGTCGCTTTTCTTTGGTCACCAGGGGACCTTCTTTGATCCTGAAAATACCTTATCAGGTGATTGACCTCTTGCATTATTATCCACTTTCTGAACTTAGTTATTCTAAAAAGAGAGACATCTGCATCTGTATTTCCATGTTATCTAAAAAAGGTTGGATTTACTTATTTTCATGAGCAAATAATGCAGCATTTTTGGTACACATATACTACGTGACATCTGCTATCCGCTTTTGGGATGAACATTGAGCTCCATGATTGTTCCTTTTTTCATTTTTATTTTATTTTATTGTCAAATCACATGTGTACAGGCGCAGTTCCCATCCCTACCACCTTCACTGTCGCTTCCCCTACCTCTTCATGTCTTAAATCATTCTTGAGGCAGATTGAAGACTTAAGTGCCAGCTTAAATGAAAAATTAAAGAAAATGTACTCAATAATTGCAACACAAACGCTGACTTAATTAGTTTTAAAGCAAAAAGATGGCGACAAAAGAAGAGAAGAAGCAGGCCGCTAGAGTGGAGAAAAGAAGAGCTGCTCAGGAAGCAGCAAGCGCTTCAACCTCTGAGCAAACTAATGCTAAATGTACTGAGAAAGAGTATGAAAATTAGGAATGCTCAAGTCAAGTTGATTCACTTCATGTTATTGTGCAGTGCACCATTACTGGTGTATACATAATCCCAACAAACAAATAAATGTAACAAATCTATGAGTGTTTGCCAGACAGGGAGACTTTTGAGACAATCTCCATTGTTTTATTTTTATTAATTGTTGGTCATTACATTTGGTTTGTATTAAGATGTTAAGAGCTGGAATATAAAACATTTGATGCTTGCTAATATTTTTTGTTGGAACACATTAATTAAATACATTAAAATAATATAATTGTTAAATATCAGATCCGGAAAATGTCACAAAAGTAATTGCAAGCAGTTTTTCATTTCAAAATATTAAAATAGCTGAGACATTTTAAGTGTGTGATGCGGTGGCAAACACAGTGTGAAACAATTCATTTGACATATCACAAAAAGTTGGAACAGTATGAAAAATGGAAGTTTAAAAAAAAATGCAGTGATTCTTATATTAACTTAGACTTGAACCCCAGATATTTCATGTTTTGTCTGCTCAGCTTCATTTCATTTTCTAATATACATCCATTCCTGCATTTTAGGTCTGCAACATGTTCCAAAAAAGTATTTATATTTACATACTCTCCCAACTTTTTCTGTTTTGGGGTTGTATATTGATTTATATACCTGGATTAAGCATTTTTTGTAATGAATAAGTAGATTTGGTTTAATATTTTATATTGCCTTTTTAATTAAAATGTGTTACTAAATGATAATATATTGCACAGGTGCAGGATAGTCTGCTCCCCTAATTGACTCCGGGAGCTGCTGACTGCCACAGCTGTGCCACATCCCCGCATTTAGAAAGGGAAGCATGAGTTCGAGGAGGGTACGAACTAAAGAAAAACATACAAGAAAAGAGAGCGGTGGTTAAAGTGAGAAGAAGACAGGCAAGAGAGTAAGAGAGAGCCAGTGTGAGGAAAGGAAGCAGATGGATGGGTATGGAACCCCAGGGATGAGTGTGTGTGGCCAGAGCTCAGGTGGGGGGCTGAACAGTCACTTCTGCAGAGCTACCCAAGTAGCAGGAGCGACCATGGGCTCAAGAATGTGCTTTCTCATGGAGGAGCCGACGTACTGGCAATGCTGGGAGAACAGGGTGCTCATGCTGAGAGGAGCCGACAGACTGGCAGTAGTACAAGTGGAGCAGGGCTCTGTGTCTCCCTGTGGAACGCCAAGGAAGTGGTGATGGGGACACAAGTCAGGGCAAAAGGTTGTCTGCGTCTGCTGGTAGACTTCTTCTTGATCTGCAAGATCTGGAAAGGGATTAGACAAGGAGGAATTGGTTTTAAATGGGCACCGAGGCTACTATTTTTAAAGAATTTTCCTGCCTCTGTTTCAACCTCTAATTTTAATGGATTTTTTTTAATTTTTAACTTCCACCTCACCTTTGTTTTTGTGGATTATTTATTTTTGGAACATTTTGAGCACTGCACTTTTTGGAACACTTGTTTTTGATTTGTTTCAATAAAAGCACTTGAGCACTTTTCACCATCCCCTTGCTTGGTGCATTTGTCCTCATCTGCCAAGCTTATCTCTGTTACGTTAATAATTGTGCTGGATTCAAGAGGATCAAGGAACCAACCCACACCGTCACATATGGTTACAGTTGACAGTAGCAATGCACTTATTAGGGTATTCTTGAATAACTTTGATATACAGGTGAGAAAAAGGAATATCTGTTGAGTTTGGATTTAAAAATCTCCATGGATCTGGTAGATGCTGATCCACCAACAATTTTGAAATTATCTTTGCAGTTGTAGATGTTAAAGTTGATGTTGCTGAGGACCTGAGTTTAAACACAAAAACACTTTATCCATTCATATTTTATGAGTTTCAAATTAAGGATCAGTGCAAATACATTTTAAATAAATACTGTTTTGTCTACATTAGACGCATATATAGTTAACGGACATACTTTAGATTTAAAAAAGTTCCCAACAATTGCACCTTTCAGGATCAGATATTGCATACTGCAAGTGGTGTTGTTTAATGGATTAAAATTCCCACATCTCTGGTTGTCTTATTATAGTTGGCATGAAATATTTGGTCAATCCAGTATCTTTTTAGTTGACACTGGTCCTTATGTATTAGGTGAATCTTTTGTAAAAACAATACATTGGCCTTATGAGATGGGAGAATACTTTTTTTTCATTTGAGGACCTTTGACATTCTAGCTTAAAAAGACTGATTGGAACTGTGTTGCTTCTGAGCATAAGGAAACATGTTGTGATATTAAGTAAAAGCAGTGAGTTATTTCATGTTTTGGCTTTAACACTAGTTTCAAGTTTTTATTGCTGAACGTTGCAGTTAGAAAGCTAGTAGTGAAATTGACACAACTGTGGGAGTAAAACAAACACAGAGCTAGCAGCTTTTTTTCTCTTTCTCTTTCCCTACTCAAACTCCCAACATTCCCTATTTTGTCTCCCCATGAGTCTAAGACCAAATATCACAGAGTCCCAGTTCTCTGAAACACTAAGAGACAGACCACTCCTAGAGCATGAAAAATCCCCAACCCCCAGCAGTGGTAACATGAAGTGTAAACTAAGATATCAGCAGTTAAGTGAACATAAATCTTAGTGATAGTACAATATAGGTAAGATAAAACCTGAGCTAAGATACTGAACAGTCACCTAACAAGAGAAAAATAAGGATGCCCCTGAGATGGAAGGATGGGGGAAGGCAGCTACTTTTGGACACTGCCTCCCCCAAAACGCTTGATGGCAGCTCCCCTGGGGCCTCATGTATAAACAGTGCGCACGCACAAAAATGTTGTGTACTCCCATTTCCACGCTGAAATCTTGATGTATAAAACCTTAACTTGGCATAAAACCACGCACATTTTCACGCCACCTAAATGCTTGGGGTACAAAAGTTCTCCGCTCGGTTTTACAAACTGGTGGCACCCAGCATCAAAGTAGTGCTTTTGTTCAAGTGTGGTTTCCCTTTCTTTTATAGATGCACATCCCTGACATTGCTTTATAAATACACTGAAATAAACCGCTGTGAGACTCACCCGGACACCACCAGTCGGAAACCACATCTTTATAAAATGCACACGTTTATTAAGCACCAATAAACTCAGATTTACAGTCCCGAACAACACACAATGCATACACCAATTCAATCACCACAATTTGACCTCTATATCTCAGTCCTTGGCCTCCTGTCTCCTCCTGGGAGCTTTGTTCTACTCCCACTCCCGATTCTGGTTCCTCGATTGTATGAAGGCGGCTCCTTTTATTCCCGCCCGGATGTGCTCCAGGTGGCTGATGCCGACCTTCCGGCAGCACTTCTTGATGTGGCGGAAGTGCTGTACTTTGCACCGGAAGCACTCCGGGTGTCCCTGGCAGGTTCATCCGCCATCTTGCCTGGTGTGGCAGAAGTAACAGTTCTCCAGGTCCCATGAGGCTTGAGGCGTCCCCTGGCGGTGGCCACGGGTGCCAACAGACCAGAACCTCTTTGCTCCTCTCCCGTGGTCCTCTCCTAGTCCAGGGCAGTTGCCCCCTCGTGGCCCGGAAGCTATTAATGCCACCTTCCAGTCCTTCTAGGCATTCTGGCCAGTTAAGAACCCCAGACATCTGTGACACTGCATATTGTTTATTAGTTTAAGGCATCTGATTGTAATTAACCTGTAAGAATATAATGGTCCACGGAATGGCCAAACTATTCCAAATACCATAGCTGCTTTAGCGTTGTTCCTCTCAATGCACCACTCAGACTATTTATTCCACTGTATCTGAGTGTGGAATCACAGCTCTACAGCAGCTGATCGGAAAGAGAATTATCGGTATCAAGCACACGCTACCTCAGCCATGCTGTCTATTTGAAATGCTCCCATACAGCAAACACTTCACAGCCTTTCCTGTAGGGACATCGCGGTTCTGAAACAGTTTCATCCCAAGAACTATAAATGCACTCAATCAGTCCATCAAGTGCTCCTTGTAGAACTGTTTGTACTTATTAGTACAACTACCTCACTGTAAACTTTATAAAGAGTGCATTTACATATTATGACAATATAATTTTTAAGATGAAATGCAGAAAA
>JANRMT010062818.1:38473493-38510482 GCA_026402145.1 Polypterus bichir lapradei | reverse complement strand
GTCTTCTGGGGACCTCCATGCTGCAAGGAGGGCTCCACTTGGCGGCTTGGGGGTATTGGCCAGGATAAACGGCCGGCCATCCTCCACAATGTATATATGTATGTATATATGTGTATATGTATATATGTATATGTGTGTATATATATATATATATATATATATGTTTATATGTGTGTGTGTGTGTGTGTGTGTGTGTGTCTGTATGTATATATATATACTCAGCAAAAAAAGAAACGTCCCCTGACTTTCAACTGTTTTTACTTTCAGTAGACTTAATGTGTAAATATTTGTATGAACACTAAAAGAGTCAACACCATAAGACATAAACTAAAAATGTTTCACAATGTGTCCCTGAATGAAGGGAGGTTCAAAATCAAAAGTACCAGTCAGTATCTGGTGTGGCCACCAGCTGCTTGAAGTACTGCAGTGCATCTCCTCCTCATGGACTGGACCAGATTTGTCAGTTCTTGCTGTGAGATGTTACCCCACTCTTCCACCAAGGCACTTGCAAGTTCCTGGACATTTCTGGGGGGAATGGCCCTAGCCCTCACCCTGCGATCCAACAGGTCCCAGACGAGCTCAATGGGATTGAGATCTGGGCTCTTCGCTGGCCATGGCAGAACACTGACATTGCTGTCATGCAGAAACTCACGCACTTTTTGCCACTCCTGTCTGGTCCAGCGAAGGTGGGTTTGTGCCCATAGGCGGCGTTGTTGCTGGTGATGTCTGGTAAGGACCTGCCTTACAACAGGCCTGCAAGCCCTCAGTCCAGCCTCTCTCAGCCTATTGCAGACAGTCTGAGCACTGATGGAGGGATTGTGTGTTCCTGGTGTGACTCGGGCAGTTGTTGTGGCCATCCTGTACCTGTCACGCAGGTGTGATATTTAGATGTACCGATCCTGTGCAGGTGTTGTTACACGTGGTCTTCCACTGCGAGGATGATCAGCTGTCCTTCCTGTCTCCCTGTAGCGCTGTCTTAGGCGTCTCACAGTGTGGACATGGCAATTTATTGCCCTAGCCACATCAGCAGTCCTCATGCCTCCCTGCAGCATGCCTAATGCACGTTCACGCAGATGAGCAGGGACCCTGGGCATCTTTCTTTGGGTGTTTTTCACAGTCGGTAGACAAGTCTCTTTAGTGTCCTGCGTTTTTAGAACTGTCACCTTAAATGCCTACTTTCTGTAAGCTGTTAAGGTCTTAACGGCTATTCCACAGGTGCATGTTAATTAATTGATTATGGTTAATTGAAAATGCATGGAAAACATTGTTTAAACAATTTACAATGAAGATCTGTAAAGTTATTTGGATTTTTAAAACATTATTGTTGAAATACACAGTCCTGAAAAAGGGACGTTTCTTTTTTTGCTGAGTATATATATATATATATATATATATATATATATATATATATATTTATTTATGACAGCAACACTTATAACAGTGACAAAACAATTACATTGTCAATCATGTTACGTTATTTTTAAAATGTTTCCTTTTCTTTTTCATTATTTCTTAAACACACTACTTCTCCGCTGCGAAGTGCGGGTATTTTGCTAGTATACTATAAAGCATTATGTTTATCACATGGTCATGGAAAAAAAATGTCATTTCTTTCAATTTGTTTTGGTGTGCAATATAGAAATACATAAAAGAATTGCAAGCTCACCACCTCTCAAACATCAGAAATAATTATAAACCAGATCCTGTGCATGTGTTGATAGGTTGTAGCAAAAGAACTGTTCAAATGTAATCATACATTATTATTACTGGAAATATCTGAACTCAACAATCTTTTCAACACAACCTCAGTGGTTGATACACAAGCTGAGAGCAGTCTTAGCCAGGCATGGTACACAAGAGACTTGTAATAATAATTAGCCTTAACTTTATCAAAAGTGTTTGAGATAATTTGTTACTGAAAGGGAATTTACTCACATTTCAGCAAGCTTTTGTTACTATTAAAATTACGGTCTTACTCAGATGAGGCAGACTTTTACCTTTGTTTGTTATAACACTACAAAGTGTCTGTTAGCATGAAACATGTGAGGCATTCCTTTTTATCAAAATCAAAGAAAGTTTTGTCTGCTTTGAAAGATACACAGTATTCCTTAAGAACACAAAAAAGTTTAACAAAAAACAATTCAGTTAGTTAGTTAATGTGACCAGAATTGTAAATATTTGCAATTCCTTTCCACTCAGTGAGTGTTTGCACTCTTTTCATCAAGGTCAAGTTTGCAGAGAATTTAAGTCAGTCTTTGTAATACTAGGCACGCAGAGCAGCAGCCTAATGAAGAGCACTCTCATTGTCATAGTATTAGATTAATAACATTTTTTGTTATGCCACTGAAGCAATTACTACTAGCAATCACCAAGGGGTTGGAGGTTCTATAAGATGAGTGATTCGGGTATTTATTCATGTTCTGTAAAATCCCAACCCATGTCAAAATGGACAAATAGGTTCCAAAGGATCAGGGATTGAGATTCTAATCCAAATCCTTCAGGTCCAGTCCTTGTAGTGGTGGAACACTGGGAGTAGGGTATGACCTGTGGTCTCTGGCAACAGCAAAGTTACCACCTACACTTCAGAACAGGTAATCCACCTGAAGCTAAGTGTGTTTGGACCTGGCCAGTACTTGGATGGGAGACCGTCTAGGAAAAATCTTGGTTACTGCTGTAAGAAGTGTTGGTGAGGCCATCAACAGGCAATTACTCTGTGGTCTGTTTGTTCATCCCAATGCTCCAGTGCAGTGATGGGGATGCTGCGAAGTAAAGATTGGCACCATCCTACAGATTAGTCATAAAACAGATGTCTTGACTGTCTATGGTCATAAAAGATCCATTGGCATCTTTTGAAAAGAGTGGATGTTTCTTGATGTCCTGGCTAAACCTACTCATTCTGACCAATCCTGGTCATCCCCTGTATCTTCCTGGTTATTTCTCATTTCTTCACCACTTCAACGTTAATGTGTGGTGAGCATACTGGAGCAAAAATTGCTGCCTTTCATCATCTATTTGGATGCTACACATTGGTGATGATTGAAGTGGTTTGCTACTGTCTATGTAGGGAATTTCAAGAAATATTTCATATTTTATTAAAGTATGTGCATCATCAATATATTGAAAATGTAATTGTTTTGTATTTGATTTCTAGAAATTTTAAGTATAATGTGAAAATTTTCCCCCTGTTCTGTGTAAAACATCTTCAAAAACAGTTAACTTCTTTTTATTTTTTGCTGGCTGACCATTAAAAACTTGAGAATGCCCACAACGATCTTTTAATGTTCATTTTCTTAATTTCAATAACCCCAGGGTTTGGGCAAATACAATTTCAGTAGCAAGACCTTAAGACCAAGCGATACACACAATATATGTTCAGCTATAGTGATTTTTATAGTTCCTTCAGCACCCTTTAATCTGGCACATGTAAACAAATATACTGTATATGCATTAGAACAAGTTGGAATGAACCTGTTTATCTGAATTGATCTTGTAATGACACAGGAAACCAGAGACTAATTTAAGTTAAATAATCAACCATTCTAATTTATTTCAAGCATTTGCACTGGGTGTTTGTTAGCAAAATAATTATGCTTTGGTATAATTTTTCAATTTCCCAGAAAACCGCCACATTTACTTTCTCTTTGCATATACATATAGGTCATTAAACAGCCGATTCCATGAAACTGACAAGTACATCCGCCTAACATTAATTCCCCTTTATTCCATTAAAATACCTACAGCAGCATTTTTCCATGTCAAACATTAATCATATAAATGACATTATGAATCTACAGCAGCTGCCTGTTTCATTCTGAAAAGAGCAATGATCAAAGAGGCCCTAGCTACTTATTCAGTAAGCCAATAAAGAAATCACTTGCCAACATGCATGAAAATGTACATACACTTCTAGTTCTTTACTAAATACATGTATTGGTCCCCACATCTCACCAATCAGCCCACATTTTTCATGCTTTAATTCCATCACAAAGCTGAGAAAAAAGCAGACTTGTGATTAGAGCTAATTTTTATTTGCGATTTGTATATTTTAATACACAGTTTGCTTAATCCAAGCATAAAATTATATGGGACTCTAGTAATGACTCAGTTAAAAATTAAACCAAAGAAATGCCAAGGATTTATCCCAAAACCAGCCTGTCATATGCTGTAACACCTGTGTTATAAACAAACACATTTGTCACTTATTAATAAAATGTTTAATAAAAAAGAGACCCATCATGTACCAACATGCAGTGGAATTCAAACGTGTTCAACACTGTTGACTCTGCTGGTTGAAATTCCAGTTCTGGGTCACTGTTCTGTAGAATTTGCATATTTTTTCCATATGAGCACTGCTTCTTCAACAGGTGTTTTTGAATAAGTAAAAGTAATTAGCAACTTTTACTGGCCCTTGTCGATAGGCATGTTGTACTGCCAAGAGGTGGAAGAGTGGCAAGTAAAAACGTCAGAGAATAACATTCAGACGAGGAAAAGTTAAGTCAGTTACATGCAACATCATAACCAACAAATCAAGCCTATCCTCCCACAAAACCAAAATGTAAACTTTGTTTGTTTCCAAGAAATCCTTCACTATATTTGCATAAGACTTCCAGTGCATATTCAGAAACTTGGACAATGACTCACTTGCAGTGCTATCTTATATAAGGTTGCAACTATGATGATGTCACGTCTCTGGGACATGCCCCCTAGCAAGTGATGCAGCATTATGGCAATGGTTCACGAAAATTGTAATGCCCATAGATAAAGTGCCATTGTGTTATACATGAAAACTATAAAGAATAATTTAGCACTAGAATCCCTGAATCCTACAAAAAAAAAGTCGTAACCCTGGGCCACCTTAAATTTCTTCACACCTCTCCATCAGTGTCTTTTGTTTTGCAAGTGTGTCAATCAGCACAAGCAGAAAACAGCCTGCAATCCCATCAACCCACTGACGGACCTGAAGTGAAAAAAATGGAGATAAACACCATCAACTCAGAGGCAAGTTCATTGTACCACATGAACTTCACTGACAGAACAAAACTGAATAATAAAAAAGCACAAACTTTTACAGGTAGCCAAAATTTACACCGGGAATTACAGACTCAAATCAAATGTATGTTTTTATTATATTATAGTAATAATAATAGCAGCTCACTACTCAAAACAAGAACAGTCACAGAGTTGTTGTGAAGCCACTCCTTCGTTATTTTAGCTGTGTGCTTAGGGTCATTGTCTTGTTGGAAGGTAAACCTTCGGCCCAGTCTGAGGTCCTTAGCACTCTGGAGAAGGTTTTTGTCTAGGATATCCCTGTACTTGGCCGCATTCATCTTTCCCTCGATTGCAACCAGCCGTCCTGTCCCTGCAGCTGAAAACACCCCCACAGCATGATGCTGCCACCGCCATGCTTCACTGTGGGGACTGTATTGGACAAGTGATGAGCAGTGCCTGGTTGTCTCCACACATACTGCTTAGAATTAAGGCCAAAAAGTTCTATCTTGGTCTCATCAGACAGAGAATCTTATTTCTTACCATCTTAGAGTCCTTCAGGTGTCTGATGAGACCAAGATAGAACTTTTTGGCTCATGGCTGTATTAGCGCAAAAGGGTGCTTCTACTAAATACTGAGCAAAGGGTCTGAATACCTAGGACCATGTGATATTTCAGTTTTTCTTTTTTAATAAATCTGCAACAATTTCAAAAATTCTTTTTTTTGTCTGTCAATATGGGGTGCTGTGTGTACATTAATGAGGAAAAAAATTAATTTAAATGATTTTAGCAAATGGCTGCAATATAACAAAGAGTGAAAAATTGAAGGGGGTCTGAATACTTTCCGTACCCACTGTATTATTTACCCTATACATCTCCAGGCTCCTCACACCCAGATAAATACTCTTGAGCTCTGAGAATTTTGCAGCTGACTTCAGCTCCATTGAAGGGGGGATGGGATGGCAGGCTGCTTGTGCTGATTAACACATTTTCAAAACAAAAGATACTGATAGAGAGGTGCGAAGGAATTTAAGGTGGCCCGGGATTATGACTTTTTTCGTAGGCTTCCGGGATTCTAGTGTTAATTAACGAAAGCAAAATTACAATAGAAAAACAATCATGCAAATTTCATATGATAAGGCAGCTCTGAGTTGTGATTTGTAGCAATTTTAAATCAACATTGAGTGAATAACACTGTGTGAGCAATTCTAAGTCAAACAGGCTGAGATTATTGTCTAGTTGCTTGCAGAACAGAGACATCAGCAGGAGAGTATTTTTTAATGGTAATTAATGATATGTATTAATGGTAGAGGAGAAATACAGCAGTTATGGGGGGAGGTCTTTGCTCTAAAAAACTTAGTTTTTTTAGTTTTTCAGTTTTCAGTCATTAGTCTCTTTTTCTGAACAGAACACAGGAGTTAAAACATGGGTATTTGTAATGTAGCTACGGTATTTAGAAAAGGTTAAGGAAGAACAGCAGCACTGGACATAGACACTGATAAAATAATCAGTAGCCTTGCTTATACAATTATTGATGAAACAGTAATTTCTTAAGGTGTAGCATTTTATTGTTGTCTTCAGTGCACTGCCAGTTTTTGGGGGTGAAGTGATGACATCACAGTTCACAAGCTGTTTGATTAGCAATGGGCCCATTGCTAGAAACAATATCGTAGCACCCACAAAAAACAGTAAACAAAATGGTGACACAGTGATATCACAGAAATAGTCATAAAAATAAATAAAGGTAAAAATCACAATACTAACACATTCAAAAATGTAAACAAAATAAATTAGCATGATGCCAAACACAGTCTTTTTACCACATACTTTATCTTGAAGTAAATATAGATATGAAGCTCCAGTTTGAAGTTTCTTATTAGATGTACTCACTGTTTTTGTTTATCTTATGATAAAATTCAGGATTGCTCCTTCCTGTGACGCAATGAAAGCCTCCTGAACCGCTTTTCTCTTTTGTTCCGAATATCCATATTTGTGTACTCCAAATCTCTTCATTTTGCTTAGAATGGGCATGTGAATGTCTTGTGTCCCCTATCTGACCAGATATTAACTATGACTATTGCGCTAACACTAATACTTTATTAAAGCTAGGTGAAACGTTAACTTGTAAGACGACTTGCCCACTTGCACTAGCTTTGCTTCAACTGTTAGCTGTGTTGTTATTTTCTCTTTCTGTTTTATATTCAATATATATTGGCGTGGCGGCCCCTGGAATTTGGCGGCCCTGTGCAGGTGCACATTTTGCACATGCCTAAGGCCGCCCCTGAATATGGATGCCCTGCTGCGATTGTTGGCTGTGGTACAGGCACAGGACCAGTGGGCCAATTCTGAACCGAGGTGTTTAGCACGAGTATGCATATGGTGAGCAAACAACTCTAGGGGTGGTCTACAGGGGGAATGATGAGTTGCATAGCTATGATATCTCATGGTGACGATGCCAGCCTAAACTGGTAAAGACTGATGGCAGTCAAGAGTTGCACCATGGGTAGAAAAGCACAAGAGGCAACTAAATCAACCCCAAATGTGTGAAAAGGGGGCACAGATGTTGGTTTGTGAACAGTTTATGCAGTGGCACATATGCTCTCACTTGGGCAGAGGTGGTTGTACTGGCACCTGTGGTATGTTACCTTTCAAATTTTTATGTTAATTGTACAGCTGCATATGCTTAAACAGATAGTTTGGGACAAGGGTCTAATTAGCAGTTAGACACAAAACCAGTAAAGTACAAAGATCAGTTTTAAGAATTCACACAATAGACTTAAATTTCAATGGACTAGTTTAGTGGAAGGTGTGGACTTTTTTCATTTTGAACCACCAGATCTGATGACATATGAAGACTGCAGAAAGCTAAACAAACAGTTGAAGCAAGCCAGAGCATATACAAGTAATCTATGTAATAGACAAATGGTCATGCACAACTTTTAACACTGGGAGAGCAGATACTGCAAATCAAAGCACAATTTATTCAACAGACTCTTTAAACAATTAAGACTGTTTATAAAGACATTGTACAAAAGATTTATTGGGGTGGAGTGTTGCGATGTGAGATTTTGCATATAACTTGATAAATATTTTGTATGTCTTTATTAGTAACTTACACAAAGCAATGTAATATTAGTGTTACATTATTGATAATAACAGCAATGGTTTGATGGTTTAAGAACCCCTCCCCCCTGCCCACACCATGACTGAGTCTCTTTGAATTTTACGACAGGATTTGGGGGATGTGCCTTAAACCAGTTTGGCAAGTTTTTCTTTGCTAAAGTCTCTCAACCCCCGTAAGAAAGCCAGGCTGTCTAACTGCCAAGCTTTACCTTAACATATGGTCTTGGGGGGTAGCAGGTGGATGTTCTATTCCCCCATTGGTCTGAAGTATGGCTGTTTGGAACTGGCTTGTATCAGAAGACTTTAAGTACCATGATGTCCTATTGGTTCTAGGGGTTTGACAGAACATCTATAAATTTGCTCACTCCCTCACACTCTCTCTCTCTTACTAACATCTGATGAAGGAGCATCACGCTCTCTTATCAAACTGATGAACTGAAAGGACAACACAAGGGAGAGCACAGCTCGGCAGCCATATTGAGACAGGCATGAGGCCTATTCAGAAGAAAGCTGACCACAAATGATGCCTTAACTAGAGACATTTTTTAGTAACTAACAAGTCTGTGTGCTTCCTGAACTACACATCACCATTTATCAGGTTGTATGGTTGCCAATATTCAAATGTACTTTGCATATTGTTATTATTTATGAATATTATCAATAATACATTGTTTAAATTGTAACTTAACTCCTGCTTGTCTTTTACTACATCTAATTGCCTGAGGTTATAGATGTAGGAGGAAAGGTGGAGAGAAGTTATATACTATAATACCTTATAAACAGTGGTAAGTCTGTGATATCTGAGGCATTCTGACAAAGGCTACATATTAATAATACAATAGGGGAAAGTAAAGCAATATATTACTCTACCAAGACAAAACATGCAGTTTTTATCTAGTTCTTCTGTTTACGTTTTGTAAAATTTTACAAATACACTGCCTATAAAATATTAAAATATCCATAGTATAAACAGAACTAAAAAAAGAAGCATGCATGACTCAGTTTAACAAATGGACTAACTGAATGGCCTGAAAGCATTCAACATGGAAATGCAGGATACCTTATAATTTAAATAAAAAATAATAAAAAGTCTGACTTTATTAAACTACTAAAGTTGAAATTAATATTTTCAAATTAAATATCCTAATGGCAACATATAAAAAAGTAACCCAGTACTGTACTGACCTCTGATAGATAGCTACTGACATCAGACATTGCATGAATTTCCTGATTGATGGTTTGAAGATTTGGGTCAAGGAACAGCATGACAAAATACCAAAAAAGTTTGTTTTTTTTCTTATCACCCAAATGTTTCATAGATCTGACTAGTAATTGGATCAATGGAAAAAGGAAAAAATCAACAAATATCAAATAAGTATTTGAAATTATCTTCTCAATATTTGAATGCGAAGATCATGAGTGACATGTTGATGCAGTGCATGATTATGTAAGTGAGGAGGACCTTACTATAAGTGGGAAAATTCCAAAAAACATAATAAGGGCGGTGACAATATCATTCTCCACTGCTTTTGAGACAAGATGAGATACATAGTAGAGCCAACATTTGAAGCAAAATCCCCATTATCTGTTTTACTGCTAAAGAGAAAACATATGCATGAGGAAACAGGCTCAAGTAATGCAAAATTGGTAAAACATATAATAAACTATGAGGAAATAATGAGTTATAAATTAATTATATATCTATTTGTATTGATTCATTTGTAACATCAGGACTTCAAAGCGCATAATAATGTCAAGTACAATTGATGCTGGAAAACTATTGGCTTGTTTTAAATCGTTTAATCATCTTTCTCATATACCATCTTTGTTAGGTCTTTGTCATAATTGTTCACATGGCTCATTGTCTATATTGTTAAATATTGATAATAGTAAGAATAGTAATATTTCACACTTCTTTTAATTTTATTTTTATTGCATTATTTCAGGTTCGAGCCTCAATGATGGACAGTGGCACGAGGTTCGATTTCAAGCCAAGGAAAACTTTGCCATGCTCACTATTGATGGTGATGAGGCTTCTGCTGTACGGACAAACAGTCCAATCCAGATCAAGACAGGAAATCAGTATTACTTTGGAGGTGAAATTTATTTATTTATTTTTTTATGATTTAGTTACTGTGGTGGACAGGCACCCTGCCCAGTGTTTGTTTCTTGCCTTATGCCCTGTGTTGGCTATGATTGGCTACAGCAGAGCCTAATGACCCTGTAGTTATGATATAGTGGGTTGGATAATGAATGGATGGATGGATGGATGGATAATTTAGTTATCCTACAACAAAAATAATTGTTTAAACTTTACTACTGTATTTAATTTCTGTTATCTAGTTTGCTTCACATTAAGAAAAATGTAAAGCATTAGAATAAAATTATCAATTTCCTTAAAAAATAACTCTTGAAAGCTTCACATGACATCTTGAGAAAACAATCATTAATTTTTCTTCATTTTTATTTAAAATTGTTTTTAAATTGATTTTAAGATTTGTAAGGAAGACTTCATCATTTACCAATAAACATGTTATTTAGAAGGCCTCTGTGTCACAGGACACATTTTGTTAGATCTTAGTGTATTCTCATTACACTCTCCTAAGTTTATGCAGATGTAAAAAATCTCTAACTGAGAGAATAGCTTTTGAGTACCAAAGACTGAAAGATTATGCTGCAGGAGGAACATGGAACTAAATATTCTCATGACATAATCCCTTCTTATTACATAGAATCATAAAAATATATAAAAGGAAAGGTATTTTTTTTACAGGAATAATGATTTGATAGTCTGGGAGAAAAATAATAAAAAACAATAAAGACTTTATTTTACTCAGGTTGTACTAGCACAATTCACTGTTTTTAACTGCAAAAACTGAACATGAATTTCACCAGGTTTCAGCCCCTCACTCACACAATAACACTCTTTCATACATTGCCATTCTTCCATCTCAGAATAACATTGTTGCTTTTTACTCTCTCACCAAATTCAAAAGCTCCAGGGGGTCTATTCTGGGGGTCAAGGCTTTTTCTTTTTCTACTTGACAAATGCATCCCTTGATTATATAGCATCACCTGAAGGTAATTAAAGAGCAGTCATACAAAAAGACCACCCAAAAAATATGTCACTACACTACAGCTTTCCCTGGTGAGCCTGACGTATCTTTAGGTCATAACATCTTGGCAGAGCACTCTTTTGTTATTAGGTTTTCTATCTCACAAGGTAAATTCCCCCCAAGGGAAAGAGGAAGTGCAGAGAATTTATGTTATTAATTCTATGTAGTCAGGAGCTATAACAGTTCACCTTGTTTGTAGCACTAAACAATAAAATATGATCCTTTTTTCTACAAAATGTTTATCAAATTCCCTCAGTTTCTCTGGGTATTCAGTTTGTTCTTTAGCTTACAGGTCTGTCTCAGGACTTACGTTTTTGGCTCCTTTTCAATGAGCTAGGTTTTCTTTATTGGTATTTGTTATACTTTCTCATTACTAACAATTAATAATTGTGAAAACAGTGACTATTTTCAATAGAGTTAGCAGTATAAAAAGCATGATGGCTAATCAGTAAAATATACTGGTTTATAGATAATTCAGTCCTACTGTAAAGTCAATATTCTTTAAAATATACTTCCAAGGTATAAGATATGTTAGTTTCTAAGTAATATCTATGTTTTGATCTTTCACTTAGAGACTTGAAGTATTAGTTTTAAATTGGATGGGCAGACTTAGCTCAATTTTAAGTTTAAATTTATTGTCATGTGACAACAAAAGACAAAGGATGTATACACAGTGTACCAAATACCAAAATAACATCATACATTAAATGCAGCTTCAGACAGCATACAATATGGAAGAAATACTCATGTAATTTGGGAATAAAAACTTGAGCTAAACACACAGTGATTACAGACTTTCCTGTGCACCTACAGAAGTTAATGAATATAAGAGGAGATTCCAGATTGTTTAAGGAAATAAAGGTGTTGGCGAGTCTCCTTGATGATAACTGTGATGTACTGTGCCTGTTTCAGGTTGTCAGTGATGGTAATTCCACAAAATTTAAAGTTGCCAATTCTATCTATAGTGGTAGGCTATCTGGAGAGTGTTTTACCTGCTTTCTAAAGCCTATGAACAGCTCCTTGGTTTTATTATCAGTAATGGACGTTGTGTTTTTGCAGCACTTTGTCAGATGTAAGCCATCTCAAGACTATTGTGAATCAGGCCTATATTTGTAGTCTCCTTAACAGATTTCATGGAGGAGTGGAAATAGTTTGGACACACAGTGATAAGTGAGCAAGGCATAAGTCCAGCATGATACTCCATGTTGAGGATCAATGTGCTGGAAGTAACACCATCAATCCACACATGCTGGGATTTGCCAAGTAGGAAGTATAAAATGGGCGGCACGGTGGTGCAGTGGGTAGTGCTGCTGCCTCGCAGTAAGGAGACCTGGGTTCGCTTCCCTTTCCTGGTCCCCCCTGCATGGAGTTTGCATGTTCTCCCTGTGTCTGCGTGGTTTTTCTCCGGGTGCTCCGGTTTCCTCCCACAGTCTAAAGACATGCAGGTTAGGTGCATTGGTGATTCTAAATTCTCTCTAGTGTGTGCTTGGTGTGTGTGTGTGTGCGCGCGCGCCCTGCAGTGGGCTGGTGCCCTGCCCAGGGTTTGTTTCCTGCCTTGCACCCTGTGTTGGCTGGGATTGGCTCCAGCAGACCCCCGTGACCCTGTTGTTAGGATATAGCGGGTTGGATAATAGATGGAAGTATAAAATTCAGTGGCAGAGTTTACTGTGGTAACTATCATCGCTAATAACACTATTGATGATGGCGTAGTGTGGCTTATCTGAAATATTACGTTTATTGTTTCCACGCACTAATCTCTCAAATAATATGCTTGCCAGGTAACAGCCTGTTATAAAACAAATGAACAAAACTTATTCCCCCTAATAAAACTGAAACCAAGTCTAAATGACTGTGGTGTTGTCAGACACTGTTGCACACATGAACAAATATAGCAAAAGACCTGTATTAATAGTAAAGATGTGACTTTCAGAATAACCCTTATGATATCTGAAGAACGTGACATTCAAACTGAAAATGTAAATAAATTACCACAATACATTAATCCATATTTAATTAAAGTAATAATAAAAGTAAAACATACAAACAACAATAATTGAACAGTATCAAATTACCTTTGGATAATTTATGAAAAAGTTGAACATTTTACCTACTGAAATATATAAAAGTTTTAACTATTCTTCTAAAACCTGAAAAAGGCAACAGAAGAGACATCATTTAAATACAACTTAGCATTATCGTAAATGTTAGGCAGACAATTGAAGAACATGTCAACCACATCCATAAGCATTGTTCTACCTAAAATAACCTCTAGATAACAATGGAGCCATTGATATTCTGTGGTCCTCAAAAAGAACAGCAAATGTGTTGACAAAAGGGAAAAGAGATAGGCATTGCATATTCTGTTGCAATGGGCAAGTGTCAATAAACATAATAGACACTAAATGAGCATGTCTTAGAGTAATATTTGCAGCAGTAGTGTCATAAATGGAAAACATCACTTTTTGTAGCATGACAGTATATCCACCACAGAACAAAGGCTTTGGCAATCTCTTGTCTAGTAAGTCAAGTACAACTGTTAATAGCACAAGAGCCAGAACAAATAATGTTTAACAGGCCAGAAGCTGAATCTAAAACATCACCGCACCTAATGATCACTGAGTGAGCACTAAATCTTTTCTTAGGCATTATTCCTAATTATTAATGTGTTTTAAGAGCTAGGGAAACCAAGGATTGCATTTTTCTTAAAAGATAAATGCCTAAGGGCAAAACAGGCACAAATCATTTTCATTTTAACTTAATATTGTTTAAGTCATTTATTAAAATGGAAAAATGCACTAGAGAAAGCAGCTGTATTGCCATTCAAGTAATCAAAACATCCTTCTGCTCTGCCATATCAATTTGGCTATTATTTTTTCAATCTAAAGTTTGTCACTTCCAGCTGTGCATTTTTGGCTCATCAGTAAATATTTTATCTCTTAAGATTATATTAAGCATACATTCTAGAAAGATGACACCCACTGCTTAGTGCTGTACACAATATTTGTTTTTAATATTAATCCTTAATTTTGTTTATATTATATTCATCCATCAAAACAAAATTTACTGGCTGTCACAAAACACCAAAGTAGCATGTTGTGGGCATATACTATATTGATGTACTGAATCAAACTTTTATAAACAGAGTGAGCAGAATAGAACTGATATTGACTAAATAGAAATATGCTGTATATACAGTGAGGGGTGCCCAGCTGGTACTCAACTGCCACGGGCAAAACCACTGTCATGGTGCAAACCTCAAGAGACTGTCTCGTGGTCAACCCCTCTTGGGAGACATTGGTAGACCAATCTAGGGACCACTAGGAAAGGAATGGCTCCCCATTAGTGCAATGGGTCGATACAGATAAAGGGAGAAGGAGAGAGTCTGGCATCTTAGTTGTATTTGTGTAGTTTTCCTTACTAACCCTAGAGGTATCTGAGTTTTATTAGGAAACAGATATAATAAAACCTCTAGGCTAAGTAGTGGAAGTACAGTGTGTATATAGGTGAGAAAACTTGGCAAAGTTGTCTTTTGAGGGATAAAGAACCCCGTGTATTTTCTGGGTTGTCTGTCTTAAATGGGAAAACTGAGCCTTTTTCCTCTCTTTCAGATATTGTGTTTTGTCACCTAACAGGCTAAAAAGTAATAACTGGTCCCCTTTTAGTGTTATTAATTGTCAGCTTTAAAGAGACAATGTGGTTCCAAGTCTTCTGAACTGAGATTATGAATTTACCACAGTAAACTTCTGTGGCCTCTAATCAGCTCTGGGTAAGATTACAATGAAGGCTAAAATTTCACTAAGTTAATTGTAGAAAGTAAGTATCTTTAAATATAATATATATATTGTGGACACTAGAGGCGCTGTTGCCCCATTGAACCCACCAGACAGACGTCCAGGACACACGTTTAAAACACCAAGAATAATTTCTTTAATATTCTCTTGCAATAATGTGCACAAAGCACCGCACACTCCACAAATCTCCAATAAATCAATAATCACAATAATAATAAACAATAACTAATCTTCCACTCCCAGCAGCTCCGTTCCTCTACCACCCAAATCCGGCTCAATCTGCTGGGTTTCTCATCGTCCTTTAAATAGCTCATGACCCGGAAGTATTCCTTCTCCTGGTCAAACGCCACATCCTCCTTCCTTAAATATCCCAGAAGTACTGCGGGCTTCCGTCCTTGTGACTTCGAAGTACTTCCGGGTTGGTGTAGCAATAATAGTCCCCAGGTTCTCGATGAGCTCCCCCTGGTGGCAACCCCGGCATCCAACAGGGCTAAAGAAACGGACTCCATGTCCCATGCTGCCCTGAGGGAATCCTGGGAACCATTTCTGTCCAGGGGAGTTGCCATTTAGCGTGCCAGGGGATGCAGTGCTCTGAAAAGGCTGCTCTTCTTTTTTTTCTCTGTTGAGGGATGTCCCGGCCAGACTGAAACGCTGGCTGTCCATCACAATATACAGTACAATCCCGCTTAACTGGCCTCACATTAACAGGCTGACGGATTAACCGGCCTGTTAAAATAAAATTTTTTTTTTTTTTAATCCTGAGTTCTTCTTTATATTATAAAGAGCACAAAACTCTATGACATCAGCATGTCTTAGTTTCAATCACAAGCCCACAATACCATGTTAACAATTATTTGAATTTCTACCTTTCTGTTGGCCTGCGATGTAATACATTGAGGAATATGAAGCCTAGTGGTAGGCCACCGTATTGCCAAAGTCATATGTATTTTGACTAAACAAACCTCAGTAATGTATTGTTGACAATTTACTATTAGCCTATTAGTAGGTACCTGCTGCTTTATAATGAGACTATAACACAAAGTTTATTTGGTTTTTAGTAAGATTTACAAGAAACGTAAGACACTTTAGAATAGAAGTTACCCATATTATATCTGTTAGTCACTGCTGTATTACAAGAGTTTAACAAAGTCTTTGTTTTTATTCAGTAGCAATAAGTGCTTAATAAACCCTAATTGGATGAGATTACTTTTAAATTCAGTGGTAGGGTAAAGTAATTATTATTGAAAGACTGCTGTAATTTTTAAGTACAATTTCAGCAGGATTAATTTTACCCCAGGAAGTGGGATAAAGTAATTATTATCGAAGGACTTCTGTAATTTTAATCCCATCTTAATTGCTCAAATAACAAAATTGTACAGACATATTAGTTTGTACAGTACTAGTTTTACCTGAGGTAATTTTTTACCGATTTTTAATAGAAGGTTAAAGGCTCTATAACCTTTTACCCAACTCTTGGTGTAAAACTATTCCTGTCCAGGTAGGACGATAGATGTAGTATAGTTTGCTCTTAAGGCCTCTGTTCTAAAAGTATTCCAAATTTTATTTCCTCATTGTGTAAACAGAACTTTAATTTTCCTGCCCTCACTTTCCAAGCATCCTAATCTTCATAAATAGGGTTTGTAGTTTGTTTGCTGCTTATATTATAATATTATCAGGCACATAGTGGCCTGCTGTAGCCACAGACCCCTGCATACCAGCTTCGGTGCAGGAAAACTGGACTATGCTGTGTTACCAACGAAACCATCATGGATACACCTATAAAACCAAAAACTACTCACTTTACTTGAATTCCAACAAGATGAAATCCTCTCCAAAATAAAAAAAAATAATCTGATTTACTAATTAGGATAATATTTTTTTAATCTGAAAGAAAATTTTACACAACAAGAAAACTCATTAAATAATAACAAAACAAGCTAAGAAAAACAAGGGGAAAATGCATAAAAAAGAATAAAACTACAAACATATTGTTAAAATAATAAGCTTAATAGGTTTAAGTGGAATAGAAAGGACAACTACAAACAAGAAGTGAAAAACAATTAAACAAGACCAAATCAATATCTTGTATAACAGAAGCCTTAAGGGTAAATCTCAAATGTGTAACTTTAATGCTATAGGATCAGACCATTAACAAGATCAATACAGCACTAAACCCTGGAAGGGCAAATCCAAGATTCAGAATCCTGCTATTTCACAAAGATAAAAAACAGAAGAAATCAAACAGAACAAAATAATTTAAGGTTAACCCTTAAAATTTGAGACACAGGCAAAATAAACCATAACAAAGACTCAATACCTTGGCAAAGAACTAAGGCAAAGACAATTCCTTTTATTGAGTACCTAAGGTAGCAGCTGCAATCAGCAGCAAACTTGAGAAACTGATAGTGTGGAGGGTGCCGGTTGTCTTTGGCTCTGTTCTGAAAGGAAAAAAAAACAAGTGAAAGGGAGAGAGATTTAAAAAAATTATAAATAAATACACCCCGTGTATAGCCCCAGGAACAACATGACAACCTACAAAGTGCAGCCGACAGAAGAAATGTAGAGTAAGTTGTGGGGCAGACCTGGATAAGCAGGCAGGATGGAAGCCACAGCATGCATATGAAAAGCAAGATGTTTTTTCATAGTTCACAATCCAATATGAAAAAACATACAGAAATAAAAGTATACATTTGCGGGGAAATAAATTAGGCAAAGGCTTTAAAAGTATAAATAAAGGCAGAATCCAAGAAATAGCCAAGTTTTATAAAAATACAAAACAATAGAAATTATAAAAACTGAAGATTTGCATGGATAGGATTCAGCAGAGCAAAGACCAGTAGTAAAACTTCCTTCTTTATTTTCAGTGTATCTCCCATAAAATGGCTAAAATATAATACATTTTTTCATAGCAACAGAAACAGACGGAAGACTCCAATGGCAAAATGTAGCAGTCAGGTCCTCTCTTGTCAAGTAAAGCTATAAAAACGACCATCACAAATTGAACATGTTTTATAATATATTCTTTGGAATAAATACATTATCATCTATATGCACCACTACATTGATTCTGTATACATCAAAAAGGTAGTTTACGAAATGACTTCAAAAGAGGTGGCCCAATTGCAGGTTTACAGCAATAAAATCCTTATTCCCACTTCTGTTCTTTACTGATTTAAATTTGTTATAGAAACTTCTAAGATCTAAGAACTAATTTTGGTAATTTTGCACTGCTTTTTCATTCTAGAAATAGTTTAATAAGAGGTATTACTTTTATTTTAATGTTAAAGAAAGCTTTGTAATTGACACAAGGGTATAAAGACCAATTTTTCTTTTAAAGAAAATAAAAAGAGACCTAAAAAGTGAACATGAGGACCTTTTTAAATGATAATCACCATTTTCAAAATGTTGTATTTGATTTCAGAAGCATTGAGGAAAGAAAGCACCATCTGGGTAAAGAAATAAAGGCAAAGAAAGCATAGTTTAAGAGTATTTTGTGTGTTAAACATACAGTATTTTTATATTGAAGATAACCCTTTAAAAGAAGTTTTTGTTAGATGTATTGCTACCAATTATGTGCATTGTATTCTTTCTAAAATATAATGTATAAAATTATTAATATACAAATAATACAATAGTGAAGATTTATATTGCTTCCTTAGTACAGACATTTTCTATCATCTGCCTGTATATGAACTGTTCTTTTTTGTCTAATTTCATATATAAAGAAGAAAACTAAAGATACAGTCATGAGCATTAGAAAGAGAAAGACAATAATTCCATTTACCGTCTCAGTTTTTGGTTATTTTCTGCTGCTGTAATTTAACTACCCATAACTTCATCATACTTTGTTCAGTATCCATGCTCTCTATATCAAAATAAAGGACAGACATTTTTCTTTCAGAAAATGTACATCTGGAGAAGAAATAATGTTTTGTACATAAATTACAGCACAATGAAGTAAAAATGCAATCTGTTTTACAGAAAAGAGTAACAGTTTTGGCATAAATATTGGAATAAGATTGAAACACAATGTAAGTGGTACACAGTGTATTAGCAGTGATTGAACAAAGTGGTTATTAAATGTCCACAGCTAACATGTATTGTTTCACTGTATTGAATTGAACATTTTTGAAATTTGCAGATGTAAATAACCAAAAGATCATCATTCTTTATTCAAATTATTCAAAACTGTTTAGTGAATTTCAAAGTGTATAATCACTACAGTGCAATGTTTCTACCAAAAATATGCAATTTGTAAAATAAAACAATACTATCAAAATGATTTCTCTTACTATAGAGTAATCTGAATAACATCAAAAATTAAAAATATGTGTTTGGAAAAGGAAAAATTCATCATACTTCAAGAAAAAATAACATTTTGTGAAACAATGCATATTTGAACGGAGTATGTTGAAACAAAATAATTATTTGCTCAGTTTTCCAACTAAATGTATGTCTGAACATATAAATCAGTAATTATTTGTGGATGTCTGCCTGTTTGAACTTGAGTAATTTGTTTGACAGCTTTTCTCACAGTCTTACATAGGATCAGGAAGTGAGATATAACATCCAGAGGGTTGCCTAGTTGTAAATGCTTGTAACTAAAAACAATAACAGCTGTACGCTACTGGTCAAAAGTTTTAGAACACCTCAGTTTTTACAGTTTTTCTTAAAATTTAATCAGTTGAAATGCAATGAATGACCTAAAATGTTGAAAAGGTACGCAGTAAACAGCCAGAGGTTTAAATTTAAAGTTTAGGTTAACAAAAACTGAAAAAACGGAAATTTCAGAATATTACAAATGAGCCTTCTTCAGCTTCTCTATGTAGCAAAACGAATTCTATAAAAGAACAAAGTGCCTGACCTTTATTTTTGTTTTGTTCCTTCCGTTGTCTCGTTTCCATTTTAAACAAACATTACAGCTCAAAAATGGTTCACATATACAATCTAAGTATTCCTAATATAGGCTAAAGTACTTTGCGTAATAGTATAAATACATCAAAAATAGAGAAAATAGACATTTCAGTAAAATATAAAGCAAAAATTACTATGAGATAAGGTTTTTTGCTGGTTTCTGGAGGGTTGCTGGTTCAAATTCCCTTACTACCAGAAGGGATCCTACCCCGTTGGGCCTTTGAGCTAGGCCCTAAACCTGAAAATTGCTCTAGGAACACTGTACAATGGCTGACCCTGTGCTCTGACCTCCAAAGATCATGCTAAAAGACAGTTTTCCATCAGTTATTAAGGCAGTGTACCAAATACCAAAAAAAAATTCTTATTACTAAAAAGTGATATGTTTTCCCTGAAATTTCAGACTGTTATTTGTAAAATATCCTTTGGATACACAGTATCAACACAATATCAGAGATCTGTGTCTCTTCTCTTCTTAATACTTCCTATAAAATTACACAACAGTTCTTCATGATTCACAACAGGAGCAGAAAGTTTTGTTACTGAAGATAGGGAGCTAAATAAACAGGCAAGTTTTTTTTTCTTCCAATCTTCCATCCTGCAAGAAAAATTCCAGTAAACACCCATTTATAAACTCTGGTTTTAACCACCTAATTTTACCCCATGGCAACAGCCAAAATTTTAATGTACTCTATACAGTAACTTGAAAATTCTGAATCCGTTATTTTTTTTTAAACTCTTGTAAATTAACATCATTAATTTCTAGCATATCAAAAACAAGCTTGTCATATAGAGACTGGTGGAAAATATAATAATGCAGAAACACAAAATAACAAATTTAAAATTGTGTGTCCCATTTCTCTTTCCATAAAATAGCTGAAAAAAACATTCAGAAATGAAGATGCAGAAAGCAGTATTTCTGGAAGAAAGTAAAATGATTTGACAATAATTTTAATCCCTGTCTTTTTACAGGCAAACATTTCATTTTCTGTCTTACCTATATTTCAGGATACCTTTTGATAATATATGTAGCACCATATTTTTAATCTCAAGTGCAAGGTGATATCTTTTGGCACAGAAAGTGAAAGACTGAGACTGCTAACAAAAAGCACATGCTGTAGTCAGTATAACATATAAAGACAAATGCCAGTGAAAAGACAGACTGAAAGTTAAATAGGAAAGGAAAGGAATGAAATAGGCTCAAAAATTAGGCACCTGCCTCTACACATACACTTTATTGCAGAAGACGAAAAGTGACATGTGAATCAGTTGTGATCTGGCAACAAGGTGTATCTGGCGATCGGTTAAAGCATATGCAATAAAGCATTTCATTGTTTAATATTTAAATATCTTGTGACTGTTTTACTGCTTTCTTTAAAGTAAGTAATGATGTACAATTTATTCTTTAAATCAGTCTGACTTGCTAAATATCTGTCAACTAATCTGCAAATCTGTAATGATATGTTGATTTTACCACATTTCTACAAACATGTTTCCAGTCTCAAGAGGTACAGTAAGTTTAAAATGGCAAACAACCTAGCTTGAGTTTATTTTGAAGGTATTTTACCAAAGGAACTAAGTTTGGGCTGAACTATGGAGCAAATTTAATAAGACTTGCTTCTGTCTTTTTTCATTGGTAAATTCACCACTAAATAAATTGTTCAGTACCTCCCAATATTCTCCTACTGGTGTGCTTACCTGTTTACAGGAGTTGTCAGTCCTATTCACAGCAGGTAATTCCTTTTTTCCTGACATAAATTCTGTGGCAACCTGCAGTTTCATTCATAATAGTCTTGGTTTCTCTGGTAAAAGCTTGTATTTATTTCTAGTGAATCTGCAATATGTTGTCTTTTTACTTAATCATTACTTATAAAATAATTTGACAAACATAATGAATAAAAATATTATATATTTAACATTGCAGTTTTATCATTTTCCATTGGTTTAATTATTTCTGTATAAACACTTCTTGTCTATTGCGCTTCTTCATATGTATAAATATTACTTAGCCTCTCCTGCTAACTAGTATGTGTATAAATTGATACAATATGCATCCTGTTACTCCAACCAGGGTTTAGTGCTCAGCTGTTTCTTGCCATGGGCCCAATGTTGCCAAAGTAGGGTCCACCATGACTGCCAATTGAATTAAGTACGTTTGAGAATTTTGTGTTATGTTATGTAAGTTGACTAAAAAAATGCATAAGGAACATTTTCTGTCTGATTGAACTTGTCTAGATATTTGACATCTGGACAGATTTTCCATAATTGTCCTCAAATGTATGCTTACCACTATTTCTGTAATCTACTTTTTATACAGTGGTGTAAAGCCATCTGTTTGGCATCCTTATTCTGTACCTTAATTATCTATTTCAAATAGAATGAGACTCTGTTCAGGAAGGATTTACTTTACTGACATTTGCAATGAAAGATCTTTAGACTGTTAAGTGTAGCTGCAGAGAAAGGGAACGTAGTGTCAATTTTATTTATTCATGCTTTGAATTAATGACAAAACATAACAGATTTACAATGCATATATATATCCAGCCTCTGGGGTATATTGAAATCAGTCTTACAACTTAGGTGAAGGAGGATTTCTGTTAGTGCTTGGAAGACAAATGTTTAGAGACTAGGATAAGTCAGTCAACATATTTCTGGTTTCTCCTGCCCATACCTAATATTTAGAGAAGGACTGTCACTGTACAATAGAATACAATTTATTTTTGAATAGCCCAAAACCTCACAAGGAGTGTCACAATGGGCTTTAACAGGCCCTGACTTTTGATAGCCCCCCTCCCCCCGCTTTGACTCCCTAAGAAGACCAGGAAAAACTCCCAAAAAAAACCCTTGTAGGGAAAAAATGGAAGAGACTATGGAAAAGGCGGTTCAAAGAGAGGCCTCTTTCCAGCTAGGTTTGGCATGCAGTGGGTGTTAAAAAAAGGGGATAAATATACATTACACAAAACAGAACACAAGTAATCCTCAATACAATATAATAGTGTGATAGAAATATTACAAGTACAGTACAGAGCAGAATTTAACAGTAGATGATATTACATAATCCATATATCCATTATCCAGCCCGCTATATCCTAACTACAGGGTCACGGGGGTCTGCTGGAGCCAAGCCCAGCCAACACAGGGCGCAAGGCAGGAAACAAACCCTGGGCAGGGTGCCAGCCCACTGCAGGATATTACATAATACTATTTGAATTTGTTCAGAGACCTGGAGACCTCTGCCTTCAAGCTGCCTCCCCCTATTTCCACAGCTGAGTCAGTGCTGGGCCTGCCAATCCGATGAAAGGACCCCTTTACCCAATGATTCTTGCAATCCCCCATCATTTACTTTACCTTAGGCAAGCAAAATATCTTTACAGTAGGGCAGTGGCACCAAGTGCCACATTTGAGTACCAAGAAGAGAAACAGAATAGGTGAGGGTTAGTAAAAAATTATCATATTAGTTGTGTTTTAGTGCTAATGACTAACTACAGAGAAGCAGTGTGTACAGTTAATCAGCAGCTTTAGTCAGAATATGCTAAACTGAAGTAGTGAGTGTTCAGCTGGGATTTGAAAGCTGAAACTGAAGGGACATCTCATAGTAGCAGGCAGACCATTCCACAGTTTAGGGGCCCTGTAATTGAAAGCACAAGCTCCCACTGTTATTTTATTAGTCCTTGGAATCATAAGCAGACCAACACCTTGCAAATTTAACGTACATTCTAATTTGTAAGTCATGATAATTTCAGACAAGTAAGCTGGACCTTGGCCATTTAAGGCTTTATATATTAAAAGGAGGATTTTGAAATCTACCTAAACTTAACCGGGAGCCAAGGTAAGGATTTAACAATTGGAGTTATGTGTTTGTACTTTCACGTTCGTGTAGTAATTCTTGCAGCATTATTTTGGATTAACTGGAAGCTGTATAAAGAACAATTTTAACATCCAGTGAACACCGCATTGCAGTAGTCAGCCATACTAATAATAAATGCATGAATTAATTTCTTAGAATCCCGCTTATTTAGAAAACACCTTAATTTCCTCAAATTTTTACGATGGAAGAAACATGATTTAGACAACTTTGTAATGTGTGCTTTAAATGACATGCTAGAGTCAAAGATAACTCCTAGATTGTGGGCTGATTCAGCAAAATTAATGGTGTTTCCAACTGATTTAAATGATGACAAAATATTGTTGCGATCAGCATCATTCCCTCCAATAGTTAACATCTTTGTTTTATTGGTGTTTAAAGACAAGTAGTTCTCACCCATCCACTCCTTGAATTTCCTAACAAAACTAATTAAAGACAACATCGGAGAAACTTAATTTGGTCCAAAAGAAAGGTATAACTGGGTGTCATCTGCGTACGAGTGAAAATGAACATTATGTTTTCTACTGATAGATCCCAGTGGAAGCATGTAAAGTGAAAACAGTAAAAGTCCTAGTATTGTGGCTTGAGGGACACCATATTTCACTTCTGTGTATAATGATGGAGTACTGTCAGCACATTTCTGTACATACTGGAATCGATTTGATAAATAAGAGCTAAACCAGGCAAGGAAAGTGTCTGTAAGCCCAGCAGCATTTTAAAGCCTGTGCAGTAAAGTAGAATAATCAATGGTGTCAAACGCTGCGCTTAAGTCTAACAACATAATTACAGTGGAGTTTCCTTCATCAGAAGATATCAGAATGTCATTTACAACACTGTTTCTGTACTATGACCAGTGTGGAAGCCACACTGGACTTTCTCAAATAAATTGTGATGTGTAATGTGTGACTGAAGCTGACTGGCGACTACTTTTTCTAGTATTTTAAAGAGGGGGGTAAATTTGAAGTATGTGAGGGTCTAGGTCTGACTTTTTAAGTAATGGTTTGATGACTGACACTTTTAGTGCATCAGGTACTGTGCCCTGCAATAATGAACTATTAATAATATTAAGAATAGGCACTGCAAGAACATCCATTGCACTTTTTACTAGTTTTGTTGGCACTGGATCTAGGGAACAAGTGGTAGGTTTAATTTTAGAAAGTAAAGTCAAGACTTCCTGCTATGTTATATGATTAAAATTTGTAAAGTGTTGAATGCAATGTAAGACAGGGCCTGCCAAGCTAGTATGCAGTCTGCACTATGATGCTGAGATCTTATATTTTTAATTTTCACATTAAAGAGGTTCGTAAAGTTTGTACTGCTAATGTCTGTTGGTATTTTGTACTCTAGATCTGAATTCCCATTTGTTAATTTAGTCACTGTTCTAAACAGTACCCAAGAATTTTTATTATTGCTATCTATTATTTTGAAATAATAGTCTGAGCAAGCTTTAAATATAACTTTTTTTTATATTTTTTAATACTCTCTGTCCTTGCAATTTGAAAGACCTGTAGCTTGGTTGTTCTCCATCTGCGCTCCAGTTTTTAACACTTTAATTTAAAAGCTCGGGTGTTCTCTTTAAACCAAGGAAAGTTTCTATGTGCTTTGATCAAGGTCATATTATTATGTGATGTTAGCTGATCTAAATTGTTTTTCATGTTTACATTTGATGTTAACTTATCTAAATGGTTTTCCAAAATTACATTTGACTTTCCCTATATATCTATACATTTTGAAGCAGAATTACAATCTAGATGTTGCACTGTCTTTGTTTTAATCTGTGAGTGTATTGGTAAGGGCAGAACCAAATGAAACGTAATTA
The DNA here is from genome assembly GCA_026402145.1 of Polypterus bichir lapradei. Lineage (NCBI taxonomy): Eukaryota > Metazoa > Chordata > Cladistia > Polypteriformes > Polypteridae > Polypterus > Polypterus bichir. Next base: position 38,484,872 of record JANRMT010062818.1, on the reverse strand, counting down.
AGTAGTGATTGGAAATAACTTCATTTAATGGAGTAATATTTAAATTTTTAATTTCAACTTTGTAAGTTATAATTAAATCTAATGTGTGGTTATGATTATGAGTTGGATCTCTTACAATCTGACAAAATCCTACTGAATTTAACAAATAAGTAAAACATTTGCTAAAAGTGTCAGTTTCCACATCAATGTGCACATTAAAATCCCCCATCAACACTACTCAATCATAATTTATAGCCAAATCAGATAAAAGGTTGCAAAATTCAGTCATGAACAATGAATATGGCCCTCGTGGTCTGTAGACTACACTATAATTGTGTTGGAATGTATTTTAATATTTATAGTGAATGCCTCAAAGGATATGAAGTCGCCTACATTTTTATAAGTGATTTTCATTTTGTCACAATGAATTATGCCAAGGCCTCCTCCTCAACAAGAATCTCTAGATTTTTGAAGGAATGAGTATCCATCTGGTGACACCTCAGCTAGGGGAACAGTGTCAGATTTACTAAGCCAGGTTTCAGGGAGAAGACACAGGTCAGATTTTGTACTTAATATAATATCATTTACCAAAACAGCTTTACTTCCAAGAGAGTGAATATTCAATAACAGCATTTAAAACTGCATACTTCTTTCTGAACTGGTGATATATTTTTTGTTGTAATTTGAACTAAGTTTCTATGCCAGGTGCCCCTGGTCTGGTTTTATCTCTTGGTTTAATTATACACTTTATTTTTTGGTAATTTAAGGTCTGCATCATGACTAAATTTGTACTGGATGCCCCACAACAGGGATTATAGGTAACAGTTTCAGAAAAGTAACAGGTGGGTTAAACAACAACCTGTGATTTAAGATCACACGACTGCAGCCTGGTTGGTGAAGCTGAATCAGAAGTAGGTTAATTGTTTAAACAAACTGAGTCAATCCAATTTTTAGATAACCTAATTGCTCTCAGGTTCCTAATGTTGTCCTCCATTTCGCATATTTTCCCGACCAACTCTAAATTAACTAAACACTTTTGGCAGGTGAAGCTGTCTACATTGTCAGCTGGAAAACCTGAACTGTACATGCCACAGGACACAAAACATATAAACATGCCCTCAACGGGCAGAAAATAGATGGAACTTATGTATAGTGCTGAGTTCATCTTCTCTGTTTCTGCAGTAACTTCGGTGCTTTCTGCGCTTTCCACGTTCAGTTGAATCACTGAGAGACCATCGGCTTTAAGTTTCCACTACCTGCTGAGCGATGGACATTGATTTCACAGTGCCGGTTACTCCTCCTTATCAGATGTCAGCTTTACTCCACTTGAACTTACTTGGGTGTTTGTGAGGAGCTACATGCATGTGGGAGATGCCGCTGCTCTGTGCTTCCGCTCGCTGCTGTTCAAAAGAGATGGGGCCTGAAAGATAGAGAGAGAGAGTCACTGTGCCTCTAGAAGAGGAAAATAATGAGAACTTGAAAGGAACATATGATAAAGCTAATAAAATATTTAGCTTGGCTTTTCTACAGTGTTAGCATGTGCTATCTCAAAGATCCAGATGCTGAGCTTAGTTTTCATCTATCATGTAGAGTATTGCAGTTTCGTTCACAATGACATTAGGTTTATTGGTGTATTAGCACAACTTGACTGACTGTGGATATATGTAATAGGATGCCCTTGAAAAGACTGCAATCCTGTCTTGGATTGATACTGGGATATACCCGCAGATGCCCATCACCCTTTAATGGAAAGGAGCTTGTTTAGAAAAATGGGAGAATGGGTTGATTGAACAATGGATAAAATATTTCCACACAACACATTTGGCTGTTCAGTTTATATCAGCTATAATGCAAACATGACAATATGAGGGTAAGTCAAAACGTAAAAGGAATTTGAAAATTACAAGGTAATAGTCATGGATTGAAGTTGACACCTGCTGTAGTGAGATTTCTTTGGCAGAGGGAGTGAAACCTGCTGAAATTAGCAAAGGTTGTTGGCTCAGTACAGAAGTGAAAACAACAAGACTCAACATAAAATTTATAAAGGGGTAGAAAGGTTTAAAGTGGGAAGAACAAGTGTAACTGACAAAGCTCGATCTACATCATCTCATCAACATACTGCCGACATCATCAAGAAACTGCCTTCAGAGATGCTCTGGACACAGTGGCTCCCCTTAAAACAAAGTGATCTAAGCACATAGAAACTCTCCCTGGTTTAATGAAAACACTCGAGCTCTTAAATTAGAGTGTCGAAAACTGGAGCGCAGATGGAGAACAACAAAGCTACATGTCTTTCAAATTGCATGGACAGAGAGTTAAAAAATATAAAAAAGCTCTCTTTAAAGCTCGCTCAAAATACTATTCTACAATAATAGATAGCAATAATAAAAATCCTTGGGTACTTTTTAGAACAGTGGCTAAATTAACAAATGGAAATTCAGATCTACAGTGCAAAATACTAACAGATATTAGCAGTACAGACTTTATGAACTTCTTCAATGAGAAAATTAAAAACAGAAGTTCCCAGATCTCAGCATCACAGTACAAACCAAATACTAGCTTATCAGACCCTGTCTCACATTGCATTCAGCACTTTAGTAATTTTAGTCCTGTAACTGAGCAGGAAGTCTTAACTTTCTAAAATACTAGAAAAAGTAGTCGCCAATCAGCTACAATCACACCTTATGCATTACAATTTATTTGAGAAATTCCAGTCTGGTTTCTATACTGGTCATAGTACAGAAACGGCACTAACACGGGTCATAAATGACATTATGATATCCTCTGATGAAGGAAACTCCACTGTAATTATATTGTTAGAGTTAAGTACAGCATTAGACACCAGTGACCATTCTATTCTACTGCACAGGCTAGAAAATGATGTTGGGCTTACAGGCACTGTGCTTGCTTGATTTAGTTCTTATTTATCAAATCGATTCCAATATGTACAGATATGTGCTGGCAGTACTCCATCATTATACACAGAAGTGAGATATGGAGTCTTGCAGGGCTCAGTACTGGGACCTTTACTATTTTCAATTTACATGGTTCCACTGGGATCTATCATTAGGAAACATAATGTTAATTTTCACTCATGTGCAGATGACACCCAGTTATACCTTTCATTTAGATCAAATGAAGTTTTTTCAATGTTGTCTTTAATTAGTTGTGTTAGTGAATTAAAGGAGTGGATGGATGAGAACTATCCATCCATCCATTATCCAACCCACTATATTCTAACTACAGGGTCACAGGGGTCTGCTGGAGCCAATCCCAGCCAACACAGGGCACAAGGCAAGAAACAAACCCCGGGCAGGGCACCAGCCTACCGCAGGGCACACACACACACCCACATACCAAGCACACACTAGGGACAATTTTGAATCGCCAATGCACCTACCCTGCATGTCTTTGGACTGTGGGAGGAAACTGGACTACCCGGAGGAAACCTACACAGATTTCAAAATCCTCCTTTTAACATATAAAGTATTAAATGGCCAAGGTCCGGCTTACTTGTCTGAACTTATCATGACTTACAAACCTGAGCGCACATTAAGATCTCAAGATGCCGGTCTGCTTATGATTCCAAGGATTAATAAAATAACAGTGGGAGGTCGAGCTTTTAGTTACAGGGCCCCTAAACTGTGGAATGGTCTTCCTGCTACTATAAGAGATGCCCCTTCAGTCTCAGCTTTTAAATCCCGGCTGAAGACTCGCTACTTCAGTTTAGAATATCCTGACTGGAGCTGCTGATTAACTGTAAAGACTGCATCTCTGTTGTTAGTCATTAGCACTAAAACATAAGTAACATGATAATTATAATTGTATACTAACCCTCACCTATTCTGTTTCTCATCTCGGTACTCAAATGTGGCACTTGGTGTCACGGTCCACTTGCCAAGTTGTTTTGCCTGCCTAAGGTAAAGTCGTCCCTGAAGGAGGATCGCAGGAATCATGGGAAACAGGGATCCTTTCATCAGATTAGCACTATTTCAGCTGTGGAATGGCCAAATGGGGGAGGCAGCTTGATGGATGAGGTCTACAGGACTCTAAACAAATCCAAATCATATTATGTGATATCATCTACTGTTAAATTGTACTCCGTGCTTCTAAAATTTTTATTTTTATACTGTATTGAGGATTTATTCTGTTCTGTGTATTGTATTGTATTGACCTCTTCTTTTTGACACCCACTGCACGCCCAACCTACCTGGAAAGGGGTCTCTCTTTGAACTGCCTTTCCCAAGGTTTCTTCCATTTTTTCCCTACAAGGGTTTTTTTGGGAGTTTTTTCTTGTCTTCTTAGAGAGTCAAGGCTGTGTGGCTGTCAAGAGGCAGGGCCTGTTAAAGCCCATTGCGGCACTTCTTGTGTGATTTTGGGCTATACGAAAATAAATCGTATTGTATTATATTGTATATGGGCCCTTCATAATTCTCACATATCAATAGGGGTAAGTCAAATAAACAGTTCTACCAGTTAAAAAGAGCAAATTATTTGTTGCATTAATTTAGAAGGCTGCAGAAAATATTTATACAGAGCCATCTATTGGAACAGGATATAACTGTAAGCTGTGTATGGTGAAGTAGATTGTTACAAAAATAAAGAAGACCAATTAAATAAATAACGTGGCAAATCCTCTGATTTTAGGAGCATGTCATTGTATTGAATTAACTACCATGTTTGAAGGTGAACACTTTGGCCAAAGAACAAGGAATAAAATGTGAATAAACAAATATAAATCAGTAAAAAATCAAAAGTGCTCCAGCACAAGAGCCAGAGCTCAGAATGAGTCTGTACTTATGTCCCAGTCCTCTCCAATGTATATGTGCCCTGGCATTTTCAGATTCACTAATGTCAAGGGTCATCTGTGTGATTTTGTCAACAGCCTTCTTGCATGGCTATCTTGGGAAGGAGTCAGCGTGTATTGTGTATTTGTTTTTAATTAGTTGTGAACACCAGGGAGTGCTCCAGCTCCCCAAACCCAACTCAACAAACACAGGGCACAAGTTTAAACCACAAAGCACCTTTTGTTGCGTAGGAAACTCTTCAAGTCAGCGTTTCCCACCACAACAGACACAAGTACAAGAACAATACAGCACATAATGACTATTCTTTCTTTCTTTCTCTCTCTTGATCACTGCCTCCTCTGCTCCTCCCAGCAAGCTTTGTCCACCTTCCACCCAACTCTGGCTCATCTGGCTCTTTTTACGTTGGCCACTTGGAAGCGCTTCTGCTTTTCTGCCCACATAATAATTTGGTTGCTTCAACAAATGACTAACACGATGTATAGGTGCCTCAAAATGTGTGTGTGCATACACAAGTGAGTGACCATTAGAACACAGTTAAATAAAATATACTTTTTGTTGTTTAAATTTTGCTTATTTCTTTGATAAAATAAAGTAATAACATAAAGATGTGATCCTTGCTGAGATCAAAGGAGTGGAGGGAGTTTGTTATGCCCATTTGCTCTTATTCTAACCTGACAGAAGCTTACAGAAAGAAGCTCAGAGAAGCGATATTTTACATATGGTAACCCTGGCTTGATCTCATTGTTTTCCAAGAACTTTCACTTGCATTTTATTTGTTTCTGTCAGAATGAATTAACACTTTTTTCCCATTATTAGTGTCACATTTTTGAGCTCCTTATTCTTTCTTATTTACCCATATGTGCCTATTTATCGCTGCAATAAAATTTAAATTATCTGTTTCATGTTAAATCAAATTTCCTTTAATTTCTATAAATTAAGTTGGCTTTTTGAGAGTCCGTTGTATTTATACCATATTTTGTAGTCTTTAATTTTTACAGTACTGTGCACTCTTTCTAGCCTTTGTGTTTTTTACTTTTTATAGAGTAGTTGCTCTTGAAGTACTTGTTACTTTTCCTCCATATGACCTATAATTCAGAAGCTTTTCTTTTTTTGATTTTACTGATTCTGTAAATGACATTGCAGTGAATAAGGCACAGATCAATCAAGGAAACAATCAGCACTACCAAGTACCATACATTCAGTCTACCAAAGAGCTGACGTGAGTGGCAGCCTAACCAGTAGCTCCTTCTGCATTATGGCAATTTTCTTTTTTTTTTCTTTCTTTTCTTTATTTATAGTGTACAGTTCCCTCTTGACTGTTTGTCTAGTATTCATGAAGTTCCTTAGTTTAATTATACTATGAATGTAGATCTTTTTATAACACAAGTGAGTGACAGAAAATTTGTTTACATAAAGGAAGAGCTTCTCACACTACAAATAAAGAGACGTCCTTATGGAGCACAGATCATTCAAAAAGAACTGAGGGGCAGGTATTGGGGATGCAGGGCTGGCGTTAAGGTAAAGGTAAAGCTTGCCAACAAACGAAGGAAATATAAACATAAACCATCACTTTCATTGGTGGTAATAGGAAGTGTGCACCGCTGGATGGCCCACTTTCCTACCTTAATTGGTCTCCTGCTCACTCTTTCTGACAAATATGTTTCTTTGCCAAGAAAGCTGTTGCCTCCACTATCACTCCCATCTCTAAGCTCCCTTTCATAGGGTCTAATAGGGCTTTTTGAACCCTTACAGACAAGTCCCAGAGAAGGTTCTGGGATCATATTCTGGGTCAGGACTGCCCAAAGGATCTCTTGAGGTCAACAGAATAGAGCTCCACCTAGAAGTCTTAGACATCTCTGTATGCCTGGCTCTCAGATTGCACTTAAATGGCTAGACCTAAACAAGGTTACCTTTTCATGCTATATTGTAGCCATAGGCCATTGATAAGCTACGCCCTTTCTGCCAGCTATCTATTACTCTGGATTTCTTGAAACTCCAGCCCAGTATTATTTTTTACCCAGGAATAAATCATTTCTGAGCAGTCACTATATTGGGGCAATAATTCTCGAAGGAATCTTACTACATGACTACTGTCTTGCAATACCTCATTTTCTATATTGCAAGTGAAGTCCCCATTCTCTTTTTCCCCTCTTATTCTGTTTTACAGCCAAATGAAAACTATTTAGTTCATACTTTACATCTTGATATACTCTTGGTAATAAAATCAATGTCTTCTTTTTGCAGTGTTTGCTATTATATAATTAGATCCATGTGAGGAAACACCAACCAATGTAGTAATTTAGAAGTACTTCAATCCATTTTTCTTTATTTGCATGCACCGTCCTTATAATAAAAAAAAACTTACCTGTTTGTTCCTCAGGTGCACAATTGGAGCGGCTGTAGGTTGTTGGGCTTGAAGCAGATGGGGTGGCACATGTTTCCATGCAAAGGGCCCTCGGTTAGGGACGTATGCCTGCTGCCCGTCGTGCTTCATCCTGGTGTTCTTCTGATACAGCCGTGGGAGACTGCGGAGCTGCAAACTAACAGATACACGGGTGGCAGACGCTGGTCATGGATATAAGAGAATGACATGGTGCAGAGTGTCGGCAAAGTAGCCATGAGCGGCGCAGTCAGCACAGATAACGTTTAGATGAGGCGCGTGAGTGGGGAGCGCGAGGGGTGTTAGACTGAAGTCAGGTGATCAGGAGTTCAGTTCAGAGCAGGAGAAGGTCAATAAGGGTGATGTATTGGCGGGGAAAAGACAGGTATTCTGATTTTCCAGGGCAAGTCAATTTTTGGATAGTGGAAGAAAGCAGGCTAAGTACATTTTTTTTACTGAAGAGCTTATTGAAAATGGGGCTGATCCTTTTTTTTTTTTGGAACATTATTTTTTGGTGCATGCCATATGTTGAATGCAGTTTTTTTCAAATAATACACCTTTTTAGTTGTTACATCAGCTGTGTCTGCCTCACTTATTGTCCCATTGACTATGGGTCCTGATACTTCATGTCCCCAAGTTCCTGCTAAAGCCTATGATAGGGACTCTGGGTTATGACAAAATGGTAGCAGCTGTAGAATCAGTCGGTAGACAGTAAGGTTATTTTTTTGAGAGTCAAATATCAAGTCCAACACAGAAGTAACATGGAACCACCCAAGAAGACAGTTAGAGAGACCCAAACTCCAGGAAAGGAAGCCGAGATGGCAACTGTAAAGAGGAAGAACAATTGGCAGGAGCTGATGCCACAGTACATATAGGCTATGTTTTCGTTGTACAACATGGAAGAGTACTGAAATCCCAAAACAGCTTTTGTCCCAGTTGAAATACCAGTGTCAAAAATGGTTACAACCCCCAAAATTAGTAGGGAACTCATAATTGATCTTTTTTCTTGAACAATTACTACAGCTATTTTATCTGGAGCTCAGAGCATTGATATGAGAGCATAGGTCAAAATCTTCAAAGAAGGCAGCATAGCTTGCGGAGGTCTTCCTAGCAGCCTATTGTTGAAATAAAACCCTGCAAACAGAAGACAAAGAAGCCATAAGAACCAGGCCACATCTACTAAAACCAGGTATATTTCGGGATTGTGGTGGTTGTGGTTCTGTCCTTGCACTAAGGGTAACTGAGAAGGAGGGAGATAGGTCCTCTGTAGAATGCTATAATTGTAAACAGAGAGGCCATATAAAAAGGAACTGTCCTAGTGAAAAAAACAAAAAGACAGTAAGCTATGCTTTGTGTCCTGTAATTTACCCACTTTGACTCCTGAAATAAATGTTAAAGAGAAGGTAGTAGGAGTCACACAGGAGTTTGACCATGAGGTGTGTGTATGGGACTGAGGTTACCTCTCCTTTGGTGCAGGTTAACTTGGAGATTGGCAGTAATAAGTATGCTCTACCCATGGGCGCATTAGAGAATATGCCATTTCCAGGCTGTTGAGGTTGGACATGCTTGAAATTGATGACTGGCTGCAAAAAAAGAGTCGCTGATGGTCACTAGGTCACAAGCAGCCATACAGCATGTGAATGACCTGGATGATAGGGACTCTCTGCCTTTTGCTGAGGAGAATGTTACAGAGGGCAAGGTTCGGAAATCTCACAGGCAAAAAAGGCAAGAGAAGGTTTGTAGAATGCCTAGGCAAGAAGGAGTCAGGATACTTGTTGCTGAGGATTTTGAGCTGACCTTTGACTTATCGGAGGATTGTGGAACCTCTCAACATCATGACTCCAGTTTATGCTCCTGTTTTGACAAAGTTGCTGGGCAGAAGACAACAAAGACAGGTGAGCAGTTTATTATAAAGGATGGAATTATTTATCATAAAGATGAGTGTGGAGAAAGGGTAGTATTATCTGTATGCTTGAGAAAGCAGATACTTAACACTAGAATCCCTGAATATTACAATTTTTTTGTTGTCTCTGACCTCCTTAAATTTTCCTGACATACGCCAAGAAGCTCATAGCTCCTTATCACTGCACTAATAGCCTGCTTTTGCTTTGCAAATGTGTGGATGAGCAGAATGCAGCCTGCTACATCCCCCACTCCCTATTCAGTTAGATGAAGGCATCACCTTCTGCAATCCTCACAGTTCAAGTCTGTGCTGAAGTGTTCATCTGGCAATGTAAGGGGTTATAGGGGTAATGAAATACCATGATTTGAAATATATACATTTCATGTGTGTTCTGTGTCTACAAAGATCTGTGTAAATATAGAATAACAGAGGAAATGTGAGGCAAGAAATACTGAACACACAGAGAAAACGGTAAATGTTTTTTTATATTATAATACTAGCAAAATACCCGCGCTTCGCAGCGGAGAAGTAGTGTGTTAAAGAAGTAATGAAAAAGAAAAGGAAACATTTTGAAAATAACGTAACATGATTGTCAATGTAATAGTTTTGTCACTGAGTGTATACACACACACATATATATATATATATACACATATACATACACATATAATTAAAAATGTAATAAAAAAATAAATATAATTAAAATTTTTATTAAGAAGAAAATTAAACCTTTTTAAACTGAGGGAAAATATGCAAATAATTATTTTTTAAGGATCTTTTTGTATACCACATTGTGAGTTCGGCCCTCCGGTTGTAATATGACCAAGCTGTGCGCTGAGCTTACTCTTGAGCATGCAACGTACAGTTGGCCATGTGAAAAGTAATCTTGTCTCAAATCTCACAGCTTGGATTGCTGCTGTCACAATCGGTTTGAGTTTCATGGTTTGTTTCAATTACGACAGTATTTGCAGGACTTGTGTTGAAGTGACATTCGGCATCTGTCAAGTGTTGTAAGCATACAACCGGTTTCATCGATAACTTCACATCCAGCTTTTGAGAGTTTAAACATTCATAAACATCAAAGTGTCCACTACTGAAATCGTCACCTGTGAATCTCAGATGTTTAAGAGGCATTGGTGGTTGTCGAAAGGTGTAAAATATTTGGCCATTTGGGTACACTTGAAAGCGACAACCGAACAATTCAGCGGCAGCCATCAACTCACATGCAGAACCATAGGTGAAGGGCTTAAGCATTTCAATCTTATAGTGCTCCTGTGTAGTATAATTATCTCCTGTACCGTCATCAGTCCACACCTTGAACCTGTCCCAGTCATTCAATACATAAGATACAATGTTCCTCTGGATATCAAGAGTGAGCCTGATATGGCCGTGCAATATGTAACAAAGAGAATGGAAAAGGTAGGTGCCATCTCTGGGCATGGAAACCACTCGGTAAGTGACAGTTCTTTTATCGATGGTGATCACCTCGATAGACATGATAATGGGAATGATAAAGGAAATGGGTACCTGAGCAATGTAAAGTAAGTCTAAAATACCTACACAATAACTAAAATCGTAATAAATGAACAATAAAACAGCGGAGAAGTCATGGATTAAATAAAAAGGCTGTAGTTATCAGTAGGGAGATGTGAATTCCGTGGCGAAGCAAGGAAGGGAATGTAGAGACCGGAGCGACGGATGGTCTTATATAGGCAGGCAGCCAACAATGTGGGAGGCGTTGGGATGGGGGACCCAACGCCGCCTCACATGGTGACCGAGCTGCAGGCTATGGACGTATATATGTACATAAGTAGGATTCAGTTAGCGTTGGGAATCCGTGTACCAAATTTCTTGAAGATGGGCTCATAAGTAACAAAGACTGTTGAAAAGTTCAATATGGCGGCTGACAGTGGCATCATACCACCGAAATAAGTATGTACATTGGTTTCGGTTAGCGCAGGGAAGCCGCCTACCAAATTTCGTGAAGATGGGGCCATAAATAAGAAAGTTCAATATGGCGGACATTCTCGACTGTTATGACCATTATGTGTAGAATTTCGAAATGAAACCTGCTCATCTTTTGTAAGTAAGCTGTAAGGAATGAGCCTGCCAAATTTCAGCCTTATACCTATACGGGAAGTTGGAGAATTAGTGACATTGGAAAGTTCAATATGGTGGCTGACAGTGGCATCATACCACTGAAATAAGTACGTACATTGGTTTTGGTTAGCGCAGGGAAGCCGCCTACCAAATTTCGTGAAAATGGGGCCATAAAGAAGAAAGTTCAATATGGCGGACGTTCTCGACTG
>JANRMT010062818.1:38424045-38473303 GCA_026402145.1 Polypterus bichir lapradei | reverse complement strand
AAGCCCAAATATCCAAGAAACACTTTCACAAAAGGTGTAACAAAACAAGTATGCTTTTATTCAAGAATTAAACTGAAGAAAAAGAAATTGCTCAATTGACTTGTTGCTGAAGCCCAACTATCGTTCGGTACAAAGTAAAAGATGTTCTCACACGTGTGTTTGCACGATTCATGTTTAACCAGTTGTCACAGAGGTAATGCTGTTCTGTCACAAATAGTGCAGTGGATAAGCTACTGCTTAGAAACCTCAAGGTAAGAGGTTCAAATCCAGTGTCATTTCAGCATTTAGCACTTTGAGTATTGAGCTGCTGCTTTTATTATTATTATATATTAAAAACATACATTTGATATGAGTCTGTAACATCTTGTGTAAATTTATGGTACTTGTTCAAGATGTTACTTTTCCTTGCACACAGACATTCACATCGACATGTCATTTGAATTATTTTTTTTATTCAGTTTTATTCTTGGATTCTTGAATAAAAAAAATCATTCAAATGACATGTTGATGTGAATGTCCATGTGCGAGGGAAAGTAACATCCACTATTGTCACTGCGGTGTCTGTTTGTTCAGCAAGACACCAAGAAGAAATGATTGAGCTGCTTTTGTATGTCTGCTTTTATCCCTTCAGCTGTAAGTTTTACAAGTACCATAAATTTACACAGGATGTTACCGACTCACATCAAATGTATATTCTTGTTATATGGTGTAGATGTCACATGGGCTGGACCGACATCCCAGCCAGGAAAGGAAGCAGACCTGGAAGGAAGAGATGGATGGGCAGCCCCTATAAAAGTGGAGATCTCACTAGGGAACTGTTATTCCCCCAGCATGGTAGATGGCAACAGTCCCGGATATCCACACCCAGTGGGAGACCAGCAGGGCATGCCGGGAAATGCAGTCTGGCAGGGCAGCCCTGCTGGGGTCACGGGGTGCCACAGGAGGGTTTTGCAGGGAAACAAGCTCCCTACTTGATTAATGGACTTCCGTGAGACCAATCAATCGCCCTGGCAATAGAAGTACTCTTGGGTCTGTAATAAAAAGGACCACACCCCCTTATTCAGGCGTGTTGGAGCTGGGTGATAGAGAGGCAACACTCGACTGAAGGTGGGCGTTGCAGTGGTGAGAGAATATATTGTGGAGAGAGAAAGACCAGTGTTTTGTAATTATTTGTAATACTTTTGGAGGTATTTTAAATAAAAACCCTAATTTATTTGATAAAGGACTGTGGTTTTGTGATCGTGTTGGGGTTTGGGGCTCACTGACACCCTGGGTATATCACAATGGTAATAATAATAATAATAATAGCAGCTCACTACTCAAAAGGGAAAGTGCAGCAACGATGTGGGATTTGAACCTAGCACCTGAAGATTGCTATGTGGAAGCTTATCCACTGCGCCATCTGTGTGTCATGACTGAAAATGAAACACACAAACATACACGTATGCAAATGTCTTTTACATTGAAGTGACTAATAGTTGGGCTTCAGCAACATGTCGATTGAGCAATTTCTTTTTCTTTCTGTTTTGTACTTGAATAAAAGCATACTTGTTTTGTTACACCTTTTGTGAAAGTGTTTCGTGGATATTTGGGCTTCAGTCTTCACACATCCTACACTTCAAGTCCAAATTATGTCATTATTACTATAACATATGAAAACACTTTCTGTTTTAGCCATGAGTTCAGCATTTTTTGCCTTGCATTTTCTCTGTCATTCTAAAATTGCACAGATTGCTGTAGACACAGAACACACATGAAATGTATGTATTTCAAATCACAGTATTTCATTACCTATATAATTCCTTACAAATGCATCAACAGATATACACTTCAACACAGACTTGAAATGTGAGGATTACTGCAGAGCGATGCCTTCATCCGACTGATTGGGGGGAGGCGGGTGTAGTAGGCAGTGTTCTGCTCATCCACACATTAGCAAAACAAAAGTAGCTAACAGTGTAGTGATAAGGATCTAGGAGATTCTTGGGGTATGTCAGGAAAATTTAAGGGGGTCAGGGACAACAAAAATAATTGTAAGCTGCTTGGATTCTAGTGTTAAGATGGGTCTCATCATACCTTGGGCAGGTCATTTAGGAACAGCAAACACAATAGCCAGGGTGTGCAAATGTTTTTACTGGCCAGGTTGGTCTAGGAATATGACTACATTTTGCAAAGTATGCACTGAATGTCAAAACGTAGGACAAGTGAAGAAGAGGGTGATAGATCACCACTGAAACCTTTGAAGAGACGTTTTCCTGAATTATTATGTTATAAGTACATCTTAGTTGTGTGTGACTATGCCACTATGTACCCGGAAGCATTATCACATAGAAAGACACAAGCCACCCACATAGCAATGGCCCTGATTCAATTATTTTCTAGTGTAGGAATACCTACAGAAATATTAACTGATCAAAGAAGTAATTTTACATCAAAATTGTTAAAACAGGTCTATGAGGTATTAAACATAATGGAGTTGATAATAACACCCTACCACCTGCAGACAGATGGTCTGGTGGAATGTTATAATGGAACACTCAGGCAAATGCTTCAGAAATTTGTAACAGAGTCTGGAAAGGACTGGGACCTTTAGCTTCCATTTTTACCATTTGCATATCAGGATGTGCCACAGGCTTCAACTGGGTTTTCGCCCTTTGAATTATTGTATGGACTCCACATAAGAGGACCATTTGGGTTGCTAAAGGAGGCTTTTGAAATGAGACAAAAGGAGTCTGAATATATTAATTTTCTGACCTTTATTTTGAGGATGCGGGACAAATTCTGAACTGGCTAAAAAAGTACAGGCCAATATGAAGAATGCCCAAAAGTTACAGAAGACCTGATATGATAAAGCTGCAAGGAAACAAGTCCTGCAGGTAGGACAGAAGGTAGTTTTCTTATTGCCCTCTAATAAAAACAGCTTATTGGCCAAGTGGCAAGGGACATTTGAGGTAGTGGCTCAGAAGGGTCCTGTGATGTACGAAATCTATATGCCAGACTGGCATAGGAAACAGAGGCAAGTCTTTCATATAAATATGTTGAAGAAATGGCATGAAAGAACAGATCCTTCTCTGCAGTTTTTAATCTGAGTCTTGGGTGAGGAGGAAGACGAGACTCAGTACCTGCCATTATGTTGGGAGAAGACTTCTGTCTTGCCTGTATTAGAACACTTGTCTGAGAAAGAAAGGAAGGGCATACAGAAGGTTATTTCAGCTGATCTTTTTGGCAACATACCTGGTAGGACTAAACTAATTGAACATGAAATTTGTCTTACCTCTCCAGGACCCATCAGGACAACTGGCTGCAGAATACCGGCTAGGCTCCATAAAGCCTTTCAAGATGAGCTGAGGCAGATGTTAGAAATGGGCATCGTTGAACCTTCAACCAGGGAATGCTGTAGTCCTATTGTATTGTTTCCAAAAAATATGGGTCATTGAGGTTTTGCATTGACTTTTCCAAAATTAATGAAATATCAGCTTTTGATTCCTGTTCAATGCTCAGGGTAGATGAGTTGATAGAGAGGTTAGGACCTGCAAAATGTTTGACAACGTTAGATTGTGCAAGGGATATTTGCTGGTGGCACTCTTGGAGGCATCAAAACCTCTCACTGCATTTAAGGGGCCAGGTGAATTGTACTATTTCACCGTAATGCTGTTTGGAGTGCATGATGCTGCTGCACATTTTCAGCATTAATGGATGAAGTGTTATGGGGAGCAAAGGCATATGCTGGGGCTTATATCAATGACGTAGTGATTTTTAGTAAGACGTGGGCGGATCACCTTGATCACTTAAGTGACATTTTCAAAAGGGTAAAAGCAGCAGGGTTGGTGGTCAATCCAGAAAAGAATGTGCTTGCACAATGAGAGGTACACTACTTGGGTTACATCGGTCGAGGAGGAGCCATCAAGCCCCAAGAAGAAAAACATACTGCTATTAAAGCCTGTCCTTGTCCCACAACTAAGAAACAGCTGAGATCATTTCTGGGTTTGGTCAGTTGGTACAGACGTTTTACACCAAATTTTGCACAAAAAGCTGTACCTCTAACAGAAATGCTCAAGACGAATTTTCCCAGTAAGTGGACAGTGGACAGAAGAAAAGCAACTGTCTTTTAAGGATTTATAATCTTTCTTATCTGATAAAAGCTTTTTATTCTGTCCTGATTTTAATTGGCTCTGTCCTGATTTTAATTGGCTTTTTATTTTGCAGACCTTCAGGGGAAGGTTTGGGAGCCGTACTTTTACAGGGAGAGGGTGAGAATCGTTGCCCGGTACTTTACTTGAGCTGAAATTTATTTCCAAGAGAAAAAAATATGCCACGTTGAAGAAAGAGTGTTTAGCTATAAAATAGGATAGGCTGGTGCATGTTTTTATGTGAAGGGTCCTCGGGTGAGAGCGTATGCCTGCTGCCTGTCATGCTTCATCCCAACATTCTTCTGGTGTGGCTGTGGCATTTGGAGACAGGCGCGTGGCGGACACTGGTCGCGGGTATAACAGAAGAACTTGGTGTGGCATGTCAGCAACGTAGGCGTGCATGGGATAATGTTTAGGCTAGACGCATGACTAGGGAGCATGAAGGGTGTTAGACCCAAGTCAGGTGGTGGTTGACCTGAGATAAAAGCCAGTCTTTATGTCAGAAACAGGCAAGCTCCGTTCAGATCAGGAGAAGGTCAATATGTGAGCTACAGAGTGATATATCGGCAGGGAATAGACAAGTATTCCGATTTGCCAGGACAAGTCAGTTTTAACACTGAAGAGCTTATTAAACAGGGGGCTGGTCTTTGTTTTTTTTATTGGAACATTATTTTTTAGTGTGTGCCATGTGTTGAATGCAGCTTTTAGAACTTTATTTTTTCATCTTAATTTGTCATTTTAGTGTTTGGGAACCATTTTTATGATTACTTTATGGACTTTTTCTTTTTTTTCAATAAATACACCCTTTTAGTGGTTACATCACAAGGCTAAACTGCACAAGGCAGGCACACCATTGAAACAAGATGTCTCTACTTACCTGTTATTTAAAGCATTAGGACTTTGTGCTTCTTTGAAACAGCGGCTTCTTACCCAAGCTACTTTTCTGGGTATGGCCTGTGTACTGGATTTTTTCTTATTATGTAGGGGAAGCACACATACAGCTTTGATGCTGACTTTTTCAAATTTAGTAACTTCAGTCAGAAAGACAGGGCCTTTACCAGCAGTATCAGTGGATGGAGATTAACACTAGAATTACCAGAGCCTATGAGAAAACTCGTAAATCCGGACCACCTTAAATCCGTTCGCACCTCTCCATCAGCATCTTTTGTCCTGTAAATGTGTCAATAACAGAAAGCAGCCTGCTATCCCATCCCCCCGCCCACCACCACAGTTCAATTCACAAAGAAATTTCTCTGTGCTCAGTGTTTCCCAGTCTTGTTCGCGCACAAGATCTGACACGGTTTTCAAATAAACAGGGGAGGGAAAAACAAGTTTGTACCACGTCTTTATCTGAAAATTACGTCAGATCAGAGTGGGGGGGGAGGGTGTGTAGAAGCTTGAACGTGAGTGAGAGAATAAAACTGAAAAGAAAAACTTTGACAAGTACTATAAATTAACAGGCGCAAATCAAATGTATGTTTTTATTGTATGATATGAACAACAAGAGCAGCTCACTACTAAAAATGGTAAATCTGGGAAGCAGCTGATATCGAAACTGTGACCTCTTGATTGGGAGCCAGCAGTTCTTAGCATTGCACCACGCAAGCTGACGTATCAACTGCCTGCCGTAACCTGCTTTCTTTCTTCGTCGGTTAAATTCTTGAATAAAAGAGCACTTGTTTTGTTATATTTGTACCTTTTATGAAAGTGTTTATTTGATATTTGTATTTCATTCTTCACACATTATACATTTCAAGTCTACATTTTGTCAATTATTACTAAAACATGAAAAACATTTCTGTGTTAACGTTTTTACAGAGATTGTTGATGACACTGAGCACACATGAAATGTATGTTTTCCAAATGACGATGTACTTTTTTACCCTATAAAGCTCCAGCACTTCACTCGGTGGGCTCTGATAATTCTAGTATTAAAAAATGATCCCTGGGCATATTATGATCAGTATTACATCTTGTGTGTGAAGCATTCCTTATGCAAGATCTTTTTTTCTGAATTACTGTGGCAACTTTTAATGAAGCAATTAGTATGTACATTTCTCATAGTTATCACTGAATTACAGCGAATTCAAACCAGAACTGCAAAAAAAAAAAAAAAAAATAGCACTGATTTTTACACATACAACAATGGATGGTCATTAGAGCTAGCCTCCCTATCCAGAAATGGGCTAGTAGATAGATAGATAGATAGATACTTTAGTAATCCCAAGGGGAAATTCACATAATCCAGCAGCAGCATACAGATACAAAAAGCAATATTAAATTAAAGAATAATAAAAATGCAGGTAAAAACAGACAATAACTTTGAATAATGTTAACGTTTAACCACCTGGGTGGAATTGAAGAGTCGCTTAGTGTGGGGGAGGAACAATCTCCTCAGTCTATCAGTGGAGCAGGAAAGTGACAGCAGTCTGTCGCTGAAGCTGCTTCTCTGCCTGGAGATGATACTGTTCAGTGGATGCAGTGGATTCTCCATGATTGACAGGAGCCTGCTTAGTACCCGTCGCTCTGCCACAGATGTTAAACTGTCCAGTTTCATTCTTACAATAGAGCCTGCCTTCCTCACAAGTTTGTCCAGGTGTGAGGCATCCTTCTTCTTTATGCTGCCTCCCCAGCACACCACCATGTAGAAGAGGGCACTCGCCACAACCATCTGGTAGAACATCTGCAGCATCTTATTGCAGATGTTGAAGGATGCCAACCTTCTAAGGAAGTATAGTCGGCTCTGACCTTTCTTACACAGAGCATCAGTATTGGCAGTCCAGTCCAATTTATCATCCAGCTGCACTCCCAGATATTTATAGGTCTGTACCCTCTGCACACAGTCTCCTCTGATGATCACAGGGTCCATGAGGGGCCATGGCCTCCTAAAATCCACCACCAGTTCCTTGGTCTTGCTGGTGTTCAGGTGTAAGTGGTTTAACAAAGTCCATTATTAGCTTCCTATACTCCTCCTCCTGCCCACTCCTGATGCAGCCCACAATAGATAGATAGATCGATAGATAGATACTTTATTAATCCCAAGGGGAAATTCACATATTCCAGCAGCAGTATACTGATACAAAAAAACAATATTAAATTAACCGGCAAGAAGTAGCGTGGCTCTCGCTTACTGCCATACCAGTGTCAAAGCGTCCGATCTCGTCTGATCTCCGAAGTTAAACACGCATGCGCTCGGCCAGTATACGTGGATGGGAGACGGCCTGGGAACCCAGAGTGCTGTAAGCTTATTTCCTGTACAAGCGAAGTCAACCTGGGCACAAGTGTAGGCCTAAGAAATGAGTCTTTATGCTTTCCATTGCAAGCGGGCTCCCCCGATCTTCAGTATTTAACCAGCAAGAAGTAGCGTGGCTCTCGCTTACTGCCATACCAGTGTGAAAGCGTCCGATCTCATCTGATCTCGGAAATTAAACACGCATGTGCTCGGCCAGTAATTCGATGGCAGACCGCCTGGGAACACCGAGTGCTGTAAGCTTTTTTCCATTACTGTTGCACTCATCCTGACCATCAGTGTATGGCTTGGAACTGCATCTTTATCCTTTGTATTAGAAGCGCAACCCGATCTTTAGTATTTAACCAGCAAGAAGAAGCGTGGCTTTCGCTTACTGCCATACCAGTGTGAAAGCGTCCAATCTCACCTGATCTCGGAAGGTAAACACGCATGCGCTCGGCCAGTACTTCGATGGGAGACCGCCTAGGAACACCGAGTGCTGTAAGCTTTTTTCCATTACTTTTGCACTCATCCTGACCATCAATGTATGGCTTGGAACTGCATCTTTATCCTTTCTATTGGAAGCGCAACCCGATCTTTCGTATTTAACCAGCAAGAAGTAGCGTGGCACTTGCTTACTGCCATACCTGTGTGAAAGCGTCCAATCTCGTCTGATCTCGCAGGTTTAACGCGCATGCGCTCAGCCAGTATACGTAGATGGGAGACGGCCTGGGAACCCCGAGTGCTGTAAGCTTTTTTCCATTACTGTTGCACTCATCCTGACCATCAATGTATGGCTTGGAACTGCATCTTTATCCTTTCTATTGGAAGCGCAACCCGATCTTTAGTATTTAACCAGCAAGAAGTAGCGTGGCACTCGCTTACAGCCATACCAGTGTAAAAGCGTCCGATCTCGTATGATCTCGGGAGTTTAACACGCATGCGCTCGGCCACTATACGTGGATGGGAGACTGCCTGGGAACCTCGAGTGCTATAAGCTTTTTTTCCATTTCAATCAAAGTCAACCTGGGCACCAGTGTATGGCTGGGAAATGCATCTTTATGCTTTCCATTGCAAGCGGGCTCCCCCGATCTTCAGTATTTAACCAGCAAGAAGTAGCGTGGCTCTCGCTTACTGAAATACCAGTGTGAAAGCATCCGATCTCATCTGATTTCGGAAAATAAATACGCATGTGCTCGGCCAGTACTTCGAATGGAGACCGCCTGGGAAGACCGTGTGCTGTAAGCTTTTTTCCATTACTGTTGCACTGATCCTGACCATCAGTGTATGGCTTGGAAATGCATCGTTATCCTTTCTATTGGAAGCGCAACCCGATCTTTAGTGTTTAACCAGCAAGAAGAAGCGTGGCTCTCGCTTACTGCCATACCAGTGTGAATGCGTCCAATCTCGTCTGATCTCGTAGGTTTAACACACATGCGCTCGGCCAGTGTACGTGGATGGGAGACGGCCTGGGAACCCCGAGTGCTGTAAGCTTATTTCCATTACAAGCGAACTCAACCTGGGCACCAGTGTATGGCTGGGAAATGCATCTTTATGCTTTCCATTGCAAGCGGGCTCCCCCGATCTTCAGTATTTAATCAGCAAGAAGTAGCTTGGGTATCGCTTATTGCCATACCAGTGTGAAAGCGTCCGATCTCACCTGATCTTGGAAGTTGAACATGCATGCGCTCTGCCAGTACTTCGATGGTTGACCGCCTGGGAACCCCGAGTGCTGTAAGCTTTTTTCCATTACTGTTGCACTCATCCTGACCATCAGTGTATGGCTTGGAACTGCATCTTTATCCTTTCTATTGGAAGCGCAACCCGATCTTTAGTATCTAACCAGCAAAAAGAAGCGTGGCTCTTGCTTACTGCCATACCAGTGTGAAAGCGTTCAATCTCGTAGGTTTAACACGCATGCGCTCGGCCAGTATATGTGGATGGGAGACGGCCTGGGAACCCCGAGTGCTGTAAGCTTATTTCCTTTACAAGCGAAGTCAATCTGGACACCAGTGTATGGCTGGGAAATGCATCTTTATGCTTTCCATTGCAAGCGGGCTCCCCCGATCTTCAGTATTTAACCAGCAAGAAGTAGCGTGGCTCTTGCTTACTGCCATACCAGTGTGAAAGCTTCCGATCTTGTCTGATCTCGGAAGTTAAACACGCATGCGCTCGGCCAGTATACGTGGATTGGAGTCCGCCTGGGAACCTCGAGTGCTGTAAGCTTTTTTTCCATTACAACCGAAGTCAACCTGGGCTTCAGTGTATGGCTGGGAAACACATCTTAATCGTTTCCATTGGAAGCGCCCCTCAGTAGCTTCAGTATTTGACCCACAAGAAGTAGCGCAGCTCTCGCTTACTGCCATACCAGTGTGAAAGCGTCCAATCTCGTCTGATCTCGGAAGTTTAATACGCTTGCGCTCGGCCAGTATACGTGGATGGGAGACCGCCTGGGAACCTCGAGTGCTATAAGCTTTTTTTCCATTACAAGTGAAGTCAACCTGGGCACCAGTGTATGCCTGGGAATTGTATCTTTATGCTTTCCATTGCAAGCGGGCTCCCCCGATCTTCAGTATTTAACCAGCAAGAAGTAGCGTGGCTCTCGCTTACTGCCATGCCAGTGTGAAAGCGTCTGATCTCGGAAATTAAACACACATGTGCTCGGCCAGTACTTCGATGGGAGACCGCCTGGGAAAACCGAGTGCTGTAAGCTTTTTTCAATTACTGTTGCACTCATCCTGACCGTCAGTGTATGGCTTGGAACTGCATCTTTATCCTTTCTATTGGAAGCGCAACCCGATCTTCATGTTTTTAACCAGCAAAAAGAAGCGTGGCTCTCGCTTACTGCCATACCAGTGTGAAAGCGTCCAATCTCGTAGGTTTAACACGCATGTGCTCGGCCAGTATACGTGGATGGGAGACGGCCTGGGAACCCCGAGTGCTGTAAGCTTATTTCCATTACAAGCGAAGTCAATCTGGGCTTCAGTGTATGGCTGGGAAACACATCTTAATCGTTTCCATTGGAAGCGCCCCTCAATAGCTTCAGTATTTGACCCACAAGAAGTAGCGCGGGTCTCGCTTACTGCCATACCAGTGTGAAAGCGTCTGATCTCGGAAGTTTAATACGCATGCGCTCGGCCAGTATACGTGGATGGGAGACCGCCTAGGAGACCGAGTGCTGTTAGCTTTTTTTCAATTACAAGCGAAGTCAACCTGGGCACCAGTGTATGGCTGGGAAATACATCTTTATGCTTTCCATTGCAAGCGGGCTCCCCTGATCTTCAGTATTTAACCAGCAAGAAGTAGCGAGGCTCTCGCTTACTGCCATACCAGTGTGAAAGCGTCTGATCCCATCTGATCTCGGAAATTAAACGCGCATGTGCTCGGCCAGTACTTCGATGGGAGACCGCCTGGGAACACCGAATGCTGTAAGCTTTTTTCCATTACTGTTGCACTCATTCTGACCATCAGTGTATGGCTTGGAACTGCATCTTTATCCTTTCTATTGGAAGCGCAACCCGATCTTTAGTATTTAACCAGCAAGAAGAAGCGTGGCTCTCACTTACTGCCATACCAGTGTGAAAGCGTCCAATCTCATAGGTTTAACACGCATGCACTCGGCCAGTATACGTGGATGGGAGACGGCCTGGGA
Organism: Polypterus bichir lapradei; assembly: GCA_026402145.1. Classification (NCBI taxonomy): domain Eukaryota; kingdom Metazoa; phylum Chordata; class Cladistia; order Polypteriformes; family Polypteridae; genus Polypterus; species Polypterus bichir. The sequence goes on along the minus strand of JANRMT010062818.1, from coordinate 38,462,292 downwards.
ACCCCGACTGCTGTAAGCTTATTTCCTTTATAAGCGAAGTCAACCTGGGCACCAGTGTATGGCTGTGAAATGCATCTTTATACTTTCCATTGCAAGCGGGCTCCCCCGATCTTCAATATTTAACCAGCAAGAAGTAGCGAGGCTCTCGCTTACTGCCATACCTGTGTGAAAGCGTCCAATCTCGTCTGATCTCGTAATTTTAACACGCATGCGCTCGGCTAGTATACGTGGATGGGAGACGGCCTGGGAACCCCGAGTGCTGTAAGCTTCTTTCCTTTACAAGCGAAGTCAACCTGGGCATCAGTGTATGGCTGGGAAATGCATCTTTATTCTTTCCATTGCAAGCGGGCTCCCCCGATCTTCAGTATTTAACCAGCAAGAAGTAGCTTGGGTATCGCTTACTGCCATACCAGTGTGAAAGCGTCCGATCTCACCTGATCTCGGAAGTTAAACACGCATGCTCTCGGCCAGTACTTCGATGGGAGACCGCCTGGGAACACCGAGTGCTGTAAGCTTTTTTCCATTACTGTTGCACTCATCCTGACCGTCAGTGTATGGCTTGGAAATGCATCTTTATCCTTTCTATTGGAAGCGCAACCCGATCTTTAGTATTTAACCAGCAAAAAGAAGAGTGGCTGTCGCTTACTGCCATACCAGTGTGAAAGCGTCCAATCTCGTCTGATCTCTTATGTTTAACACGCATGCGCTCGGCCAGTATACGTGGATGAGAGATGGCCTGGGAACCCCGAGTGCTGTAAGCTTATTTCCATTACAAGCAAAGTCAACCAGGGCTTCAGTGTATGGCTGGGAAACACATCTTAATCGTTTCCATTGGAAGCGCCCCTCAATAGCTTCAGTATTTGACCCACAAGAAGTAGCGCGGCTCTCGCTTACTGCCATACCAGTGTGAAAGCGTCCAATGTTGTCTGATCTCGGAAGTTTAATACGCATGCGCCCGGCCAGTATACGTGGATGGGAGACCGCCTGGGAGACCGAGTGCTGTAAGCTTTTTTTCAATTACAAGCGAAGTCAACCTGGGCACCAGTGTATGGCTGGGAAATGCATCTTTATGCTTTCCATTGCAAGCGGGCTCCCCCGATCTTCAGTATTTAACCAGCAAGAAGTAGCGTGGCTCTCACTTACTGCCATACCAGTGTGAAAGCGTCTGATCTCGGAAGTTAAACATGCATGCGCTCGGCCAGTATCGGCCAGTATACGTGGATGGGAAATACATCTTTATGCTTTCCATTGCAAGCGGGCTCCCCTGATCTTCAGTATTTAAAGAGTAATAAAAATGCATGTAAAAACAGACAATAACTTTGAATGATGTTACCGTTTAACCCCACCCCCGGGTGGAATTGAAGAGTTGCTTAGTGTGGGGGAGGAACGATCTCCTCAGTCTGTCAGTGGAGCAGGACAGTGACAGCAGTCTGTCGCTGAAGCTGCTCCTCTGCCTGGAGATGACACTGTTCAGTGGATGCAGTGGATTCTCCATGATTGACAGGAACCTGCTGAGTGCCCGTCGCTCTGCCACAGATGTTAAGCTGTCCAGCTTCATTCCTACAATAGAGCCTGCCTTCCTAACAAGTTTGTCCAGGTGTGAGGCGTCCTTCATCTTTATGCTGCCTCCCCAGCACACCACTGCGTAGAATAGTTCACTCGCCACAACCGTCTGGTAGAACATTTGCAGCATCTTATTGCAGATGTTGAAGGATAGCAATAGCAGTGTTGTCAGCGAACTTTTGCACGTGGCAGGACTCCGAGTTGTATTGGAAGTCTGATGTATATAGGCTGTAAAGGACTGGAGAAAATATAGTCCCCTGCAGCACTCCTGTGTTGCTGACCACAATGTCAGACTTGCAGTTCCCGAGACGCAACATACTGAGGTCTGTCTGTAAGATAGTCCATGATCCATGCCACCAGGTGTGAATCTACTCCCATCTCTGTCAGCTTGTCCCTAAGGAGCAGAGGTTGGATGGTATTAAAGGCGCTAGAGAAGTCCAAAAACATAATTCTTACAGCACCACTGCCTCTGTCCAAGTGGGAGAGGGATCGGTTTAGCATTTAGATGATGACATCCTCTGCTCACACCTTCTCCTGGTATGCGAACTGCAGAGGGTCGAGGGCATGGCGGTCCTGTGGCCTCAGGTGGTGAAGCAGCAGCCGCTCCATGGTCTTCATCACATGTGACGTCAGAGCGACAGGCCGGAAGTCATTCAGCTCACTAGTACGTGATACCTTTGGGACTGGGGTGATACAAGATGTTTTGCAAAGCCTCGGGACTCTCCCCTGTTCCAGGCTCAGGTTGAAGATGCGCTGTAGAGGACTCCCCAGTTCCAGCGCACAGGCCTTCAGCAGTCGTGGTGATACTCCATCTGGACCCACTGCTTGCTGGCATGAAGTCTCCTCAGCTCTCTGCTCACCTGCGCTCAGGGCCGGATTTTCCTATAGGCTAACTAGGCTTCAGCCTAGGGCCTCAAGATCAAGAGGGGCCTACATTCAAATTGTTAGCAATTTGAACACACTTAAAAATGGGAGGTGAAAGGGCCTCATAAGTGGAATAGCCTAGGGCCTCTTTTCATCTAAATCTGGCCCTGCCTGCGCTACTGTAATTGTGGGTGGGAATGTCTCTCCTATGCTGGTATCAGCAGAAGGATGGTTAGAGGATGCAGTACTCCGAGGTGAGAGTGGGTTAGGGTGGTCAAACCTGTTAAAGAAGTTGTTCATTTGGTTTGCTCTCTCCACGTCTCTCTCGATGGTGGCACCCCGCTTCAAGCTGCAGCCAGTGATCTTCATCCCATCCCACACTTCCTTCATGCTGTTATTCTGCAACTTCTGCTCCAGCTTTCTCCTGTACAGTACTGCTCCTTCACCGCCCTGAGCTGGACTCGGAGTTCCTTCTGCACACTCTTGAAATCATGCTGATCATCGCCTTTAATAGCCCTTTTCTTCTGGTTCAAAAGGCCCTTGATGTCACTTGTAATCCATGGCTTGTTGTTAGCATAGTAGTTGCATAAAGAAACTGTATTGAGCAAATGATGAAAAATTGGAAACAAATATTAATAAGACAAAGGTAAGCATGCTATAAGCATTTTAATAATAAGTTAAAATATTGCAGGAAGCTTCTGTTTCATACAACAGTGTAATCTGGTGAGGTCATGCCCCACTAGACCCCAATCAATCTATTCTTCATACGGCATGTTACTTGGTGTGCTGATTTTTATAATCACTAAGCAACTTAATATTGGTTTTAAAGGTGCAAAATATTAAAACTTTGTCTTTGGAAAATAGCATGTGCTCTAGTCCTAAGGAAAAATAATAAAATTACAGGATATAAAGATTGTATTATATGTATGTATTGATATATGTATGTGTTCCGGTACAACCAGTCCTTACTGTACAAAACTAATAATGACCCAAAAAGTATTGCAATGTGTGTAGTGGTATATTTTCCAGTTGATCAGGTAAATGTTGGTATTGTTTGGCATCTAAAAGCCGTATAAATTGAAAACAAAATATTATGCCACATTTACACTATCATTTTAACTGGCTTCTTTTAACAGCTGAAGCAACAAAAACATGAAAATTGTGCTTGGTAGATATCTTACAAGTGGAGAAATTCTGTTAACTAATGAGAAACACTGTCAGACACATGTAAATACTACCTAAGCAGGTCAGATACATTGCTGAAGTACACACATGGCATCATATTTGTGCTTACAGTGCAAAAAAAGGAACAACTTTCCAGAGACAAAACCCTTGTAAAGTTAGACACAATGTCAAATAATTAGCATTTGAAAAGTGCCAAAGATCAGGGATTCAATCTTGACCCAATTGCTTGTGGTCGAAATAAAGTACTACAGGTCCTGGAAGAAATACTGGAGCATCAAGCCAAACATCCCAGTTTCATTTCAGTCCCAAAAATGAAACAAATACAGATGGTATGTGCCATTCTCTTACAAATAACTGAAAACAAATTTATTCAAGCTGTTCTGCAAAAATGCTTAAGGAACTCAGAACTCTGCTTTTCAGTTCAGTTGAGTCAAATCTGACTGTCTCTTTCTGGCAGTGGTGGATTTAAAGCCAGAAGACCAGAAAAGGCAGAATCAATTGCCCTCGCTGGGGGTCTTCTCACCACTGCAGAGGAAAAAGAAGAGGAGAAAGTTAGTGTGAGTGCCCCTTCTCAGCCCATGATGGTATTATCTGTTTTAGATAAGCCCAGAGGGTGATCCACAGACGCACATGTCTAACATGCTGTATATGTCATTTGCACATTCTTACTTCTGCATGGATTTTCCCTGTGTACTCTTATTTCATCCAGTGTCTCGAAAGATCTATACATCTTGACAGCAATTCTAAACAGACCATTTTTGACTAATTCCGGGTTTGTGTGAGAATGTGATTTGCAATAGATTTGTGTTTTGCCTTGAGACTGATGGTTCCAGCATAGAGTTTGGCTCTCTTAAACTTTAACAGAATAAGCAGTTTGAGGAAAAGTATAGAGTTAGATACTTTGGTAATTAAAATGAATGACTGATCTACTAGGATTACAGTTTTTCATTTATTTATTAATTTAATATGACTTTTATCTTGATTTTAGCTGAATTATTCCTGGAAAATACCCTAGGGACTTGTCTGCAGCTTGTTGTTGAACTAATTGCAGAAGACAATACATTTCTTCTCTTACTTGTGTAGCCTGTGTAACATGCAGGTCTTTTTCTAGTGACAAAAAAAACTATTTTGGAACCCATACATCTGGGGAAAGGGCGGCACGGTGGTGCAGTGGTAGTGCTGCTGCCTCGCAGTTAGGAGACCTGGGTTCGCTTCCCGGGTCCTCCCTGTGTGGAGTTTGCATGTTCTCCCCGTGTCTGCGTGGGTTTCCTCCGGGCGCTCCGGTTTCCTCCCACAGTCCAAAGACATGCAGGTTAGGTGGATTGGCGATTCTAAATTGGCCCTAGTGTGTGCTTGGTGTGTTTGTGTGTGTCCTGCGGTGGGTTGGAACCCTGCCCAGGATTGGTTCCTGCCATGTGCCCTATGTTGGCTGGGATTGGCTCCAGCAGACCCCCGTGACCCTGTGTTTGGATTCAGCGGGTTGGAGAATGGATGGATGGATACATCTGGGGAAATCATCAAATAGTGTCCTGAAATTTTCAAGAAACATGTAAATGCAACTTAGGTAAATTAACTGTATATCACCCTAAAGTGAATGGTCTTCAGTTATTGTTAATTCAAAACTCAACAGCTTAATATTAAATTAAATATTTTTGCTTTTAAACAGAACCTCTAGGCATTTGAATAATCATTATATAGTCTTTCATTTTTAATTCTATAGATTTGAAATAAGGTAGTATCATTTTTTTTAAAAAATGTATTGGACTTATAGTCCCAAGCTAATTTGCTGATTGTTGAAATCATGTCTTCTGAGGTTAGTGTTCACATTATCATTCTGTAGCTCCAAATATCTAATTCTGAAGTCATAATATCTGAGGCAGAAACCTTTACCTGTTTTCCTGCTTTTTTCCGTGTTGTCTGAGAAAGTACATTGCAGTTGATCTCTTTATCTTATGTGTCATTTATAGCTCATCTTTTCATCACAATGGGTGCCATCAAATAATCTCTTTATCTGATCATGTCTTTAGCAGCTTGAGTTAATTTATGAAGAGTTTGTCTGTTGGATAATGTCTTTTCCTGATTGTGATTCATTCATATTGCAGTGTTTGTCTCCACATTAAAGAATTTTCCCTTCCACTTTAATTGCAAGCATTACAGAATAAGTGAACAATTACAAGATAATTAAGACATAAACTGTTAAATCTTGTTCCCTGGGCTGTTACCTCTAATTGCAATAATAGTTTTAAATACTAATTATCATACTTAGCCTTTTCATGAGTTATATTCATTATCTTTTTTCAGAAGTAATATTTTAGGTTGTGTGTTCAACTGATCTTTAAATTATATGTATTTAAAAGTTTTCATTCTCATTATTAGAGGTCACAGTTGGTTTAGTCAAAGAAGGATAAATAGGGAGAAGTTAATATTGTGGCAGAAAGCTTGACAACCTTTCAACCTTATCTAGAGATGATATTGTGGTGAGTTATTTGTCCTCTCATTAGTGAAGAAATACCCATTGAACAACACTCTTGAACTCCTCCACTTTGGGAATTTGTGCCTTACTTACCTGCAGAAAACAAGTCTCTGTTTTCCAGATGAAGGCCATGATTTCAAAGTTGGAGATAATAATTCTCTTGCCAAATGCATCATACTCGGCTGTGAACTCGTCCATTAGCTATTATGGATGAGGATAACTTTAGGTGCAAACTGCATGTATGCTAGCCTGAGATACTTAAACTGGATACTCTGCAAACTTTAGCTGGGCCTTGATTTTCTGTCCATGAAAATCATAAACAGGAGAGAAGTCAAGGCACGACACTTGTTGAAATCCCACATCCACAATGAACAGACTCAGTTTAAAGATAGTGGTCCCAGAAAACCATACTTTTGTTGAACCTTCTACAAAATACCATGGGATACACTATCAAGAAGCATTTAAAAAACACAGAGTGGACTGAAAGGCTCCAATAAACATTTAGAAAACTGTTCAATAACAGGGTTGATGCACCACTCAATGGCCAGAACACAATCAGCATTGCTCTTTCATAGCCTACAAGATGAAGTCTCTGTTCCATAGTATTTACATAGTATTTCAAAGGGATTCTGTGGAGAACAGTCCCAACAAATCAGAAGAGAACAGTACTCATATGAATGACTTCTGTTTAAAATTTTATTATTCCACCAAAAATTTTCACTTGCATTAAAAAAAACAAGCATTTGTCATCCAGCGACAAGCATTTAGAGAATGAAGTTGTGAAAATTGCACCCTTAGAGAGTAAGGTCCTCATTACTCTAATTTGTTGCCTCAACCTGTAGGAGTTTTCCGAGTTGAAAAAAGGAATATAATATCACAATGCCAGTTAGATCAAACTTATGCTGCTAGGTAACAAAGAATAGTAAGTAAGTAAGAATTGAAATTCACACTTTTATTATTTCATTCAACTTTTCAGAAAAACAAGTTCCAGAAAGAAAAGACTATTCTCTGATTATTGTGTTTCAGCTGGGATTCCCCCTTGGCTGTGATTCAAATGTTTCTTTTACGTTTATTGTGTTCATTTTTTATTTTAACATGCTTGTTCATTTAATTCATGTCTAGGTATCGACATATATGGACCACCTGCCCATCACCTCAATGGACTATCCACAGCACTATAAAGGCTGAGGAAAACCAACAGTCCCCCTCTTGGGGGACCACCCAGAAAACACATGGCAAATGAAAAAAAGGCATCTAAACATAAAGGAACTAAATTAACAACAATGTTAACATATAAATGAACACAACCAACCTGAAAGGAGACATTTGAATCCCAGCAGGCGGGAACCCTGACTGAAACACAACACTTATCACATGACAAGGAACAGTTACATTTTGCAAGCACTTTTGCAGTAGTTTTGTTTCAAGCATGTGGACTAATCCTAGAAAAAAACATATAAATATTATCCCTGCAATGTCCAGTTATTTCATGTATAGTTTATCCACACTTCAAGCTGTGCAATTCTGCCCTCGCCACTTCTCATTTGTTGTGCCCCAACTTTTAGTCATAATTATTTCTCTGAATTTTTTTGTTTTTCATTCTTGTGGCTTACATAGCATACTTAATGTTCCTGTCAACCTTCTAACCACATTGTCTAAGACATGAAACTGCACTAGAATGTATTTAGTGTATCCTGACTCTTCTGCTAATTCCTCCCTTAAGGAAGGTCACCATTAGCTTGAACTCAGTGAACAACACAATTCTTTTGCAAAGGCAATCCAAGGCAAAGCATGAACATTTTATATTTTCCAGCCTTATCAACTTACAGGTGACATGGCTACCTCCAGCAGCCTTTTCACATTTCTATTTTATAGCATTATAATGCTTTTGATTGATTAGCATGTTTCCTTTAATTTACATAACTGTGGCATAGCAATAATGCTAGATAATGCGATTTACCTACCAGGCTTTCATATTGTGCAAGCTAATCTTATATATAAACATCTACGCATGGAAGTGTGTGTGTCTGTCTGTCCGGCCCGGACATTTCATGTTTTCATGTTTTATTTTCTCTTTTAATACTTGAAGCCACATGTAATAAGTGTGTCTATCAATATTATCATTCATGCTTGCATTTCTTTTTTAAAACTTTATTCAAATCTTTATAAAGTTCTTAAACAAACAGTTTGGTCATACACTTACATTATCTCTCATCCTCCAAGTGTAAAATTTTTCTTAGTATTGTTTAAACCATTTAATTTTCCAAAAATCAACAGACTTCCCATTTAAGTAGTCACTAAATTTGAGCAACATTATGCAGCCCTAGCATGTTTGCTGTCACCTTGAAAATTAACTAACTGATGTATTAATTCATTCAATTTCATTGTGATTTGGTTGTCAACTTGAAAAAAAACTCCTGCAGTGTTGGCTTGTTTTACTAACCCATTTTGTTCTTGCTACAACAAGCATGTGTGCACAGTGACATTTGCTGAATTCAGTGCATAATCATTTAACATCTGGGTCTACTCAGCTATTCATGACACTTCCATGCTTTCATGACACATCTCTTCATGCTTTCCTTGGTATTGCATATATTCATATGATTATTACTACTGTGTGCAACTGCATCAGTGTGCCTTGTCATTGTGATTTACTTTCTAAAACTTGGTATGAGTCATCTAGTATTTTTAAAGGGAAGCTGTCACTGGAAGAAAATGTAATCAGATCTGTAGATTTTTCATCTATCTGCCCAAAATTCAGCCATCACAACACTGCCATTAATAGCCGTAGGTTGCATCTAGTATATTTTTCCAAATTAAAAAATGGTAATACATTGGAAGAGATAAGTTTAGTTTTTACAATTCTAATGTTTTTCCAAATGAGTGATTGTGAACTGGAGAGGACACACTTGAGCAGAACCCAAACTCAAATAAATACAGTACCAGAAAGCAAAATTAAATAAAAGAAGGGGGTTTATTATTACTGAACAAAACACAAAACAGAGTTGATAATAGAAACAATGACAAAAGGCAAGGAAACATGATAATTCTAAACTCTCTAAGCCTAAATAATAGACTGCCCTATTGTCTTGTTAGTGTGTCTGCTCCACTTGCCTATCACAAGTGGTAGCTCCTTGTGCCCTCTCTCTTTCTGCTGATCTCTTTTCCTCCTGCCTTGTTTGTAATTGTCAACATCAGTTCTCAAAGCTTTAAGCTTACCTGCCTTATGGTTAGAAGAGTCTTTTACCCGTGAATGAGATGTAGGGTAAACCTACAATTTTCAGTGTCAGAAGTGACAGAGAGAACAACCCCTAGCAACACTGGTGCCACTGCTCCTATATTCTCTTATAGAACTAGACTAATCTCAGCTCACATGTCCATCAAACAAAGAAGCAAGAAGCCTTATATAAGCTAACAGGTTACTTATATGCTTTAGGGGAGTGCTTAATATCTCCCATTTACACACTCACAATATGCCATGCATATATGTATACCTTAGGAGTAATTATCTCCTGTGCACCAAATATTACATGAGGGCATAGCATTCCCCATCCAGGTGGTGGTCCTATAGTCACCACTGTCATACAGCCCAATATCTTTCCTGCATCACTACATTTGTGATACAGTTACAGTCCTTTCCAGTTTCTCATTTGCAAAGATTGATTTCTAAATGTAAATATATCTGCATTTCTGTCTGATGGTTGGAGATATTAATATTTTTTGTAGTATCTCTGATATTATCCTTATATCTACAAAGGCACAAATGACATGTAAATGTACCTTATTATAATTTCATCTTACTTTTAGACTTGTGTTGCTTGCTTTACAGGCTTTTACTTTGTTTACAGAAATTCTTAAAATTTCTCTAGTCAAATGTCATGCTAATTTGACATTTACTATGTTTATTCACTTAATCCATAACAGCTTATGTTTTATTGAAAGAATGCACTTACTTTGATATTACCTTTGAGGATGAAAATATTTCTAATGTTATATTTCCTCTATCAGTTTTCACTAGTAGAATTCATAACTACAGAGGAACTGTGATTTTATCAATCAAAAGCCTTATTTCTTTATGAGGATTAATTTGGTAAAAATGTTCACAAAAGCCTTTGTGTTCTGTGAAAAATGCTGGAGTCAAGAGAAGATGGGAGTGAAAACTAGACTGATGTGTTATGCAATTTATTTTGTGTGTTGCCACTTCTGTATCATGGGTCTTTGTGACCACTTTTTAAACAATTTAGATCTTTGAATGAATGTCTAAGGTCTGAGGTGATTATGTTTGGTTTTTTTTTATGCTTCCACCCAGACAGTTCAGTAGAACTGTTCCTCTTACAGTAATTTAAAGTATTGTAAGATGTATCTTATCATATCTTAAAGTACCCTAAGTTATGTTAACCATCATATACATTATGCACCATATTTTATTGGTATTTACTGAATAAATCCTATTCACTTTTGCATAACATAATGAATACACTTAGCACATATCCGAGAATGGCTCTCAATACAGCCATTCAGAACAATTAATATTATTGTATAGTGTTGATGAGAGAGCTTACAGTTGCAATTCTCCATGCCAAGAACACGATGCAGTAGACAAAATAAAAATATGCAAAAGTCAAGGCTTAACACTGCAGTGATAATGGAAAATAAAATGTATCATGAGCCACTTTGAATTAAACCATGTGTTCATGTACAAGTTTAGGAGATCATTGGTGTCTTGAGTATGGAAAAGGTGCTATATAAATAAAATTATTATTATTATTATTATTATTATTATTATTATTAACTTTAAATGTAAACAAAAAGCCCATCTGCTATAGACTCAGTAACTTTCATTTTTGAAAGTTCTAACATAAGAATAAAAAAAGTCAAATTAGATGCAAGAGCAATAACTCTTTATTTAGGATACTCGTATATATATTTATTTAGGTTGCATCAGAAAATAAAAATGTTTATTTTTATTTAGGCAGCTATAGTTCTTCATACGATTATAAATGTCTGTTAATATGGCTATTCTTAAAAGTCAGAAACCTTACAATGCATTTTAAAAATGCAATATAAATATATTAGCACAAATACAATGGATGCAGCAATGTTTTTAATAAGTTAACTTTTTTAATAATAGTTTTCATTAACAGGTCATTAACAAACAACATATTTTCCTTTTTTTACATCTTTATAAGTCATTGATTCATTAATTGTAGATATTTTTACAATACTTAATCTAAAGTTAAAAGTATTCATCCAAGGTGAGAGCATTAATACATTACAAAATATCTAACAAGAGCAGGCCATTCTACTCAATATAGCTCGCCAATATATACTATTCATCTAATTTCTCCAAAATAACATCAAGTTGAATTTTGAAAGTTCCTTAAGAACAACTGTCTACCACACTGCTTGGCCCTGGTTTCCCTCAAATGGCAAGAAGTTGGTTTCATATTTATCCACTCTAGGACACCATCATTTTCCTTCTTTCAATGCAAAAGTAGTGTTAATCCATAGTCATGCCAATCTTAAAAGTGCAACAGTCTCGCAAGAACTTCATTGCATGCATTTAAAAAGAGACACTGTGGATAAAGTTCTTTGTAGCACATTTTCATTTAAAATGCATACAGATTACACTTTTATTTTAACTTTTCTTAATCTTACCACAAGCCCCAAAAGCACAGATATAATGCCACCCAATTACATTAAAATTTCAAATAAAGGGGAGTTATTTGTAACCAAGACTTTTCCAAATAAACACCAGCCAATCCACACAAGTATAACCATAATGAGTGTCACCCACTGCCTCTCGACTCGCCGAGGTAAACTGGAGCAGCTCCTTTTATCTCAGACCTGAGAGTAGTTCTAGTGCTAGAGCATGATTCATTGGAAGCACTTCTGGGTCAAGCAGAAGTCCCATGAAACTGGGATTGTAAAGCCCTGCAGTACTCCATGGCAGCACCCATGGAATTCAACAGAGCTGTACTCCAGTGCTCCAGTTCTCAGCATTCCTGTGGGTATCTAAATAGGTACTGAAGCCCAGGGATACCACAATCTAACACACTGGAGGACAAAAATATTCACCACTTATCATGTCCCCGGTCCTTCCATCACATTGGCCTCCTAGTTAGGTAGCAGTCTCTAATTAGTTTTGTTAACTTTAATACTTAGGGTGCAAGACAAATCTTTAACCTGCACCTGCGGGACACTTATGGTATATTTTTCCAAACCAGTTTTAACTACAAGACTTAAGCAATACTTTTACCTGCATCTGTATAAATCTTTATTCCAATGCGCTATAGTTAATGGGCAGAAAATGCTGCATGCTGTGAAAAAGTTATTGGATAAATCTCTAATAGTGGGGAACTGCTCAAAATCGTAACAAGCCAACTAAAAAAAGATGATGTAATAATCAAAGTAAATATATGCGACTTTTGCAAAGACTGTAAAGCTAATTTTCATTTCATGATGTCATGTAGAACAACATGGCCAGCTCACATTTATTTTGTTAGACATTTTTTATAGATTTAATACTACTAATTATCATAGGCCATACTTCAGAGATGCAACTTTAACAAGGCACATTGCTTATCGATGCTTTTTCTCTGTTGTTCACAATGAAAAGGAGGCGTCCATTAGTGCTTAAGTCTTAATGGCAGAAAAAGGGCAGGATTTTGAGCCACTACAGCTTCCCCTTTCTGTACGGTCCTAGGTCATGCATACTGTTACTAGATTCTTTTCATGACAATATATTATTTACCCTCTGCGATTCCAGGCACCTCACACCCAGATAAACAAGACTTGAGCTCTGAGAGTCTTCTCTGCATCTTGTGCTGCGTTGGTTGTGAGGGCTAATGGAATAGCAGGCTGCTTGTGCTGATTGACACATTTACTAAACAAAAGATGCTGATGGAGAGATGTGAAGGAATTTAAGGTGGGCTAGGATTATATGTTTTTTTGTAGGCTTCAGGGATTCTAGTGTTAAACAAGTAGTGAAAAACACTAAGAAATTCTTCAGTGAACAAGTGAAACTCGTAATCATCTAATAATGATAATAATATATACCCAATATTCACATTATTCCTACTGATTGATAGTTTCAATTAAAAATACAGTTTTCTGTGAAATTGTATCTTGTAATAACCATCAACAAAGGTCAATGACTAGGAATAGCACATTTTTTTCTACAGCAGAAAAACTGGTAGCTTCTATCAGATTTGAATGTAATTTAGATGAAAAGCAATATACAAATTGAAAGAGGGCTAGTATATGGAAACAACACTTGGTGAAATAAAAATTTCAATCAATAAAAAATTAAATAAAGCCCAAATAAACATAGAAAACTGAACACGATGGAAAATCAAATGAAAGTACAGCAAATCAAACCTTGCAGTGTGCACCTCATACCGTTCACACAAGTTAGCAAGCCAACTGAACTAAACTCAGTTTCAGATTCTGGATTTTTACTTCATTCTTGTAAGAATTTATTTTCACATTTATTGCCTGTCATATGTTTTCAGTACCATAGTTTTATTTGTACATGTTTACAATTACAATACAATACAATACAATTTATTTTTGTATAGCCAAAAATCACACAAGGAGTGCCTCAGTGGACTTTAACAGGCCTTGTCTTTTGACAGCCCCCCAGCCTTGACTCTCTAAGAAGACAAGAAAAAACTCCCAAAAAAACGCTTGCAGGGAAAAAAATGAAAGAAATCTCAGGAAAGGCAATTCGAAGAGAGATCCCTTTCCAGATAGGTTGTTCGTGCAGTGGGTGTCAAAAAGGGGTAAATACAGTACAATAAAGTACACAGAAAAGAACACAAGTAATCTTCAATACAATATGATAGTAATAATAGTATTACAAGTACAGAGCAAAATGCAAGAGTAGATGATATCTATACTAATAAAAGGCAAAGCCCTCACTCACTCACTGACTGACTGACTGACTGACTCATCACTAATTCTCCAACTTCCCGTGTAGGTAGAAGGCTGAAATTTGGCAGTCTCATTCCTTACAGCTTCCTTACAAAAGTTGGGCAGGTTTCATTTCGAAATTCTACGCGTAATGGTCATAACTGGAAGGTATTTTTCTCCATTTACTGTAATGGAGTTGAGCTTGACCGCCGTGGGGGCGGAGTTTCGTGTGACATCATCACGCCGCCCACGTAATCACGTGAACTGACTGTCAACGCACTATGTAGAAAACCAGGAAGAGCTCCAAAATATGCTGAACAAAACATGCATTATATAATTGAGAAGGCAGCGAAACAATAAGAAGCGAGCGAGTGACATATACTACCATATTCATCATTGCAGCTACTTCGGAAACAAAGCAAGGCATAGCTGTGTCGGCCTTTGAGACGCTGACTGCGCTTCTGCCTTAAAAGTGAGCACTTTTAATTTTTTTCATCCTCCCCCTGAGCTATAGCCCAGACAAGTGCAAACACGGGACCCCTTTTCTACACCGCGGCAAAATAATATTAAGGCGCTTCGCACTTTATTTTGCACGTATACGATTATGAGGTCGTCAGCTCGGATTATGAAGACACGCACAGGAGTGAAGGACTGACAGTGCCATCACAGCCGATTAATAGCTGGGACGTCTCACCAGTCTGCACAAGACCCACCGCGACTGTCCCCAAAAGGCGCTCATATCGTCACCGAACACATCTCTCTATACTATATAAAAGAAAAAGGCAACTTTCCTTTCTTTACACCTTTTTTCCTTTTATCCCAAACCAAAGCCTTTCTCTCTTAACACTGCAGAGGACACAAAACCAATTTTCTTTAATTGCTGGTAAGGCCCATTACCAGAGGCAGAAATTTGGACTTTCACATAGAAAATGTAATTTCTATACCACAGCCGTCGTGTAGCGCCTTTCAAAAGGGATCTACTACCGAGAGATGATCCATATACATTTTAGCTGCTGTTAGTACTACTTACCTGTTCTGTTATACCGTCTTAAAAATGTAGTTTACCCGCAACCACTCCAGTAGTGCTCAATGTACCTTTACTTCTTAAAACGTTAATGTTTTACTGTTTAATAACTTATAGACTACATTTTATTATTTTTCCCTTGCACTCGGTGATCAAAGCTATACACACACATATAGACACATACATATATATATACACATATATTTATATATACCTGTGTGTATGTTTGTATGTATGTGTATACACACACACACACACACACACACACACACATACATACATACATACATACACACACACAAATTATATATATGTGTGTGTCTGTGTATGTATGTATGTATATGTGTGTGTATATATGATGTAGATAGGTATGCATATATATATGTGTATATGTAGATATGTATATAGATATGTATTTTGCTATATATATATATATATATATATATATTGTAAGATATGGCCGGCTATGTACCCCGGCCAATACCCCCAAGCCACCAGGTGGAGCCCTCCTTGCAGCATGGAGGTTCCCAGAAGACCAGCAGGGCCTCATGGACAATGGAGTTTTTATGCACCGCCCTGCTGGATGCCATGGGGGCCACGAGAGGGAGCTGCAGGGAGGACCGAAGAGTTCTTCGTGCCCTATGACCCGGAAGTTCGTCATAGGAAGAGCGACGGGCTTCCGGGGTGAGAAAAAACATTGTTTACCCTGACCCGGAAGGAATAAGGATTTGTGGACTGTTGGATTGGGAACACTTCCGGGTCGGGGGATATAAAAGGACTGTGGTTGCTCCCTGATGGCGAGCTGAGCTGGGTGGAAGGGTGGCAACGCGTCTGGGAGCTGGAGGATTGTTTATTGTATTTTTGTGATTTATTATTGGAGTATTTGGGAGTGGAGCGTGCTTTGTGCACATTATTATTATAATAAATAATAATTGGACTTTTTATCTGGTGTCTGACGTGTGGTCTGAGGGTACAAGGGTGCGAGCGAACCCTAATTCTGTCACAATATATATATATATATACACACACACAACAATTACATTAACAATCATGTTACGTTATTTTTAAAATTTTTCCTTTTCTTTTTCATACCTTCTTTAACACACTACTTCTCCGCTGCGAAGCGCGGGTATTCTGCTAGTCACACAATATAATTCAGATTTGTTCAGAGTCCTGGAGACCCCAGCCATCAAGCTGCCTTCCCCCAACTGGCCATTCCACAACTGAGTCAGTAATGGGCCAGCCAATCCGATGAAAGGACCCTTCTACCTAACAATTCCAGTGCTCCTCCATCAGAGATAACTTTTTCCTTAGGCAGGCAGACAACTTGGCAGTAGAGCAGTTGCACCAAGTGCCACATTTGAGAACTGAGAAGAGAAACAGAATAGTTAAAGGTTAGTAACAAATTATAAATATATTACTTATGTTTTAGTGCTAATGACTAACAACAGAGATGCAGTATGCATGGTTAGCCAGCAGCTCTAGTCTAGGTATGGAATCTTTTACAGTAGCAGGCAGACCATTCCACAGTTTAGGGGCTCTGTAACTAAAAGCTGGACCTCCCACTGTTATTTTATTAACCCTTGCAATCATAAGATCTTAAAACACATTCTGGTTTGTAAGTAATGAAAAGTACAGATAAGTAAGCCGGACCTTGGTCCTTTCAGGTTTTCTACGTTAAAAGTAGGATTTTGAAATCTGCCCTAAACTTTAATGGGAGCCAGTGTAAGGATTTAAGAACTGGACTCTCAGGTTCATATTTTCTTGTTCTTGTAATAATTCTTGCAGCAGCATTTTGGATTAACTGAAAGCTGTATAGAGAACAATTTGAACATCCAGTGAACACCGCATTTCAGTAGTCAATTGTACTACAAATAAATGCATGAATTAATTTCTCATTATCCCGCGTATTTTGAAAACAGCTTAATTTCCCAACATTTTTAAGATGGAAGAAACCTGTTTTTTAACAATTTTGTAATGTGCGCTTAAAATGACATGCTAAAGTCAAAGATAACACCAAGATTGCGGGCTGATTCAGTAAAATTAATGGTGATTCCAGCTGAGTTCAATAATGACAAAATATTGTTGTGATCAGCTTCATCCCCTCCAATAATTATCATTTCTGTTTTGTCTGTGTTTAAAGACGAGTAGTTCTCGTTCATCCACTCGTTTAATTCACTAACACAACCAATTGAAGACAACATTGGAGAAAGGTATAACTGGGTGTCAACTGCATACGGGTGAAAACTGACATTAAGTTTTGTAATGATAGATTCCAGTGGAAGCATGTGAATTGAATACATAACGGTCTCAGTACTAAGCCTTGTGGGACACCATATCTCACTTTTGTGTATAATGATGGAGTACTGTCAGCACATTTCTATACGAATTGGAATTGATTTAATAAATAAGAACTAATCTAGGTAAGGACATTGCCTTTAAGCCCAATGTCTTTTTCCAGCCTGTGCAGTAAAATAGAATGGTCAGTGGTGTTGAATGCTGCATTTAAATCTAACAACATAATTACACTGGAGTTTCCTTCATCAGAGGATATCAGAATGTTGTTTACAATGTGTGTTAGTGCCGTTTCTGTACTATAACCAGTGAGTACAACAGACTGGAACTTATCAAATAATTTGTGATGCATAAGGTGTGACTGAAGTTGATTGGCAACTACTTTTTCAAGTAGATTACCCTGCAAACAGAGCCAGACAGTAACTCTGAATTGTGTCTTAATTTAACTTATTACAAGTATCAATAATATTTACATAGCTGCAGATTTACATGGCCCATGTAATGAATTCTGGGCTTATTTTGTCTCTGTAAATGTATTGTAGTGAGCTTTACTGAACTTTCCTCCTTCTCACTGTCATGCTATCATGCCATGTCTTTTGCATTCTTCACTCGTAAGTCTCCCCTATTTGTCATTGCCATTGTTCGTGTGTCCCTTTTATCCCATCTCTGAATAGTATATTATTATATTTTTCTTGTACATATCAAATACATCATTCAAACATTCACAATGTGAGTTAGAAAAGTATGTGAACCTTAAGGCTAATAACTTCAACAAAAGTTAACTGAAGCCAGAATTTACCAAACATTAACAATGAAACTAGATTGGAGGTGTGGCTTTGAGCTACTTCAAAAAAACACTCAAACATTTTGAATTTGATATTTACAAGAAACACCTGTTGCTGTAAAGCATGCCTTGCAAAAAAGAGATCTCAGAAGATCTATGATCAAGAGCTGTTGATTTGCACAAAGCTGGAAATAGTTACAGAGTAACTTCAAAAAGTTTAGATATTTGTTAGTTCACAGTCAGACCACTTGTATATAAATGAAGATGATTTCGTACTGTGGCTGGCTGCTCTCCTTAGAAGTGAAAGCTGACACAAGACAGCTCAAAAAGCACAATGTGGAATTCTCACTGAGATAAAAAAGAAAACTAGAAAAACAGCTAAAGGTTTGAAGTAATCATTGTAACAGGTTAACATCTCTGTTCATTAGTCTACCATGCACAACACAGGCATGGCGTACAAAAAAATCTTATTCCACACTGGGCATTTATCAAAGACCTCCTTGACACTCCACACTGCTATCAGGGAAATGTTTTGTGCAATGATGAAACTAAGGTTAAATTGTTTATGAAGAATATGCAGCAGTACCAATGGCATCAAAAGGGCACTGCATACCAACATGAAAACATCATCCCAACAGTGAAGAACAGTGGAAGGAGCATCATGATTTAGGGCTGCTTTGCTGACTCAGGGGCCAGATGATGACTTCCCTTGCCATCATCAAGGAGAAAATAAATTCCCACATTTATCAAGGTATCATATAGGATAATGTCAGTGAGGCTGTCTGCAAGATGAAACTCAGTAGAAGTTGGGTGATGCAGCACTACCATGATCCTAAGCATCAAAGTAATTCTACAAGATAATGGTGTCAAAAAAAGAAGATCCACATTTGGGAGTGGCCCAGTCATAGCCTAGGCCTTAACCCAATGGAGATGCTATGGAGAGCCTTTCATGCCAGACATCCTAAGAATACAGCTGAGATAAAACAGTTCTGTAAGGAAGAATGGTCCAGAATTCTTCCTGAATGTTGTGCAGCTGTGATTTGCAACTACTGGAAGCACTTGTTTAATGTTATTGGCAAACTTAGATTGACTAGTTAGTAACCCCAGTGTTCACTTACTTTTTCCATAGTATACTGGGAATGTTTTATATGGTTTGTTTAATAAAAACACAAAAGATTAATATTGTTTCTGTGTTTAGTGTAAGTATTGTGACAGACGGCCAGAGCCCCTTTCCGACCAGGATGTCTACATAATCGAAGGATCGGGGGAGCAGACATGCAGAGGGCACTGCCTCTCCCAGAGTCCTAGTTGACAGCATCTGACTAAGATGAAGATTAGATCACATTTTATGACCAGTTAATTTAGGAAACCTGGACATTTCAAAGGGTTCACATATTTTTTCTTGCAACTGTACATCATTTGCAGATACTATACTCTGACGTTTTCTTGTCTTCTACTTTATGTATATGTTATCAGCATCTTTCAAAACAAACATAATCAACCAAGTAAAATATTTCTTTTGCTTTGTATTAGGGTCACTTCAACAGATGGTTTAATCTTTTACTTAACGCATTCTAATTACATTTAGACAACAAACCAAATTTCTTTTGCACAAATATAATTTTATTCAAAACAAAAAATAATGTACTGAAATACTGTGTCCCACCATATTGAAAGTTAACTTCAGCAAAATACACATCAAGCATTGTCCCAGCAGACATTGTTTGTACATTTCCAATCCATAGTAATATGTAAAATCATAAATTTGTACCTTCTAATCATAGTAGCATTACATGAATTACCATACACTTTTGTAACTTTCACCATAGCAATAAAATATTGAATAATCTGACAGCTGTATTAGCATTGTACTAAACATTGATTGTGGCACCTGTCAGTTATGGGGGCAAGGAAAACATTAACCCTGGAAAAGTTCATTATTCACCGCCATACATAGTAACACATACACCAACTTTCACTTATACCAGGCCAATAACTAAAATACATTTTCCTCAGCTGGTAATATGGGAATTAGCATTTCCCCAAATAAAGGTTTGACAAACTACATAGCAATACCCCTAAAATACCAGATTTTTGGAGTCCCATTGTTTTGTAATGATTTTCATAATTGAATTGTTTTTTTAGCTTGAAACATAGGACAATATCTGGGCTGTTAATTCTGTTTCTAGCTTCTCAGTGTACTTTTCTCTCTGGCTACGTCTCCTGTTCTTATCCATCTCTCTTTTTGCAGAATAAATGTACTTTTTGACAAGCCCAAAAGCAGTCTATTCTTTGTACAAAGTGATAAAAAGTGATACAAACCTCAATATGTGTTAAATACAATGTGCTGTCCACCCAAACAGACACACATAGACAAACATAACAAACCTGATATTTGTATAAAATGCATGATTGTTTTACTTTATTTTCACTTAAAAGCAATAAAAAAAAGATCCAAAGAGAAAACATTTGTTGGTTCATATGAACTCTGGCTCATGTGATAGTCATTATTAAAAAATATTAACACTTAAAAAAGAGTTTAAAAATGTGCCAACTAGAGACAATCACAAGATTCAAGATTCTTTATTTGTCACATGCATAGTTATACAGGACAACACTCAGTGAAATGCATCCTGATCCGCTTATCAAAAACTGCGCAAAGTTAGAAGAATATCAGTTAGATTAACAAAAAGTCATAAATTGAAAGATAACAGTATAATAGAACATAATAAATAAGTAAAATTATGTGAATTAAGTAGAATTAAGTGTTATGGTGCAATAGTGCAATGATTATTGGGAAAAACCAAAGTTAGACAGGTGCATAGTTAAATGACAGACCAATTCCAAAACAAGGTAAGGTTAGACGGCATAGTACAACTTAAAGTCCAGTCTAAGTATGTGCAGGGTCTTATGGCTTGAGGATAGAAACTCCTTCTGAGTCTCTCTGTCCTGGGCAGGATGCTACAAAACCTTTTGCCTGATTTTAACAGATGAAACAGGCTATTGCTGGAATGAGAGGAGTCTTTGATAATCCTGAGAGCTCTGGTCCTGCATCTTCTGGTGTAAATGTCCTGCATAGATGGTAGAGCTGACCTGTAGCAGTGTTCCGCTACACAGATCACTCTCTGTAGGGATTTACGGCCCTGAACATAGCAGTTTCCAAACAAGGATGTAATGTTCTTTGTCAGGATACTTTTCACAGCACCAAAATAGAAAGTCTTTAGAATCCATGAAGAGACCCCAAACGTCCTAAGCTGTTTGAGATGGTAGAGTCTCCGCTTTGCCCTTTTGGTCTGAAATTGGATGTGTTCAGACCATGTCAGGTCCCCAGAGATGTGAACCCCCAGGTATTTAAAACTGTTCACCCTTTCCACTGGAGTCCTGTTAATGATGAGGGGCTTATAGTCCCACTGCTGTCTCCTGCTGAAGTCCACCACCAACTCCTTGGTTTTGCTGATGTTGAGCTGGAAGCAGTTTTCCTGACACCACAATGTCAGGTTCACAACTTCATCCATGTAAGCCGTCTCATCATTGTTTGCGATGAAGCCCAGTACCACCGTGTCATCTGCAAACTTCACAATAGTGTTGGAGGAATACATGGTCGTACAGTCATGGGTGTAGAGGGAGTACAGCAGGGGGTTAAGAACACACCATTGAGGAGCTCCTGTGTTGATGGTGATGGTGTTGGAAACACAGTTACCAACCCTCACTGCCTGTGTTCTGCCAGTGAGGGAATCCAGCACCCACGTACACAAGCGGTTGTTGAGTCCTAAGTCCCTCAGTTTCACAAACAGCCTACAGGGTATTATTGTATTGAATGCTGAACTATAGTCAATGAACAACAATCTCACATAGTTCCCCTGTTTCTTGTCCACATGGCTGAGGGTGGTGTGCAGTACGTGGGAAATGGCATCCTCCATCGATCTGTTAGGATGGTAGGCGAACTGGAGTGGGTCAACGGTGCTTGGGATGGAGGATGAGATGATGTATTTCAATAGCCTCTCGAACACCTTCATTTCTACTGATATCAGTGCAACAGGTCAGTAGTCATTCAGGAACGATTGTGGATCTTTTGAAGCATATAGGAACCACAGACTGCGCTAGAGACTCATTGAAGATGGTGGTGAGTACTCCAGCTAGTTGGTCAGTGCAGCAGCAGGCGTCCAGAGATGCCGTCTGGCCCTGCTGCCTTCCTGATGTTTACTCGCTTCAGTGCTGCACACACATTGCGTTCTGCAGTGCTAATGACGTCACCATCCTCCGTAGTAAGGCAGTAGTTAGCGCTAGCTGCGTAATCAGCCTCAAAACGGGCGTAAAACGCGTTGAGTTCTTTAGCAAATGCAAATGCAGAGTCTGCGCTTACCATCGTGTGAGATTTTCCTTTATAGTCCTTGATGGTACGCAGTCCGTGCCACATGCTCCATATGTCGCCCTGTTGAAAGTGCAGCTCTACTCACTCCTGATTCTGGTGTTTGGCGACTTTCACCGCACATCGAATGCCGTATGAAGCCGCTTTGTAGGCGCTAATACCGCCAGTAGTGAGTCCAGCATTATAAGCAGTGGTTTGAGCATTTACTGCCGTGCGGATCGATCTGTCAACACACGGTTTCTGGTTGGGAAAAGATTTAACTCTTGCCATGCGGACAGCTTCATCAGCAAGCATACTATCAAAGCTAACTACTGCTTCCGCAAACTCGTTGATGTCATATGCGCATGTTCAGAACATGTCCCAGTCTACGTCATCAAGCATGTCCTACAGCGTGGCTTCTGATTGGGCAGACCAGCACTACACCTCCCCCGTGACTGGAGCTTCACAAATGAAACTTTGTTTATATTCCAGCATGAGGAAAATGGCGTTATGGTCAGACTTTCCAAACGCTGGATGTGAAACAGCTTTGTAGCCCTGCTTGTACGGGGTGTAGCAGTGATCCAGAATTCTGGCTCCCCTAGTTGGACACGTAACATGTTGGTGGAAGTTTGGCATTACTTGTCTGAGGTTTGCCTTGTTAAAGTCCCCTGCCATGATGAATGCTGCATCTGGGTGTTTTTTTTTGAGTCATACACAGAACACCGTGGAGTTCAGACAAAGCCGTGCCTGCATCCATGCGGAGCGGGATGTAGACCGCTGTGGCAATGACCGAGGTAAACCCGCGAGGCAGATAGTGAGGACGACATTTGACGATTAGATACTCCAGATGAGGCGAGCAGTAGCCGGAGGGAATGGAAGCATTCCTGGCATTGCACCATTTGTTATTAGTCATGAAGCAGACTCCTCCACCTTTAGCTTTGTTAGACTCCACCATTCTGTCCATGCGAAACACAGAGAACGAATCGGACGGTGTTACGGCTTGGTCTGGCACTGTGGGGGTCAGCCATGTCTCCGTGAAGCAGAAAATGTTATAATCCCTCATGTCGCGTTGGAAAGTAACTCTTGCTCTCAGGTCATCCAGCTTGTTCTCCAGTGACTGAACATGAGCCAGCAGGATGCTAGGTAGTGGTGGGCGATGTGCTTGTTGTCTCAGTCCGTTTCAGACGCCGCCGCGTTTCCCACACCACTTCTTTATTTGTCACAGTGGGTCAGTGTCGTGTCTATTGTTGTCGTCCAGGTTGCAGAGTATCTGAGTCGTCCACGATGGATTGGGCTTAAAAGTGTCCGAAATAAAAGTAGAGAACTGGTTTCCAATTTCCAGAAGTGTTCTACTATCATAAATTACTAACCCCGATGTCATCTGTAATTGAAGAAATAATAAATAAGGGAAATAAACTAAAAAAATGCACAGTCTAGACGGAGTGGTCAGGAAGGCGTCTGAACGTGGCCTCACCATCCTCAACAAATATTGCAATGATTTAGGTAAGGTTACATGTCAAGGAGTAATTACTTTTACAGTGTAATACATTAGGAATAACAAAAATAGATTGGACACTGCTGTGGTAAAAGAAAAAAAGAATCTCCTCAGAGTCCATCAGTTGAATGGGCAACAGGAAGTTGCTTTTGAGCAAAACAAACTGTTGTAATAGATAATATTAAAAACTGAAATATATAGCCAATCAAAAATGGTTATTCTATAATATTATGCATAAAATGTAATTGTTGCAGAGGTTATGTACAGTAATAAAAGGCAAAGCACTGACTGACTGACTGACTGACTGACTGACTGACTGACTCACTCACTCATCACTAATTCTCCAACTTCCTGTGTAGGTAGAAGGCTGAAATTTGGCAGGCTCATTCCTTACAGCTTACTTACAAAAGTTGAGCAGGTTTCATTTTGAAATTCTACGCGTAACGGTCATAACGGTCAACAACGTCCGCCATGTTGAACTTTCTTATTTATGTCCCCATCTTCACGTAATTTGGTAGCCGGCTTCCCTGCGCTAACCGAAACCAATGTATGTACTTATTTCGGTGGTATGATGCCACTGTCAGCCGCCATATTGAACTTTTCAACAGTCTTTGTTATTTATGGGCCCATCTTCAAGAAATTTGTTACACGGGTTCCCAACGCTAACTGAATCCTACTTATGTACATATATACGTCCATAGCCTGCAGCTCGGTCACCGTGTGAGGCGGCATTGGGTCCCCCATCCCAACGTCTCCCACGTTATTGGCTGCCTGCCTATATAAGGCCGTCCGTCGCTCCGGTCTCTACGTTCCCTTCCTTGCTTCGCTACGGGATTCACGTCTCCCTACTTATAACTACAGCCTTTTTATTTAATCCACGGCTTCTCCGCTGTTTTATTGTTCGTTTATGATGATTATAGTTATTGTGTAGGTATTTTAGACTTACTTTACATTGCTCAGGTACCCATTTCCTTTATCATTCCAACCGTACCCCCATTACCATGTCTATCGAGGTGATCACCATCGATCAAAGAATTGTCACTTACCGAGTGGTTTCCATGCCCGGAGATGGCACCTACCTTTTCCATTCTCTTTGTCACATATTGCACGGCCATATCAGGCTGACTCTTGATATCCGGAGGAACATTGTGTCTTATGTATTGAATGACTGGGACAGGTTCAAGGTGTGGACTGATGATGGTACAGGAGATAATTAGACTACACAGGAGCACTAGAAGAGTGAAATGCTTAAGCCCTTCACCTATGGTTCTGCATGTGAGTTGATGGCTGCCGCTGAATTGTTTGGTTGTCGCTTTCAAGTGTACCGAAATGGCCAAATATTTTACACCTTTCGACAACCGCCAATACCTCTTAAACATCTTAGATTCACAGGTGACGATTTCAGTAGTGGACACTTTGATGTTTATGAATGTTTAAACTCTCAAAAGCTGGATGTGAAGTTATCGATGAAACCGGTTGTATGCTTACAACGCTTGACAGATGCCGAATGTCACTTCAACACAAGTCCTGCAAATACTGTTGTAATTGAAACAAACCATGAAACTCAGACCGATTATGATAGCAGTAATCCAAGCTGTGAGATTTGAAACAAGATTACTGTTCACATGGCCAACTGTAAGTTGCATGCTCAAGAGTAAACTCAGCGCACAGCTTGGTCATATTATAACCAGAGGGCCGAACTCACAATGTGGTATACAAAGAGATCCTTAACAAATAATTATTGGCATATTTTCCCTCAGTTTAAAAAGGTTTAATTTTCTTCTTAATAAAAATTTTAATGCAGTACATCGCCGCCGCAAAGCGCGGGTATTTTGCTAGTCTATACTAATAAAAGGCAAAGCCCTCACTACTCACTCACTCACTCACTGACTGACTGACTCACTCATCATTAATTCTCCAACTTCCCGTGTAGGTAGAAGGCTGAAATTTGGCAGGCTCATTTCTTACAGCTTACTTACAAAAGTTGGGCAGGTTTCATTTCGAAATTCTACGTGTAATGGTCATAACTGGAACCTATTTTTCTCCATATACTGTAATGGACGTTAGCTCGACGGCCGTGGGGGGCGGAGCTGCGTGTGACATCATCACGCCTCCCACGTAATCACGTGAACTGACTGTGACCGCAGTACGTAGAAAAGAAGGAAGAGCTCGCAAAGAGTGCTAAAGAAAAACGCATACAAGCTTATTCATAAGTGCAGCTACTGCGGAAACAAAGCACGGTGTAAACCGTAAGTTTAAATTAAGTTTATGGACACGCTCCTGCTGCCGTTTGTCATGCCTTCGTCGAATACTTTATTCGCGAGATACAAGTTTAATGAGAAGACACGAGGTATAAATGAGACTTTGGATCACTTTGTAACAGAGTTAAAATTGCTGTAGCGAGAAACTTTTAAGTGCCGGGTCTTAGCTAACAAGCTAATAAAGCCGTGGACATCGCAACATCACACAAGAGAGCAGCTCATGTGAACTGACTGAACGCAGTACGAGTGATCACTTCCATGCATCAAACCTGTTCAAAAAACGCATTACACAATTGACAAGGTAGGAAAAGAATATGCTCCGAGTTGAGCTCCACAGCTGTCTTGCGGAAGCAACTTCGTCACGCTGCCACCAAATACTCACAGAAAAATCCATAAGTTAATACACACGCTGTCTCTAGAGTTTCTCCACACTCAATGTATTCCTCGCATCCCCTTTATACCCTCTGATCTCCCATTTCAATTCAGATGCCTCCAATTTCCAGTAAGGCTCTGCTGCGCGATGACAAGTAATAAGTCTCAGGGACAGACCCTACAAAACAATGTCATTGATTTCAGGCAAGATTGCTTTTCTCCTGGACAACTATACGTTGCATTCTCAAGAGTGAGCTCGCGCAGCTTCGTCATATTACAACTGGAGTGCAGCCAGAAACTTTTAAGTGCCGGGTCTTAGCTAACATTAAATAAAGCCGTGGACATCGCAGCATCACACAAGAGAGCAGCTCACGTGAACTGACTGAACGCAGTACGAGTGATCACTTCCATGCATCAAACCTGTACAAAAAATGCATTACACAATTGATAAGGTGATGGCTTTATATGTCGTTCGTTTATAAAACAGCGGAGAAGCTGTGTAAAGGCTGTTTCACAAAAAACCAGCGGAGCGTCTTATATGAGCAGGCAGTCAGCTAAAGAAGGGAATCAATAAATATCTATAATCGTAATAAACGAACAAAAAATAATGTACAAGCCGCGGATTAAATAAAGGAAATGGGTACCTGAACAGTAAAGTAAGTCTCGAATAGCTACACAATAACTATAAGACTCGTAATAAACGAACAATAAAACAGTACAGAACCGCGAAGCAAAGAGAAACGATGGCCTTATATGGCGTTCGTTTATAAAGCAGCAGAGAAGCTGTGTGAAGGCAGCTACACAAAAAAACAGCAGAGCGCCACACTCTGAATGTATTCCTGGCATCACCGTTATACCCTCTGATCTCCCATTTCAATTGAAATGCCTCAAATTTCCAGTAAGGCTCTGCTTCGCGATGACAATTAATAAGTCTCAGGGACACACCCTACAAAAGGTTGCCATTGATTTGAGGCAACATTGCTTTCCTCCTGGAAAAACTATACGTTGCATTCTCAAAAGTAATCTCAATGCATAGCTTGGTCATATTACAACCGGACTGCTGAACTGACAACGTGGTATACAAAGAGATCCTTAACAGACAGTTATTGGTATATTTTCCCTCAGTTTAAAAAGGTTTTCTTTTCTTCTTAATAAAAATTTAAAAGCAGTTCTTCGTCGCTACGAAGCGCGGGGATTTTGCTATATACAGTATATATATATATGTAGATATATATGTATGTATGTATGTGTATATATATATATATATATATATATATATATATATGTAGATATGTATATATATATGTATATATATATATGTGGATATGTATATATACTGTATACAGGTATGTGTGTATATATGTAGATATGTATATATATGTAGATCTGTATATATATGTATATATGTGTCTGTGTGTATATATATATATATATATATATATATATATGTGTGTATGTGTATTTGTGTATATATATTTATATTTATCTGTATGTATGTATGTATGTATATGTGTGTGTATGTATGTATATGTATGTGTGTATATATGTTCATACGTGTATATATGTAGATGTGTATATGTATATATATATATATATATATAGATATGTGTATATGTAGATATGTTTATATGGATATATGTATATGTATATATGTTTATATGTGTGTGTGTCTGTGTGTGTGTATATATATATATATATATATAATATGACAGCAACACTCATAAAAGTGACAAAACATTTACATTGACAATCATGTTACGTTATTTTTAAAATGTTTCCTTTTCTTTTTCATAACTTCTTTAACACACTACTTCTCCACTGTGAAGCGCGAGTATTTTGCTAGTATACTATATATCACTGTCAAGGGACTGCTGCTGATGGAACACATAGTTCCTTGCAGTACATTGTATGCATCTGGTGTTAGTGACTTCTCTCTGAATATTGCTTTGCTTTGTGTAGGATTTCTGGATTTAAACCTATTTTGCTCTGTTTTTTTGACCACTATCTGAATTTGTGTATTTGGGTTGTGTGCATCTTTAAAGATAACACCTTCTGTGTGTTTTGTGTTCCTCTGAGCTTCTTTCTCTAAATAATATTTTGTGAAATAAATTGTTTATTTTATAAAATTTGTCTGTTTGCCCTTTTTCTTACACAAGCTGAAGATTGACAGACCATTCCTCTTGTAGGGTTTTTTGCATTTTTGCAGTTTTTATTTTACTTTAAAGTATATTAGCTGGTTACATATTTTGTGGGCCTGTTCCCTAGCTACTTAGGAGGCCTCTTGGAAGTCTTTCACTGGCTAGTCTACAAGAGAACCAGCTTGTGCCCTACAGCTTTCTGCTGGCTTCACACTGGCTAGGCTTAGGATGGTAAAACAGTTTTAACAGGCTTAACAGTTCAAAATATAAAGAAATGTCCCAAAATGTATCAAATACTCTGCAATGTAGGGGATAACCACAAGCACTTACCAGACAGACAGGAGGGCAATGATAAATCTTTATAAATTAAAAATGTATAACAGGCTAGAGAAATATAACAAAAATGCGTAAAAGGGAAAACAGTATTTGCCTAAATGATAATCCACTTCCACCAAGTCCCAAAACACAATCAAAATCCAATAACAGAAACTAAAAAAGTCCATAACTTGAAATCATAGAAAGAGCAATGCTCACGTAAGGACTCCTAACAATCACAACGAACCACTAGCTATAAAGGCAGAGAGGGGAGGGGAACCCAGCATCAGACACCAATGTTGCCTGCCTGTTGGGGTTCTACCCACAAAACACAGAAAATGGAGGCAGATTAAAAAGACAATACAGAATTACAAAAATGACAGAAAATTCATAAAATATGAAAAGGATGAATTCAAAAATAAAAACATAACAATAAAACACAAAAACTAAAGATGATACATAATGTAGCTGCGGGTGCGTAAGGCAGGATCAAGCACAGGTAAAACGCTTGCCGAAAGAAATCTCTCAGTCCAGAAGTTTGTTTTAAAATATTTAGTGAAAATTCAAAGCAAATAATCCACAAAAGAATAAAGAGAAAAAATTGTTGCACATGTAGAATAAGAAGCAAAAAAAATGGTAGTACAGTATATATGACAAGAAGATGAAACATTAATCTTCTTAGGATTAAAAAAACAAAATTGTTTAAGAATGAGAGACTAGGAATCTATCACTTGTCAAAATACTAATTTTAATTTACAGTGTAGAAGATGACCAAATTCATTAAATATACAGTAGCTGTTCCAAAGTTTTCATCAGTGTCAATCACTCTGAAAAATGTAGATTTGTCCCTTCTGGACAGAAGCTGAATTACTGGGGAAAAGGGCACCGTTGACTAAGTATCTTAAGTGGTACATTATAACAATAATGAATAAATGTCATATTTATGTATTGTACGATGCAAAGGGAATCCTGGGCTGTCTTTTCGGCCTTTAAATCCCTAGAGGTTTATATTCTCCAGCATCCTGCTGACTGAAATTTATATTTTCATCTCTGGCCATGGCATAGGAAATATTATCAGACCAGACTCTGACTTTTGCTATTGTTACTGTTGTATGCTTAGAAAATGCCTATAGTCAAAAGTAACATCAATTTTGCTTCATTTAGTTAGGCTGGGTCTTTCATTTTCTAATTAATTTACTTATGTTTTCTTTTTGTTAAACACTTTGAGCTACATCATCAAAATGAATATTTTATTGGTAGAAGTATATAAATAGTGAAGAATTATTAAAATGGTTGCTCACAGGAGGTGGAAGCACTGGGGAATTTTGACACACCTGTCTGCTTTGGGAGAATTCTTGTGTTTCCACTTTCCTTTTGGTTTCCACCTCTGGTGTTTTGGTGCTTGTGACATTGCAAATTAATAACATTATTAAGCAAATGATGCACAGTGCCTTACTGCTAAGTGTATTCTTGCTTATGACATCCATAATATCATTTTATTGCAAAGCTGGATTTTTGAAAAATCACACCATTTTAAAATACCTTAAGGAAAAGGCCAAATAGAAAATAGAAAAAGTAGCAGGCAATATTCTCAATATATGATATATTTTGGCCTCCTAACTCCAGTGTCATCTATGCCAAAACTAGGCATCAAAACTCCAATATGCTTAGAAACATAAAATAGTGTCAGGATCTAAAACTAAAGAATACGTTTTGTGGCCAGCACAACCAAAATGGGACAGTCCTGTAAAATATCTGTCCCTATAGAAGCAACAAACAATAATTCTTGTAATAAAGTTTGTTTAACTCAATAATAACCCGCATTAACAAAGCAAAAATCAAAAGCCAAAAGTGAAATCCAAAGGATAAAGCATAAAACACCTAATGGATAATGGATAATCAACAGGGAACAGAACAACATAAGCCAGATTTAATGCTTCAGCAGAAAAATGAGGCAAACAGGAGGAATTTACTTGGTCTTTTAAGTTACACTTGAGGTCCTTAATTGTATGCATGTTTGGAAGGAGACTGGGCATGCTAGAACATTGCAATAAACAAACATAAAGAAAGAAACTTCTGATACTATCAGGTTAAGTATCCTTCATTAGAGACTGCAATTAAATAATGCTAAAGAAAAACTATTTCTGGGTTAAACATAAGCCAAATTTTTTTGAATATGTAATTTTCTATACAGTGTAGAGCAGTATCCACTCTGCCTTAAATTTAGAATTACATCAGCTGCAACATATTGAGCTGCTTGATTGCATAAATGGCATGCGCATCTACACACCTCGGTACTTTTTTCATTTGCTCACCACATTTGATGGAAATGTTGAAATTCATATGTATAAAGTACTTTTGATTATTTTCTTGAATTATAATTTAGGGAACAAATAAAATCTGTGAGCATGTGTCTGAGATGAGTCTGAAGCTATAAATATGCTACAGTAAGCAGCAATTTATTTTTGTTAATTTTGAGAAATTTTGCTGATGATCGTGTATATATTTTAATGAGATGATGTAGTGATTATGAGTTTATTCAAGTGTGTGATGAAAGTTTACATATAACTTAAAGCATATTGAACTGGTTGATTTTACTCATTGCTTGTTACTTTACTTATTTATTTCTGTTTATGTTAAAAAGTAAGCAGTGTTGTTTATTTGCTATAGGCCATTTCTCTGTCATCTTTTTATTAAACCTAAGGACTAAACCTTAATTCTGTACATGATATTGACAAATAAAAATATTTTCTCCTAAATTTTTATTTTATAGGATACATGCGCAGAATAAATGCATCTATCCTAGCTCCAACACTACGCTCTTTTCAAGGCTGCATGCAGCTAATCTATGTGGATAATCAGCTGGTGGACCTGCATTCTCTAGAACAACGTAAAGTGGGAAGCTTTGAAAACATCAGCATTGATATGTGTGCCATCATTGACAGGTATTGAAATTAACAACTTTCCTTCCTTAAATCTCACATTGCAGACATAATTAAATAGTTTTACATTTGGCATATTTATATACTTTGATGTATTATGTTTATATGTAGAGCATGTTTGTTTTTTAATTGTATTTTGGAAAGATTTAATTTAATTGTATTTTGGATTGTTAACAGAATGTGTTACAGTTGGCTTATTATTAATATTTATCATTGATTTACTAGTTTGAATGTTCAAGCCATCTTGCTCATTGTAAGAAAACAATAAATACATTTGCAGACAGAGATTCATTAAAATTACTGGAACAGTTTTATAATTTCCTTTAGTCTCTTTACAAAACTG
The DNA here is from genome assembly GCA_026402145.1 of Polypterus bichir lapradei. Classification (NCBI taxonomy): domain Eukaryota; kingdom Metazoa; phylum Chordata; class Cladistia; order Polypteriformes; family Polypteridae; genus Polypterus; species Polypterus bichir. The sequence continues at coordinate 38,429,976 of JANRMT010062818.1, read as the reverse complement.
CACCATTTCCAAAAAGATATTCATGGTTACCCCACATAAAAGATTTTATTTTAATTGATAACAGTGAAAAGAGGACAACTCTTAAAAACACACAAAACTTTGTTTCATTAAGCAAGTTGTTCTCTACTGGAGAAAGTTTTTATTTTGTACAGTATTATTAGGCACTAGCACTGAGGGTTCTCATGGAGCACAAATGCGGAATATTGGCAGAGTTTCTTTGCAGCCTTTGTTGATTTTCATAAAACATTTGACTCAGTTGATCAAGCTGCCCTGTGGGACATCATGAGGGTTCGCGGGATCCCCTCAAGGTTGCTGGCTATCATGGCCGGCCTGTACACTGGTACTTTGAGTGCTGTGCAGAGTGGTGGCAAAACCTCTGTGTTTTTCCAAGTTGATTCCTGTGGTTCGTCAGGGGTGTGTTCTTGCTCCTACTCTGTTCAGTGCTTGCATGGACTGGGTTTTAGGCAAGGTCATGGGGTCCATCGACTGTGGGGCATCTGTTGGTGAAGGAAGATTCACTGATCTTGACATTGCTGATGAGTCAATGGAGGCTCTGATTGGGGTTCTCTAGAAACTGAGTGAGGAGTCTTGAGTGTCTGAGCGTGCAAGTGTCCTGGATAAAAACCAAGATTCAAGCCTTTAATGACCTCTTGGGCACAGTCATCAGCAGTGTGTCTGTCTACGGAGAAAATGTTGACCTTGTCGAGAGGTTTACTTACCTCAGCAGTGACATTCATGTCTGTCGTGACTCTTCCTATGAAGTCAGTAGACGGATTGGGAGAGCATGGAAGGTCATGAGGTTGCTGCAAAGGGGTGTGTGGCACTCCCGATATCTATGCAAAAGGAAGAAGGTCCAAGTCTTTAGAGTCCTGATGCTTTCTATCTTGCTATATGGTTGCAAGATATGGACATTATCCTGTGGCCTGAGATGAAGACTGGACTCCTTTGGTACTGTGTCTCTTCAGAGAATCATTGGGTACCGCTGTTTTGGCTTTGTGTCGAATGAGCACTTGGTCATGGAGTCCTGAATGAGGCACATTACCTGCATTGTGACGGAGCTTCAGTTACAACACTATGGCCAAGTGGCGCGATTACCCAAGGGTGATCCATCTCGTACAATCCTCATTGTTGAGAACCTGAGTGGCTGGACCAGGCCAAGGGGACACCCATGTAACACCTGGCTACAGCAGATAGAGGGTCATTTCTGGAGGGTGGGACTGGACCCCGTTTCTGCCTAGGGCTTGCCAACCAGTATCCCAAGCTGTTTCGTCGTGTGGTGGGTGTGGCAACGCACTGTACCAGTGCATGCTCCCTGACCTAATTATTAGGCATAAACTACAGTATTACTAACCCTTTCTGGAGCTGGTTATAATCTTGATTTTCATTCCAGACAGAAAATGCATTTTGTTATTTTCTTCTTGTGTAATGTCCTTTTGCCATCTGCTTGTTTTTTAAACATCTTCTCTTATTTACTTGAATGCCTAATTTAAACCTCTTCTTTTGAATATGTATATGCAAAACTTTTTTTAGTGAAACATGAATATCAAGACATTTTGATGCCTTATGATTATTTAAACTTGTTTATTTTTTAATGCAGTAATACCTTGGTTAATGAATCTTCTAAGAACAAAGATCCTTTAAGTCAGCTGTTTTGAGTCCATTTTATTTTATAATTTGTCACAGTATCTGTTCAGTGTTTTTTCCTTTTTGAGTGATTACTGAGGGGTTTTGGACTTTGGAGATTTTCTTTGTCTAGTTTATTTTTATATTTGAAACTTAATCAAAGGTGTCAACATAACTTTCTGTTGATTCTGATGACATTTTGTTTTTTTGTGGACACTTCTTTTGTGAATGCCATTATCGTAATATGAGCTCCAGTTGCCAGGGGTATGACCTCAGAGGTCAGGACTTGAGGAGTCATTTAGGTTGAGATTAAAAGGTCATTTCTGTGTGCATTTTGGTATCTGAGTTTGTCAATAACATTCTCTAAAACCTTTGCTTGTTATTTCTTTGATATTTTTTGGGTAACAAACTTTTATATACAAAATTTTGGCTTTTATTTTCAGATTTTGTTTTCAGCAAAAATAAATTTTGTTTTCCTTGTCTTGTTCATTTTATTTAATACATCTTATTTCCTGGTTCTTCTCTTTAAAATACTCTCCCCAATTTGAGATAGTACATCAGCATAAAATACATGTAAACAAGTTCAAGTATCAGTCTGCTCTGATTGTGTGGAAGAAAAAAAACCCTGAGGAAGACAGGACAAGTTCAATCAATTAGATTTTTATTCAGTCACAGAGGAGTACGTGGATTCTACATTGCAAGGCAGAAGAGCAAAGTTACATTTTTTTCTATGGGCTTTTTATAATTTCTTCTTCCTCCCCCTTCCCCTTATTTCTTAAAAATAAACATAATATTGTTTACTTAAGCATTTTATTTTAGTATGCTAATGGGCCATCAGTTCTTATTTGTTTCACTGATCAGATAGACCCTAAAGAAGGAAAGGTCAGATCTCTTGTGTCAAATAGACACGTTCCTAAGAAACTGGAAATTTTCCTAGGTCAGCTTACTTCACCCTGTCTTATGACAGACGCTGGTATGAATAACCTGCCTTTATAGCAAAACGGCTTTGTCAGCTATTAACCCTAAGTAGCTTGCAAGCAATTAATTTTCTTTCACAATGGTCAATTTGCAACCTCCCTACATGGAATATTAGTTATCTGTCCCTTTGTTTGTGTGTACTGTAAAATACACATTTATTGTACAGAGTGTTTAGTTGTTTCATGTGTATTCTAGTTATTTTTATTTATATTGTATTAAATAAGTATGAAAAGTATGATTTGCCAAATATATCCCAAAAACATAAAACAATATCTTTAGAAGCTATAATACAGACTGTAAAGAGCTTGAGGAAAAGAAATGCTACAAAAACGAATCATTAGGATTAGCACCAGCCCATGAAAAGAGTAAGGGCCAGTAGCATTGTGTGACTCTCCTTCTTCATCACCCCTAAACCCTCCCCCACCCTCCACAATCTTCCCCTGGGTAATTTTATAATATAAAACCATACTAAACTAAACTAAAGCAGACAGTGTGATGCAGCGGTTAAGGCTTTGAACTTCAAACCCTGAGGTTGTGAGTTGAAATCCCCCCAAACAATACTGTGTGACCCTGAACAAGTCACTTGACCTGCCTGTGCTCCAGTTGGAAAAATAAAATGTTATAAGTGGCTTTAGATAAAGGTGTCAACCAAATTAGCTGAACTTTCACTGCACTTTGAGAACAAATTTTGCCATGTCATTAGGAAATTGATTTGGTACTCAAAATTACAAATCATGTGTGAAAAGTTGATGGAGACCATTGCTTATGTATATGATGAGTGCAGGGTAAGGTCAGTTCCTAGCAAGGATGCAGGAAGAATAGGGTAGCATGCAATGGTAGGCATGATGTGAGTCATCATGTTAGTACAGAAGCCAGATACTACCAGGAGGTATATATTATTATGGGGTGAGTAGGACTCACTCTGGAGTCAGTGGAATGAGTGGGACTCACTCCAGACTCACTCTTCCACAGGACATGTAATCCAGCATAGTTCTCTACTGGTCTCAAGTCCGAATAAATGAGGAACGTTGCCAGGAGGTCTCTTCACTGGTGGAAAGTTGTGAAACAATGCAATACAAAAACAATACAATTGTGGGTGAAAGAAATGTGATTCAGGCCAGTTTGGTTGTCATAAGGACAATGCTGTAGCTCTGGGGACTTAAAAATGTGAAAATGTGCTATTAAGTCCCGAAGTAGACAGAATAATTACTGTAGGAAAGAGTAAAACTGAAAAGAACTGAATTAATTCTGATATGTAATTATAATTTAAATTTGACTTTTTAAATTTAGTTGAATTTTATTTGTCATACAAATTATATGGAGTTTGCATGTTCTCCCTGTGTCTGCGTGGGTTTCCTCCGGGTACTTCGGTTTCCTCCCACAGTCCAAAGACATGCAGGTTAGGTGCATTGGCGATCCTAAAATGTCCCTGGTGTGTGTGCTTGGTTGTGTGTGTGTGCCCTGCCTGGGGTTTGTTTCCTGCCTTGCGCCCTGTGTTGGCTGGGATTGGCTCCAGCAGACCCCCTTGACCCTGTAGTTAGGATATAGCGGGTTGGATAATATATGGATGGATACAAATTATACATACTGCACAATATGTAGTGAAATGCTTAGTTCTAAATTCCAATGACTGTGTATCCAGGAAGAATAAAAATGACAATAACAATTATACATAACCTTATAAATAACAATAAAAACCACAGAATTATGAAATATAGATGGATAGATAAAACTTCATTTATGCTCAGAGGGAAAGTTTGCCTTTTACAGAATAAATTAATAAATAAATAAATAGATACACATAAATATATAAACTCACACAAAGTATTATCTGAACACCAACCACAATGACTAAAAAGAAAGAAAATTTAAAAAGTAATTTCTGACTTGGCAGTCACAGTGACGTATTATACAGGTTCATTGTTGTTGGTATAAAAGAGTCCCAGTGGTGTTTCCTAACACACTTCTGCCTATTAATTCGTTGGCTGAAAGTACTTAGTGTTAGTGTGCCAGATAGTGGATGTGATTTATTGTTCAAAATGGCACTCAGTTTTGTTTCCATTCTTTCCTTTGCTACTTCCTACAAGGGGTCCAGAGCACATTATGTAACAGAGCATGTGTTTTTAATTAGTTGGTCAGTGAACCTCTCGACCGATGTTACTGGCAAAGCATACCACAGCATAGAAAGTCGCACTGGCCATCACCGAGTTGAAGAGTATGTGGAGGATGTCACTACCCAAATTAAATGAGCATTGTCTCCAAAATAGAAAGAACCTGCTCTGCTTTTTATTATATAGTTCCTCTGTGTTACAAGCTCAGTCTAGTCATAAAGCAAATGTGGTCTCCCAAGTACTTGATCAGGCACACAGGCTCATTGGTACAGTTAAAGTCAATAATCACTTCCTTGGTTTTGTAAAGTTGCAAACAATCCTTTCTGCACTATGAAACATTGTTCTCAACCTAACTGCTATACTGTACACTTTCTTCTCCCCCTTATTTTATAAGTACAGAATCATCTGAGAGTTTCTGTAAGTGACATGTGCCCGGTGTTATATTTGTAGGCTGAGTTGTACAGAGTGAAGAGAAAAGGAGACAGGGCTGTTGCTTGTGTTGCTCCAATGTTGCTCACATCTGTATCAAAAACATAGTCCTTGAGTCTTACAAACTGTGGTCTGCTGAACAAATTATCCATTATCCAGGACACTATAGATGTATCCCCTTAATAGGGATGGCTGGATGGTATTGGAAGAACTAGTGAAATCAAAGAACATCATCTTCACAGTGCTACCAGCTTTTTCCAGATGGGAGTAAGCCTTAGGGAATAGACAGAAAGCTGCATAATCCATTCTAATCTTTGTCCGATAGGCAAAATGCAGTGTGTCCAGGTAGTCTGCCACAAGAGTACTCATATAGTCCAAGACCAGCCTATCATTCTTCTAGGATAAATTATATTAAAAAATAACTTAACGTATGAGAGTTAACATTAGGGCATCATGTAATTCTAGATGCTTTCCTTATTCAGGATAGGATGGACAAAGGAAAAAATCTCCTCCATGGTCTCTCTGAACTGGCCTTCAGGAAATTGTACCTTTTAACTGACCGCAGTACAAAAAAAAAGGCTATATTCGAGATAGCTGGTATCACTGATAATTTTCTTTGTCCTTGTCTAGCATTGCTTGGTGTAGAAGTCCTGGTAGTTAGACACTACATACCCAATGATGCATTCAGCTGACCATATTTGTTTATATTTATATTTGTGAATTTCCCCTTGGGATTAATAAAGTATCTATCTATCTATCTATCTATCTATCTATCTATCTATCTATCTAT
>JANRMT010062818.1:38408820-38424035 GCA_026402145.1 Polypterus bichir lapradei | reverse complement strand
ATCTATCTATCTATCTATCTATCTATCTATCTATCTATCTATCTATCAGTACCCAAGTATGCAGTTTCCAAACCAGGTAGCAATACTTCCTGTCAAGATACTTTAGATGGCAGATATGAAGATGCTCTTTTGTAGTTGGGAGGGCAGCCTGAAATCCCTGAGGAATCTGACATGGTAAAGACGTTTTCATACCTTCTTCAACAAGGTGTCAATATGTTTGGACCAGGTCAGGTTATGTGTGATGTGGACTCTCATGTATCTGACACTGTCCATGCTCTTGCCCCAACTGCTGTTAATACTGAGGGGGTGGTAGTAACTCTGCTGTTTACGCTCAAAGTGCACAATCAACTCCTTGCTAACATTCAGGAGCAGACTGTTCTCCTGACACCAGGGTGAGAGACTCTCTACTTTTTCCAGGTAGGCCTCCTCACTGTTTGTTAGATATCTGGCCTACCACATCATGGGTCATCAGCAATCTTGATAATGATGTTAGAGTCATGTACAGTTTTTTGTGTAAATGTAGTACAATAGAGGATTCAGGACACAGCCATGTGGTGTGCCAATGTTGAGAGTGAGAGACAATGCAATGTCACCTGGGGTCTGCCTGTCAGGAAATTAAAAACACAGCTCCACTGTGATGTGCTCAGATGCAGGTCCCTGAGTCTGGTAACGAGGTTAAAAAAGTTTATTGTGCTAAATGCACAAGTAAAGTATATAAATAGCATCTCAAATATTTCCCTCTCTTGCTGTCCAGGTAGGCTAATACTGTATGTTGGATCAAGGTGATGGCATTGTCTGTTTATCTGCTAGAGAAATATGTGAACTTTAATAGATTTTTTGAAACAGAAAAGCATATGTAATTTTTGAAACACTTTTTTGCTTTAGTGCAACAGGATCATTAGTTATTCAGACAAGTTGGATTTGGTTTCTTAGGTACAGAGACAACAGCAGGTCTCTTAAAGCATGTTGGTTGGGTGGGTTAAGGAGAGATTAAATGAACACTGGTGCAAGCTGATCAGCACAGATCTTAAAAACATCCTGGAATGCCATCCGAACCTGCTGCCTTCAGGTGTTAATTTTCCTGAAAGCTTGCATTACATCATGTTCTGAAAAGGAGAGCACTGTTTCCTCACTGTGCAGTTCTCACACTGCAAATGTTTTGGACCGCTGGCTGGCCTCAGTGCCATTCACATTGAAGCACATGTAGAAGTTAGTTCCTCTGCCAGAGAGGTGTCTGCATGCACTGGGGGCGGGGTAGTTGCTTTATAGTCTGCAGAATTTGCCATATGTGTCTAGGATCAGACTGTTCAAATTGCCCTTTCACTTTCTCCCCTTTGTGGCTTTCATGGCTCTTCCAGGGCTAGATGGCTGGCTTAGTAATCATCTGTATTTTCAGATACAAGTCCCTTGTTGTTCATAGCAGTGCGTGAAGTAGTGAAATGGATGGTGGAAGGCTAATATGGCCAGTCAGACAGAAGCATGATTCTGAAGCTCAAATGGCACACACACCCTGCGCACTTAACCAGGAATTTTGAATCTTGCCCTGCACAGCCTATCACCCCTCCATATTCCACTTATGGACTCATTAGCTTTGGCTTGACCAATCCTGACAGGTGTCCACTAGCATCCCCTAGACACTGGAGACTTATATATACCTTACTTAGTGCCAATTACCAAAGGTGCAGTACTCCTTGATGTGCTGCTCATTAATGGAGTTGTCCCTGCTATGCCACTTAAACTTGTGGGAAAGAAGTGACTACTCACACCAGATGCCCTGTATTTAATTTATTAATTCCATCACCCAAGATGGGCAGACAGTTTATTATAAACTTTATAAAGCAAAGCAACGTTGATTTTGAATGTATGTATGTCTACTAGGACTAGATGTTTTAATCCCTTTTTAATCAGGACAGCATTGATTTCTTAGGTAGGACTGGAGGTGTCTTCATGGGTTTTCATCTGGCAGTGTTACTGCCTCCAGTACGACACATCATCAGTTGTGTACCCCGGGGTCATTGGATGTTTCGGCCTTTATCACAATACACCCTCGCCTGAGGACGGCCCACCACAGGCTAATCAGACCTGGGTGTGCGCCGCGCTGGAGGCTCCATGAGCAGCCAATACGGTCTCATTCCACTTCAGCCACAACCAATGGCTGCTTCTTATGGCGGTATCTGCCAGCTCTTTAATGGTCTTCCGCTGAGCCTGCCCACTGACTCCTACCTCCTTCAGCAGCCTCGTGGAGGAACTAGCTACGAAACCCCTGCAGCCCACCTCCACTGGACACTTTCCAGTCCCGGTCCTCTGCCTCATCTGCCAAGTTTGCATATCGCAGCTTTTTCCTTTCAAATGCCTCATCGATGGCTTCCTCCCATGGGACTATCAGCTCCACAATGAACACACGTCGACAGGATTTAGACCAAAGGACCAGGTCTGGCCGCAGGTTTGTTATTGCGATTTCAGATGGGAAAGTTAGTCTTTGATTTCAGTAGACATGCGACTGGAGACACTCTTTTGGCCGACTGCTTCTCCCCCTCAAGGACAAAAGATGTTCGTTGCTGAGAGGCAGTCTCAGCTTCCAAGGGTATGGCGTTGGTAGTTACCCTCTTGATCTCCAGTGCAGCTGCCAAGCTCCTCAACACTTGGTTGTGGCACCAGGTGTATCTGCCTTGGTTAAGGCTCGTCTTGCAACCCCCCAGGATGTGTTTAAGAGTTGCTGGGGCAGCACACTGGAGACAGGCCGGATCCTCTCCAAACCAAAGATGCAAGTTTGTTGGAGAGGGCAGGACATCATATGTGGCTCTGATGGTAAAGCTCAGCATATTGGACTCCATGTTCCACAGCTCGCTCCGAGTGATCTTTCTCCTCTCCACACCATCCCACTTCATCCAGCGGCCTTGCTTGGCTTGTGACACAGCCTTAGCACATCTGTCTCCTTCCTCCTGGTGGCGCACCTCCTCTATCACCAGGCGTTGCTGTTCTAACGGGTTAGCCTTCTGCCATGTGGGTGTTGTACTCAGGCCTAGGCCCCCTCTGCTGGTTTGGACTTGTCCCACTATAGCCCGATGTTTCAGGGCAGCCTTTGCCTGTGCCACTGCTGCTCCTGGCCTCCACCTCCTCCCTGTTAACAAGGTTGGAGCAGCGCCTCTGACCAAGGGATCCCTAGATTCTGTGAGGGTCATTTCAAGCCTTGCTTTGAAGCATTTGTACTCTTCTACCAGGCTTGATATTGGAAGAGAGAGCGCTTCGTTGCTATATAGGCCTATGCTACTGAGGCATCTGGGTAATCCAAGCCACCTCCGCACCTGCACATTCACCAGCCTCTCCAGCCATTTAGTATGGGATAGGGTGACCTCATAGATGGAAATTGGCCACATGAGGCAGGGCAACAATCCAAACTGAAAGCACCAGAGCTTCAGCTTCCCTGGGAGAGCAGTATGGTTAATTTGATTTAGGCCGTTGATAGTGTCCTGACTGAGCTGTTCCACCTGTTCGGAGTCTTTTAGCTCTGCATTGTGCCAACATCCGAGGCTTTTGATGGGCTTTTCCAGGATTGTTGGTATCGGCAAATCATTAACATGGATCCTCTCGTTGACAAGCTGGCCCTTAATGATGGAGATGCTGCGGGATTTTTCTGGTTTAATCTCCATTCATGCCCATTTGATGTTACCCTGGAGTTTGTCCAGCAGGCATCTGGTGCATGCCTTAGGTAATGTTATAATTGTCATGTCATCCATAAATGTCCTGATCGGAGGAAGACGCAGCCTGCTCTTCAAACGTTCACCTCCAACCACCCACCGTGAAGCTCGAATAATTATTTCCATTGCCATGGTGAAGGCCAGTGGGGAGATGGTGCACCCCACCATTATGCCAATCCGCAAATCTTTCCTTCCACATTTAGTAAGCTGATCTGGTGGAACTGATAGATGGTTGAGGAGTTCTTTTCCTTAGGAATCAGGATCCCACCTGCCCTTCGCCAAGCCTTAGGTATGATTCCTTTTTCCCATGCCACTTTCATCAGCTTCCAGAGGTACTTTGAGACGCCTAGGGTGTTCTTGTAGAGCCTATACGGAATGCCATTGGGCTCAGGGGCTGATGCTGATCTTGCCCGTCTTAATATGGTCTCAACTTCCCTCCATGTTTGTCCAGCTGATGCTCAGGTGGTTGGATAGGTGGCATGTCCTCTGGGATGGTGACTGGCACATGCCTCTGATTGTAGGGATCTCTGTAGAAGGCAGTCCTTGTCCGCTCTTTCTTCTTACTTTGTTTTCTCAAGTGTTTTGCTCTTTGTAGCATTACAAGGCGCTGCTTGTTGTTGCCCTGTAGTGCATCAATTCCTTTCCTTTCCTCTTCAGAGGCCTTCTTCCATTGCTTTCTCAGGCATCTTCTGTCTTTCACAAGTCGCTCCATGTCTTGCTGCCTCCTGGACTTGAGATGGACTGATGGTCTCTTCTGAGCTCTGAAGTTCTTGCTTTTCACTCCAAATCTCTCAGCGCCATAACTGTATATAATTTCTCCCATCTTGTCTAGTTTCCTTTCGATGTCCCCTTTCAGATCTTCTAAGAGATGGACGAGGTCAGAGTAAATGGTTCTCCACTCCTTTTCCTGGCAGGATTTGGGCCACAGAATTTGCAACTTTCATCCAGCCAACTTCCTCTCAATTGCTGACTGTGGTTGGATTGGGTCTGGGCTCTAGTCCATTAGTGGAGCTGTGCCTGGCTGAGCTTCTTCTGGGGTTTTGATACCCTGTGGACTGTGGTGAGTTTCCTGTCACTGGGCTTCAATCGACTGATTTGCCCTACCTCTGAAGAAGTATTGGTCAATGCAAGGTCCCCCTTGAGTGGAATAATAGCAGTAAGTATAAATATTAGCTGCAAACAATATAAATCAGTCTGAATAAAAAGCCCTAACAAAGATACACCATCGTCTAGTTGTCCAAAATCTTTACAATAGTTATATTAAAAAAATATATTTATGAAGTCAGAAAAGCAGTGTCCAAATATATGCAAAAGACAGAATGTGTGTCTGAGGACATAATTCAGTGACATAAAACAGTGTATCCTGCTTGGTTCATCTCTCTTGCCAAGTTTCCTATGTGGAGATTTCTATCGCCATGATGTTACATACTGATAATTGGTTTATTACTTTGGTGATGGACAGCTTGTCCCAAAAGCTTTAATCATAACAATATGTGCAAGCACCTTATCTTGTCTGGATTGCTTACCTATTCTGTGAGATAAACACATTCCACTTGGCATTGGTGTTGTGAATTGAATGTTCATTCTAATCTAAGATTATAATTTGAGTTAAACACTAAAATAACATAAAAAATGTGTATAAACTTAGACAAATACATAGAAGTATGAACCAAACATAAAACAAAGTCTCACGGTGCCATTCATAGGATCTCATGGAACTACTCTGTATGAAACACCTGTATAGTTCCAGAGTTCAGAAACATTTTATTATAGCTAACCTGGGCGAAACTTACAGTAAAAAGAGTTCACTGTGGCCTTTCAAGCAAACATTGGTAGTTACAAAATAGCAATTTTATCCCCCTAGGACAGGGTGGCATGCCCTGTCTGTAAGAAATGTTCCAGAAGAACTATGCACAGACTCACTCAGAAAGGCAACTCTGGGAAGGGGCTTAAAGCTATTTCAGGCCCACCAACTTTGTAAGTTAGGGTAGGATCTAGGCTGCGCTGTACTGTGTTGAAGTAATACCACTGCTTGCTTGAAGGCAACCGTGGGAAGGGGCTTAAAGCTATTTTAAGACCCGATTTACTGAGCATGGGATCAGAAGGTGAGACAGGAACAATGGCTTAACTAGTACAGGGAATTTCAAGGCCATTGTGCAGTGTGAGAGCAAGAGATAAACTGGAGGTAGGACTGGCAGGTTTGGTGGCTCTTTAAGGTGAACAATTGGACAAGCCACCTCATCTGTTAGACAGGGTTAAACACTATGGTAATGTAGTCCCAGTTGGGCTGCAGGTTTTCTTGCTGTATACTCTGTTTAACATTTTCTACTTTGTTGTAATTTCCCCCATATTATTCAACACTCCCTCCATTAAAGGTGAGCACAAGTTATCTGATTTTAAGCTAACTTGTGGTTTTTTTTTTTTAAATTGGCACAAAATCATAAGGAAATTGTTGAAGGCCTCAGACTTGCTACTCACAAGGTATTATATGTGCTCCAATAAGTTCCAAGTGGCTTATAGGCTTCCCATGGTTTTTGTCCTATGAAAAACATTCAGCCTCTTTCAGTTTGAGTTCTTCAGGTGTAAGGTATATGCATACTGACTGCATATTTTAATTCTTATTGCCCAGTCAAAAAACAGATCTGTGTTAATGCTTTTGCAAGCATTTCAGGAAAATGTCTTTAACACTAGAATCTCTGAAGCCTACAGAAAAACTTGTAATCCCAGCCCACTTTAAATTCCTTCACACCTCTCCATCAGTGTCTTTTGTTTTGTAAATGTGTCGATCAGCTACTGAAAACGCAGAACACCTGGTCTTGAACCTGGTTTCTTTGAGTTGTAAAGCAGCAGTTCTTAACTCTACACCATTCAAGAATACATATCAACCCCTTGTCAATTGACATTTGAGCGTGGGTTTTTAACTCATTGACATCAAAATTAAAATCAAATGTTTGTTTTTTTTTCTTTGGTTATATTCTTGAATAAAAGCACACGTGTTTATTTGATATTTGGACTAAAATCATCACACATTATACACTTCATGTCATTATTAGTATAACATAGAAAATTTTCTACTTTAGGTATGTGTTCAGCTTTTCTTACCTCGCAATTCCTTTCATCCTACACTTAACCAGATCTTTGTAGACATGGAACACGCATGAAATGCATGTATTCCAAATAAAGATACACTGCATTATTTACCCTATACATCTCCGAAACCTCATACACAGATAAGGAGCCTTAGCGTGAGCTGGGACAACTTTTTGCCCGAGTTGAGCTCCGTATGTGGGGGGAGGGGGGTTGGGGGTTAATGATGGGGGTGTGGAGGGGGTTTTGATGGGATAGCAGGCTGCTTGCGCTGATCGACACATTTACAGAACAAAAGACGCTGGATAGGTGTGAAGGTATATAAATTGGGCCTGGATTACGAGTTTTTTCGTAGTCTTCAGGGATTCTGGTGTTAAAACATATGAGAAGGGGGCAACAGAACTGTCCACTGTGTAATATTTCTTCCAAGAATTATGACAATTGGATCTTCAAAAAGAAATACTGAGTAACATTACTCAACAGCTGTACAATTCTAGCAGCGTTGCAAGTTTGTACTTTTAAAAGATTAGCACAAGTAATGTGGTACTATACTCATATGATATGCAGTAAACTAGCAAATATTGATAGCTAGCATCATAGCTATAAAAAACATTGTTTCAGCAAAATAACACATTAATTTATGTGGGTACCATAAAGTCCAAATGCAGTAATGGGCAATAAATTGGTTGATCTGGTATACCAAATTCCTCTTCTGGTTTGGATTAAAAAAAAAAGTTCCCTAAATTTAGACACACCCTTGTAGTTTCTGTCCTATACATGAACAAGGTAGACTAGTTTAAATATTCTGTAGCAAGGCAATTTATTTATTTATTTCACTCTAGCTTAAACAGATGTAAAGATTCCCCAACACTGCCCGGAAAAGAAATGGTAATTTTTTAGTGGCCTTTCTACACCCACAACATAATATTGAGTTCTTGTGCTCATATTTTAACCTTTTGTACAGGTAGATAATTAGTCACAGTGTGTTCATGAAATAAAAAGTCATCAAATAAAGTAATATATTTCAGGAGTAATTTTAAATGTAACATTTCTTTGGCAAAAAGAAGTTAAAGTAAATACATTTTCTTCTTATTCTTCTTTCTCACTGCAACTGCCTAAACAGAAATATCTTATTGGCCCCAGGTTATTTAATTCACTGTTTCTCCATCCATTTTAAAACAGGTTTGCTTTGAACATTTGAAACAATCTCATCCCTTTCTAGATCCAGTGTAATAACTAGATTACAAAACTGTCAAATTCCATTAAACAGTCTCATTTTAAAACTAAAGAAAGCTAGGAGAGGATTGCATGTCAGAGAACTTGCCTTCTAGCAGAGTTACCCATCACTTTATTGTGAATTTGTCGGAATGAGAACAGCCCCCTATTTCTTGTGAAAGCTCATCTGTCTGGACAAGCTCTTCTGCCTACACTCTCTCATTTGACTTCGTAATTACATTTATTATGACTGCCAACCCACCCTCATGCATGACCAATCAATTGACTTACTGAAAACAAGCAGGCACTCTTTCTTTTACTGTCTTGAAGCAATGTGGTAGCTTGTTTATGATTATTTTGACATGCATAAATTAACTTTTAGTTGCATTTTCTATAAAGTCTATTTTGTAATTTTGATTAAAATTAAAATAACTATATTTATGTTTTAATCAATTGCATATTATAAAAGCCTGGCTTGATGAGAATTTACCAAGGCCTCAGAGATCCCCTGATGTAGATCTAAAAAAGAAAGGGAAACCACACTGGAATAAAAGCACTGCTTTGACACTGGGTACCGCCAGTTTGCAAAACCAAGTGGAGAACTTGTGTACGCCAGGGTTTGAGCTACCATGAAAATGTGTATGGCTTTACGCCAAGTTTACGTTTTATACATCGCGATTTGAGTGTGGAATCAGGAGTACGCAACATTTTTGTGCGTACACACCATTTATAAAGGAGGCCTCTAGTCTGCAGAGGGAGGAAGAGAACAAGCATTAGAACACACCTTTAACCCCTGGAGCAGCAGGTAATTACAATCACCATAGACCTTAAGCTGTCCTCTGTACACACGCGTGTGACATGTGCATTTAGTGACCTGGATGTAAATTCACATAGTACAACTGGTGGGGCAAAAGTCTGACACAAAGTGCAGGTTGGTCCTGCAAGTATTCCAGAATCTATGTAAGGCACATGGTCCATAACAAAGGGGGCTCAAAATGGACAGAAAACTTTGTAAGCTCAGGGTAGGATTTAGGCTGTGCTGAAGTAATACCACTTGTTGTTTGGAGGCAACCCTGGGAAGGGGCTTAAAGGTATTTTAAGCCCCCCGACTTACTGAGCTTGGAATTAGGAGGTGACTTGACTGGTATAAGGAAATTTGAGGCCATTATGCAGTGTGAGAGTAAGAGAGAAACTGGAGATAGGGCTAACTATTTTCTGATTATGCGTCTTTTATCTATTTTTTATTTATCATGACCTTAAATTTCACCTAGCTTTTCAGGTGACAATCTGGTGACAATTTGGGGCTGAGAAGAAATTTTCACAAATTTCAATAGAAATACCAAATAATAAGGCCAGTTGTGGGACTTTTAGTATAATCACCAATGGTGATTATTCTTCTGAATTGGAACTTTAGATAGTTGTAACCAACAACAATTGTCCGTGTGGTACACTACACCTCCCATGACCAGGAATTAGACTAAGTATGTTCAAAAAAGCAGTAACGAATGGAAGTAATGGACACTTTTGCATCAGTACAGTGAAGCAAATGTATACAGTATGTACCTAGTGAAAAAATCTCACAGCTGTTTTTGTTGCTTTTTTTAACATGAAACTGAATGTTTTAAGTGTTAGAACTTTAAAACAATCTAGACAAGAACAGGCCATTCAGCCCAACAAAGCTCAACAGTCATTTTCACTTATTTTATCAAGCTGCATTTTGAAAATCCCTAAAGTCTTACTTTTTACTACACTACTTGGTACTTTGTTCCAAGTATCTATCATTCTTTGTGTAAAGAAAAACTTGCTGATGTTTGTGCGAAATTTACCCTTACCAAGTTTCCCACTGTGTCTCCGTGTTCTTGATTAACTTATTTTAAAATAATGGTCTCTATCCACTGTACTAATTCCCTTCATAATTTTAAACACTTCCATCATGTCACCTCTTAATCTTCTTTTGTTTAAACTGAAAGGCTCAGCTCTTTTAATCTATCCTCATAATTCATCCCCTGTAGCCCTTGAAGCAGCCTAGTTGCTCTTCTCTTCCCTTTTGTAGCCTGGAGACCAAAACTACACACAGTACTCCAGGTGAGGCCTCACCAGTGCGTTATAAACTTTGAGCATAATCTCCCTGGTCTTGTACTCCACACATCGTGCTACATAACCTAATATTCTGTTTGCCTTCTTAATGGCTTCTGAACACTGTTGAGAAGTTGATATCTTAGAGTCAACATTGTCTCCTAAATCCTTCTCATAAAGTGTTCTCTTAATTTTCAGGCCACCCATTCAAACCTAACATTTTTACTTCCTATGTGTAATACTTTACATTTACTGACATTAAATTTCATCTGCCACAAATCTGCCCAAGCCAGAATGCTATGAAAGTCCTTCTGTAATGATATAACGGATTCCAAATTATCTTCTAATCCACCTATCTTGGTATAATCAGCAAACTTAACCAGCTTGTTACTTATTTGCCCGTCTGAATCATTTATATATATTAAAAATAGCAGTGGCCCTAGCACCGACCCCTGTGGAACAGCACTCTTAACACTGGCCAATTCTGATAAGGTTCCTTGCACCATTACCCTTTGCTTCCTGTGTCAAGGCCAATTCTGCACCCATCTAAAAACATCACCCTGAACTTCCACTTCTTTTAGGTTGATGCCCAACACCTTATGTGACACCTTATCAAGTGTTTTCTGAAAGTCAATATAAATAATATCATATTCTCCACTTTGATCATATCCTTTTGTTGCCTCCCCATAGAATTCCAGAATGTTAGTAAAACACAAACTCCCTCTTCTGAACCCATGCTGACTGTTCCCGAAAAACTCCTGTTCTTGCCAAGTATCACTCAATCTTATCCTTAATAATTCCTTCTATTAATTTTCCTTTGATGCATGTTAAGCTTACTGGCCTATAGTTGCTTGGATCTGCCCTGTCACCCTTTTCACATAATGGGATGATATTTACCAATTTACAGTCCTTTGGAATCTCTCCAGTGCGCACTTCCTAAAAATATGTGTCATGGGTTTATATATGTACTTGCTAACCTCTTTAAGAATGCAAGAGTAAATATTACCTTGTTGCGGTGATTTGTTTGATTTCAGCCTATTTAATCTGAGCAGTACTTCTCCCTCTACAATTTCCAAATTCCTCAGTTCCTCCTTAGTAGTCCCTTTTACCTCTAGGAGGTTATCCACTTTCTCACTTGTGAAGACTTTTGAAAAATGCAAGTTTAGGGTGTCCGCTATTTCACTGTCTGTATCTTTTAATTCCCCTTTACTATTTCTGATGCATTTCACCTTGTCCTTGACTGTTCTTTTACTACTTTCACCTTATCTGCTATATTCCTCTCCATCTGCCTTTTAGCCTTCCTGATAACCTCCTTAATGGTTGCCCTCATGTTCCCATACGCTCTATAATTCACTTTGAAGTCATTAGTTTTATATGCCTTATACAGTCTTTTTCCATTGCAGCTTCTTTTTTAAATCTTTATTAATCCACTGTTGAGTTTTTTTTAATTTCCTATTAAATCCAAATTTAGGTATATATCTGTCCTGCATTACATGTAAAACATTATATCTGTTACACTGCTTCTCGACTGTCTCCACACTTATCCCACACTTATACACTTATCCCAGTCTATCCTCCTTAGACTTTGTCGCATCTGCTCAAAATTTGCCCTACCAAATTTTAATTTAACAATTTTAGTCTTTGCATTTGCACTCTTACAACATACTGAGAATTGTATTATATTATGGTCACTTGACTCTAGTGGTCCAATCACCTCTACACCCTGAAGTCTATCCTGATTATTACAAAATACTAAATCCAGACAAGCTTTACACCATGTTGATGCTTTAACGCTAGAATCCCTGAAGCCTACGAAAAACCTCGTAATCTCGGTCCACCTTAAATCCCTTCGCACCTCTCCATCAGCGTCTTTTGTTTTGAAAACGTGTTGATCAGCACAAGCAGCAAGCAGCCTGCTGTCCCATCCCCCACCTTGACGGAGCTCAGCTCGGGCAAAAAGTTCTCCAAGCTCAAGCCAAGGCTCCTAATCTGTGTGTGAGGTTCCTGGAGTTGTACAGAGTAAATAATACAGTAGATTGTTTTTTGGAATACATGCATTTCATGTGTGTTCCGTGTCTGCAATGATCTGGGTAAGTGTAGGATGAAAGAAAGTGTGAGGCAACAAATGCTAAACACATAACTAAAGCAGAAACTTTTTCTATGTTATACTAATAATGAGGTAAAGTATATAATGTGTGAAGACATTAGTCCAAATATCAAATAAACGTGTGTTTTTATCTATACTAATAAACGGCAAAGCCCTCACTCACTCACTCACTGACTGACTGACTGACTGACTCATCACTAATTCTCCAACTTCCCGTGTAGGTAGAAGGCTGAAATTTGGCAGGCTTATTCCTTACAGCTTCCTTACAAAAGTAGGGCAGGTTTCATTTCGAAATTCTACGCGTAATTGTCATAACTGGAAGCTGTTTTTCTCCATTTACTGTAATGGAGATGAGCTTGAAACCCGTGGGGGCGGAGTTTCGTCTGACATCATCACGCCTCCTACGTAATCACGCAGTACGTAGAAAACCAGGAAGAGGCCCAAAAAGCGCTTTAGAAAACATGCATTATATAATTGAGAAGGCAGCGAAACAATAAGAAGCGAGCGAGTGATATATACAAACATATTCATGAGTTCTGCTACTTCGGAAACAAAGCACAGTGTAAACCTACACTTTAAATTAAGTTCATAGACAGGCTGCCGCTGGCGTTTGTAATTTAGTGCCTGCCCATATAAGGCCGTCCGTCAGCGGCAATCCAATAGCAAACTGCCACGGGTAAATATTCACGGGTGAAGGACTGTGCTTATGCAGAGGAAGATGAGATGGTCAGGGTGGTGTTTGGCAGAAACTCAGCGAAACTGCGAGAGAAAGTTTTAAGTACCAGGACTTCGGTAGCATTAGATACAGCCATGGACATAGCACGACATGGCAACAGCACAGCTGGGAACCTTCGATGCATGTACACTGAGCGGTTCACGTGAACTGACGCAGTGCACAGACAAAAAGCAACAGTTCCGAAGAGCGCTGAACAAAAACCGAATTACACAATTGAAAAGGCAGCAAAAAAATATGAAGCGTCTGATACATACAAACATATTCATAACTGCAGCTACTGCAGAAACAAAGCACACGGTGGAAAAAGTGAATGTCCCGCTAAAGGAAGACAGTGTTAAAAAAAAAACCCGTGCATGCAGTGTGTCAGGTCTCAGATAAAGAAGAAGACGAGCTGTTTATTGATGCAGTAAGAAACGTGTATATATATACCCCGATCTACATACTCGAATAATGAATACTTTATTCGCAATCAATGATTGTTTTGGTAAAGCCATACTCAGTGTATTCATTAGATGAACGGTAAAAAAGTAAGAGCGAGGGGAGGGTGACTTATTGAGGCATGCAGGCAAAACCACATTAGCACGCGGGCTCGATGTACGAAAAAATATATCTTTTCAAGTTCTATTTAGTCCATATGTGTCAAACTCAAGGGCCACGGGCCACATCCGGCCCGGCGTGTAATTATATCCGGCCCGCGAGATCATTTTATATACTGTATTATTGTTATTAATGGCCCGGGTATATGAAGCGCTGGTAACACAATAAACTACAGATCCCATAATGCAGCGCTTCAGCTGCCTTGCCGAACACTTACCGCGTTAATCAAATCTAGCTTGCAAGTTATTGCGAAGCTAGCCCACACGATGCTTAAGAGAAAAGTTGATTCTGAAAATAGAGCCTTTAAAAACCGATGGGAGGCTGAGTATATGTTTACTGACATTGCCGTTAAACCCGTGTGTCTCATTTGTGGAGCTAATGTGGCTGTAATTACAGAATTTAATCTAAGACGGCACTATGAGACAAAACATCAGGGTAACCTGAAAGACCTGAATGCAATGCAGAAGATACAGAAAGCAGAAGAATTAAATAAGAATCTGACACTTCAGCGGACGTTTTTACCCGTGCACAATCACAAAGTGATTTCAAGTGAAGCTGCTTTTATGGGAGACACAAATGCACCAGTGCAACTTGCCCCACTTTCCCTGTTGCCAAGTAATGTTGAACCAAGTCGTCACTACGGTGTTCCCAAATACGCACTTTGCTGATAAACTGAGCGCACTGAGTTTGCACGGCGCTTTGGTGACTTTGAAGAACAAAAAAAGTCCGTCTACATGCGGCTCGAACCTTGTGCATGTTTGGTAGCACATATCTGTGTGAGAAGCTCTTCTCAGTGATAAAGACTAACAAAACAGCACACAGGAGTCGCCTCACTGATGAGCACCTGCAGTCCATCCTGAGAATCTCCACAACACAGAACCTCACACCAAACATAAACGAACTTGTTGCCAAAAAAAGATGCCAGGCGTCCAGCTCTAAAATGACATATGAGCAAAGACAACTGAATGATTTGATTTGTTATTGCTGAAAGGAACACATTTTATTTATATTTCCAGGTTTTGTTATGCAGCATGTTCATATTTGAATTTGTATAATTTTGACAGGATATATTTTTATGGAGAGCAAAATCTTTTGGGATATTTAAAATCTAAGTTTATTTTTTATATAAAATTACATAAGAGTAAAGAAATTTGAATGTTTGTTCTTTTAACGTTTACTTTATTTCTAACTTGTATAATTTAGACAGGATATATTTTTATGGAGAGCAAAATATTATAAGTTGTTTAAGGTTTGAGTTGATTTATTCAGGAATAATATTCCTGTCTGTTTTTACCATTCCTACCAAAGATATTTCTGTCGACTAAATAAAAATTCCTTCTATTTAAATTTTAAATAGAACTTGAACAAATACGATAGTTCATAATATCCACGCAGACTTGCACGTAAGAGCGGGAGTTATCCATTTTAACAAGCAGCGTCTTGCACTTATACGAAATAGCTGTGTGTGTATATATGTAGATATGTATGTATATGTATATATATGTTTATATATGTGTGTGTGTATGTATATATATATGTATTTGTGTGTATATATGTGTGTGTATGTATGTATGTATGTGTGTATGTATATGTATGTGTATATATGTAGATATATATATATGTATGTATATATGTGTGTGTGTATATATATGTGTATATGTATAGATATGTATATATATATGTTTATGTGTGTGTGTGT
>JANRMT010062818.1:38361857-38408720 GCA_026402145.1 Polypterus bichir lapradei | reverse complement strand
TATATATATATATATATATATATATATATATATATATATATGACAGCAACACTCATCACTCACAACAGTGACAAAACAATTACATTGACAATCATGTTACGTTAGTTTCAAAATGTTTCCTTTTCTTTTTCATTGCTTCTTTAACACACTACTTCTCCGCTGCGAAGTGCGGGTATTTTGCTAGTTCAAGAATATATTCAAAGAAAAAAACATTTGATTTGGATGTTTCAGGCACTAAGAAGCACCAATCATTTTTTTTATTTGATACACTCTATTAATCCCCAAGGGGAATTTGTCTTTTTTCATGACCTTTGGAGGCCAGAACGCTGGGTCAGCCATTGTGCAGCACTGCTGGAGAGTTAAGGGCCTTGCTCAAAGGCCCAATGAAGTAGGATCCCTTTTGGCACTAACAGGATTTGAACCAGCAACATTCTAGATTCTAGCACAAATCTTTAGCCTAAGAGTCACCACTCCACCTTATCATCAGAATACTTGTTTAATTTCGCCCATCACTTACATCTTACCTCTTGTAAATGTTTTACAATATGTTATTCCTCTAACCCCTTTTGTGACTTCTGTTTTCTAAATGTTCCTTGAACTTTCCTCCTCACATTTTGGCATATTTCCCCTATGCCCCTCCCTATTCATCTTCTGTCCTAAACTCTCCCTCTCTCATCAATATTACCTGTCGATATTGTAAGGTATCTAAACTCTTTTAGGACTCCCCCAATGGGATGACACGCTGAAAAGCATCCCAAAGCACAATCGCCGCATCTGTGGAAGACAGCTTATCCATTGCCAGGGCAACCGCAGGCTCCCAGCGTGTCAGCAGCTCATTGTGGAAGCAAATCCGAACTGACCGCAGTCGCTCTATAATTGCTGTCATTGGTGGGAATTACAAGGAACATTATAAATGCAGGGAACAGTATTACTTGGCCACTAACCTGGCCATGACCCTGGCCATGATTGCTTTGTCTGTGTATAGGAGAATGGTATATCCTACTACAATAAATAACCGTGCTCTTCCTGTTTCAAGCTGAATAAAGCTGGCTTTGCTAAAGTACTGAGACTCAGCCTCGTGTTTTGGAGTGCAAGACAGGGATTCACACATCACAATATTCTTCTCTTTTCCCTCATTTTCCTTCTCCTGGACTTTCCAATGCTCTCTCTTAATCTAATCCAGCAAAAGCTGTTTTTCCTGAGAATCTTCACCACAAAAATGCCATTGGCTTCTTAATGAAAAGCCCCTCTTGCCTTCACTGTTGATTCTTGAAAGTCTTCATTTTATGACCTGATTCTTCCGGCACTCTTGACATTGAGGATCTAATATCAGAAAATTACTTTCTTTTTTCTCACAGCTTCATTTAGTCATCTTCTCCCTTACTCATATAACTGTTTCCCGCAGGATAGGGGTGGGGAGTAAACACTAGTAGACAAGGATGTTTTTATCTTTAAATTGTATACATTCCTGTTTCTTTATTAATTTAATTTATTCTCTTCAATAAATGTTTAAGCAAAAAAGTGACAGCCATCATTATGAGAGAGACGCACAGAGTGTGTTGGACGCAGAGAGAGACAGGTGTTTGTTGTTTTGTTTGTTTTTTTTTTTGTAATATTGCTGTCATCACCTAGAGAATGAAGCATTCTAATGCAGATTGTTTTGTGGGGGTACCAGATCTCCAAATACAATTCAGTGTTTCCTGCTTGGAAATATATTTCTCAAATTAGGTTTGTGTGTTTCTACATTAACTATACTTTTATCAAGTCATTTCAGCATTTTAAATAGCTCACAAATTAGTTACAATTAATTTGATAATAACAAGCAATCGCTGTGGAGTTATAGTTGCCAAAGAAGAAGTGAAATAAATAGTTTAGGTGTAGGAACACAATTGAAGGATGAGCTATAAAGATGAAGGCAATAAGGGCTATGGACAAGATGTGTCATCAGTGAAAAAAAGGAAGGCAACCAATGCAGACATCGGGTGATGATGCTAACTACACACAAACGACTATTGGCTCAGGATTGAGGCCTTCAGTGAGAATATAGCACAAACATCTGCACTACAGTGCCACATAGTTGTAAAATATTATTTACATTTTTAACTAATAAATTTGGTTGGTTAACATCAGTTACTTCTAGAATCAGATTGGGGTTCTACTTTGTTTCTACTTTCACTTTAAATTGCTTTTCATTTTTAGAAAAACATTGGTGGGCAAGTGTTTGTACTTTTTAGAATACTAAAAAAAGAGAAGCCGAAATAAGGAACCAGTTACAGGTGGAAAGATTATACAGATTTGTACTGGGAAAAGGAGTTTTTTATGATATGTTTTCAGTATTTCACACAACAGTGTCCATCCACCCTTTAGGGATGGTTATAATAGGAAGGCAAAGACAATTTTTATTTGAACCTATCTTGTACTGATGCAGTTGATTATATAATAATGTACTTTTAAATATGTTCCTAAATGTGCTAGGGCATACCCTGTAGGCAGTGTTCATATGAATGAGATTTGCTGCATGCAATTTTGACAGTCTTACTGGAAAATGAAGGAAGATAGTGGATTTCATGCAAAGGAGGAAAATCTAATTTATCTGTATTCAAGAAATCAAATGTAGAGTACCAAGTGCCAGACAGATGAGAGATTGATATAAAGTTTTACAGTGGTGGCAAAAAATGGCACCGTGGCATATGTAATCAGGCATAATGATTGACTTACACTATTAAAAGTTGTGGTTAAAGAAGCAGTGGTCAATATAGTTTCAGTATGTGCTTCTCATATTGAATATATACAGAATGAGAAGGACACAGTCTATTAAAACTTGAAAGTAATGGTGAGGACATATAGTAATTGATATGGATATGAATGCCCATGCTGCTAGATATGAAGGTGCTCATGGAAGGATGGGATATGGTACACAAAATAAGTATGGTGACAGTCTGCTAGACATGATTGTTACTAACTGCAGAAATGACAAACTAAAATAAGACAAAATGTTAAGGACCAAAACATGGGAACTAAAAAGAGAATATGAATGTCAAGTGAAAAGTTTTCTTTCCTTTTAATTTTCTTCCTTTTTAGACATTTTGGTGTGTGTTCAGATCACAGTGTTTCTATCTATCTATCTACCTATCTATCAAGCTAGCATCTGTAAAAAGCCAGTTTTCCTGCTGAGGACAAGTAAGTAAAGGTCTATATCTATCAAATTAAAGCGACCCAAGAAGTGAAGGCTCAGTAGGTGACTTGGAAGGGCTTAATATTGTGCATTACAGCAGTGGCGAAGAAAGTGTGTGGTGTGACAAGAGGCCAAAAATGACAGGAGAGATGCTTGGTGGTGGATGGATGAAAGCCAAACAGCAACACAGGAAAAGAAAATAGCCCTCATAAAATGGCAGGGAAATTGACAGTGTGCAGCTTTGAAATGAACATATAAAAGTGCTTCCAAAGAAGCAAAAAGCAAAGTGGCAAGAGACAAAGGTGAATAAGAATTTAGCACAAAAGACAGGAAGGTAAAGATATAGAAAAGAGCCAAGGCCAGACAGAAAAGTAGGTAAGGCAGACATTCAGTTAACACCATCAAAGATAAAGATGGTAACATATTGACCGATGAGGATGCAATTAGAGCTAAATGGAGAACTTATTTTGATGAACTAATTAATGTGGAAAATCCTAGGAGACTACTGGAACAAGCTGACACTGTGGATGGACCAGAAAACAAAATTATGTGTAAAGAGTTTGAATTGGCAATAAAGCAGATAAGAAATAACAATGCACTGGGTCCATCAGGATCAGCTATGAAGACACTTAAGGCTGTTGGCCAGGATGGTGTTGACTGATTGTAGAACATCCTAAATAGTTTCTTGAATGATGAGACTATATCTGAGAGAGTGAAACAGTGAAAATCTATAAATAAAAAAGATTATCATCTGAAATATGGAAAGCACAGAGGAATTAAGTTTTTGGAAATGGATTGAAGGTGTATGAAACAGTGACTGAGTGACACAATCAAACAAGAGTGAATATACATCCAAATCAGTTTGGTTTCAAGCTGGGGTTAAGTACAAATGATGCCATTTTTTTTACTGAGGCAAGTTCAAGAGAAATATTGGCGGGGAGTAATAAGCAGTATTAGAAATTTATTGGTTTAGAGAATGTTTTCAAATGAGTACCAGGAGAAGTGGTGTATTAAAGTCTAGGAAGAAAAGGAATTTTTGAGAAATTAATTTGAGTTGTCAAATTTGTGTATGAAGGAGTTAAAACAACAATTAGAAATTGAAATGGAAATGCACCAGTCTTTTTAATCTGGGTTAATTTACATGAAGGCTCTTGTCTCAGACCATTACTTTTTATCATTGCCATGGATGCAGTCAGTGAAATTGTCCAAAGAAGTTCCATGTGACATGTTATATGCTAACAATTTGATTGTAGGAGAAGACTCTGCCACTAAACTGTAGGAAAGGTTTAACCAATGGCAAAATGCATTAAAATGTAAAGGACAAATGGTAAATAAATAAATAAATAAATAAATGGTAAATGCCAGCATATCTGAAACAATGGCATGCTCAAAAATAGATAAGCCCTTAGCAATCACCACAGAGGAAATATGCTGAAACAAGTGAAAATGGTTAAATAATTGGGATCAATGATGAGCGCTAAAGGAGGATGTGAGGCAGATTTCAGACATAGGATTAATTAAGTGAAAATATCTGATTGGATTCTATATGATTAGAAAATGCCAATTAGTGTTAACAGGAAGTTGTACAAAACAATGATTAGTCTGCTGTTGTCTTAAGGAGCAGAAATATGGATAATGAGAAGAAAAGAGTAGGAACTCCAGGAAAGAACTGAGAATAGAATGCTGAGATGGATTATGTGAGTCTCTCTAAAGGATAATAAGGAATGAGGAGATTTGCTACACTTTTTGTGTTGCTTGTATTACAAACAAGCTGCATGAGGCACATATGAGGTGGTTTGGTCATGTGCAGCACAAAGAACAAAATGACTGCGTCAAAAGAATTATGAAGGCAGACATTATAGACATGGCAGGCAGAAAAAAAAGATGGATGGATACAGTGAACCTAGATCTGAAGGCACTTCATCTCACAGCAGAAGTTTGGAAGACAGAAGTGAATGTTGAAGGAAAACCTGTGTGGCTGACTCTTCTCCAGCGAGGAATTTTAACATCCTAAAGGGAGGAAGAGAGAAAGAGAGAGAGAGAGAGAGAATAAATGTGCTCAAAAGAAAGCTAACATCAAAGTAATGACACAAGCACAATTTGAAGCTGAGATTACATTTTCCAGTAGTGTTAGGAAACATTATTTTACATCTGTAATTATAAATGTAAAGAGTCTGTAGCAGGCATAAGGTTTTATACCATGCCTGTGGGCCTACGGGCCTTTTGAGTGTGTAAAACAGCTTTAAGAAAACAGTGCTTATTAAGTACTGCACCATACGCTTAAGGGGTACAGAAGAAGAAATTAAGAACCTTTAAGTATAGAAAGAAGAAGTAAAGAACTTTTAAGTACAGAAATAGCTAAAGCTTATCAAGAAAAGCTAAGTTGAGAGAAGATACATTTTCCCTTTTTTTGCCTTTAATTTTACGTGTGTAACTACTTCTCCTTTATTCTTGTGTGGATTATTTGCTTTCACTAAATATTTTTAAAATGAACTTTTGGACTGAGAGATTTCTTTCGGGAAGCGTTTTACCAGTACTTGATCTTGCCTTACACTTCGGCGGCTACACTAAAGTTTAAAACCTGCCTAAGATTGAAACCTGCCTAAAATTGAAAATTGGCTTGGATTAAAAATAACCTGCGTATTCTACGCCTGAAATCAGACTGCGACGAAAGAACGCAACGACAACTTGGAAAGACTCGACAGGTACTTTTAATCTTTTATCGGAGTTTGACATATGTGAGAATTGCTAGTGCTCCTCGCGAGACTGTATAAATTATAAAGGATCTTAAGTACAACACCTAATAAGATCGCCATGGCACCTGATTCCGGCATTCAGGGGAAATATCAGAGAAACGTGACTGAAAGTCGCTTTGAATACGACGTCACAAAGGACCATCTTCATGACAACAGAAAGCCATTCAATTCAGTGACAACTAAATTTCAATCAGAAATGGATTACAAATACAAACGATTATTTGATGCGATGACGTACGTAAAGAATTTACAACAAAAGGAATCTGACTGTGAAATTGTAGAATCAATTATCAAGAATCAGTTCTTTAACCTGAGAAAGGATTATAAAAGGTTAAGCGACAAACTTTCATCCTTCCAGAGCAACGAAGATAAACTGAGAATGATACAAAGGGACTTTGATGCTAAAATGGAAACTTTTCGTACATTTTCAGGAAATACATTGGATTTGATATTAGAAGTACGTCAAAGTAAAAGCCTCAACCAGCAACCTGGCTTTTCTGGTAACCAATTCATGGATTACAGAACGAAAGATGACATTTCTCCTACAGTTAAAGACTCCCAAATCTCCGCAAAATGTAAAAGTCACGCAAGTTCAGCGGCTACTTCAATTAGTGCCATCAGATCTCAAGAGGCAGCACAAGCTGTGCTTTTGGCTAAAGCAGGGAACCAAAGAAGGCAACAGGCCCTAGATATGGAAGAGATGCAGTTGAAAGCCAAAAGAGGAGCTGAAGAAATACAGTTTATACTGTAGCACAGCTGAAAGCTGAAAGAGATCAATTGGCTTTGGAGGCAGCTATCACAGAATCCGAAGCAAAATTGAGAGCTCTTAAAAGATGCAATCGAAGTTCAGATAAACCAAATCCCCATAATGTTCCTCGGAAGCCAGATGTGAGAAGCGCAAAACCACAAGATGCAAATGTTGGTGACTTTCCACGTAACAACGAAAATAAAAACAATTCTCAGCAACTGCTTTATGATCAACAAAATAAAGCACCTGCACCTCCTTAACAACCACTTTATGATCAGCGTTACGATCATCAGAAAGAACAACAGTATAAGACTCAAGTGCCTTATGTGCCATACAGTAAGATCCCAATATTTGACGGTGATCCCTTGAAATATGTGGATTTTATTGGAGCATTTGACCAAGCTATCGATGAAGTGATAGAGAATCCGCGAGATAAATTGGACGTATTGGCACAGTTTACTAAAGGTTCACCTCACGAGATTGTTGAAAACTGTAAATACTTGTCACCATTAGAAGGTTATCAAAAAACCAGAATGAAACTCGAAAGTCTTTATGGAAACAAGCTACCGAAAGCAGATGCATATATGAGAAAAGACAAAGGGCGGCCACAAACAAAGCCAAACGATGGAGAAGGTCAGAGCGATTATGCGAACCTTCTCGGTGGATATACGAACATTATGCCCAACTTACAAAGTGGACAACAATTTGAAAGTAATGATAACCTTCGTACTAAAGTCTCCAAACTTCCTCAAGACCTACTAGCACCGTGGCAATGCAAAGTTCAGAGTATTGAAAGTACGGAGAGCAGGCGAGCCCTTCTTGCCGATCCAGTGAACTTCCTGGACGAACAGATAACACCAGCTTTGAATCCTGTGTACGGTTCAGCTCCACAAAGCCATACCTTCAAGAAGGAAAAGGACAAAACTGATCAAGAGAAGTATCCTTTGAAAGGCATTCTGAGAGAAAGCAGTTTTGTTACAAATTTTTCCGCTTCTGACGAAAAAAAGGGATACAGACACCTCAGTTAAAAAGGCGTAGACGGCTGAACGTACAAGCGGTAAGCACTGTCTTTTTTTGCAATGAAAATCACGATCTTAATGAATGCAGTGCAATTCAGAAATTAACTTATGAAAGTAGAATTGACTTTTTAAAATCTAAAAGCTTATGCTTTAAGTGCCTTAAACAAGGACATTTTAGTAAAGACTGTAAAGAAAAGATTAAATGCAAAATATGCTCTCATTTACATCCAGTCATTCTGCATATGAATAAGGAAAAAGGCACCAATAATAAAGCCACACCTCCTAAAGTGGAGAACGTTAAGTTGGAAGAGAAGAACATTTCGTCTGCCCATACTTCTGTTGAACCATTAGAGACTTGTACTGATACCGGGGCCGGTAAAGAGTGTGTCATAGCTGTGACTCCAGTTAAAGTTAAGTCTGAAACGAGTGAAAAATGTGTAGAGACGTATGCACTAAAAGACTCTGGCAGCTCAGCTACATTTTGTACAGAAAGTTTGCAAGGGCAGTTAAATCTTTCTGGAAGAAAGTCTCACATCTACATCAGTACTGTAGAAAGAGACAAAGTAAATCGACATAAATTAGTAAAGTGTACAGTCTTAATGGAATTACAAGTCTGTGGGATCGAGGAAAATACATTTTTACATTTTTTTAACTTAACAGAAGTATACACAGTGAACTCTGTACCAGTGAAAAGGGAGAACATCCCTACACAAGAAGATGTCAAGAAATTGTCTTATCTAAAAGATATGCATCTCCCCCAGATAAATGCTGACCAAAGCAATAATACTGTAACTACAATTCTATTATTAATATTGTTACAAATATACAAATGCCGGTAAAGTCATGGAGCCATGGAAAATTGTACATAGTGAAGGTGAAAGACTTTATGCTGTGAAAACATTCCATGGGTGGATTGTTAATGGATTGATAAAGGACTCAGACAAAGAAAGAATGCAAAGATGTTCAGTCAATCATGTGACAATAATAGAGAGAGAACAAATGTTACTCCAGCAATACAATTTAGACTTTCCAGAGCACAGTTGTGTGGAAAAGGAGGAAATGTCACAGGAGGACATTAAATTCATGCGCATAGTCTCAGATACTGCCAGACTAATGGATGGACACTATTGTATTAATCTGCCTATTAAAGATAAGACTCTTAAAGTGCCAAACAATTGTTGTGTTGCTGAACAATGTATTTTTGGACTTAAAAGGAAACTTACAAAGTATCCAACATTCCATGAGGATTATAAAATTTTCATGAAAGACATTTTAGACAAAGGATATGCCATCAAGGTACCCACTGAACAGTAAACCCTTGAAAAAGAGAGAGTGTGGTACATACCTCACCATGGAGTATATCATCCAAAGAAAAATAAGATCAGAGTCTTTTTTGACTGTACAGCCACTTACCAAGACTTTTCCTTAAATGAACAGTTGCTGAAAGGACCTGATTTAACTAATACACTCATTGGAGTTCTTACAAGATTCAGAGAGGAACCAATTGCTCTTATGGCAGACATTAAATCAATGTTTTATCAAGTGAAAGTTCCAGATGAAGACACAGATCTTCTTCATTTCTTATGGTGGCCTGAAGGTAATCTAAATAATGGACTAGAGGAATACAAAATGACAGTGCATCTTTTTGGTGCTACTTCATCACCCAGTTGTGCCTCTTATGCCTTACGAAGAATAGCAGAGGATGCAAGAGGAACAGCTCCAGAGGAAGCAGTTATCACTGTGCTGCACAAGTTCTGTGTCAATGACTGTTTAAAGTCAGTTGCTACAGAAGAACACGAAATAAAATTGGGCAAAGATCTTCAAACCCTGTGCTTAAACGGAGGATTTTATCTTACAAAATGGATAAGTAATAGCCGAGCAGTCTTGTTGTCCATTCCTGAAGAAGACAGGGCAATAGATCAAAAAGACTTGGACTTAAGTCATGATTTGTTACCAGTTGAAAGAGCCTTAGGTTTACAATGGGGCACACAGACTGACAGTTTCAAGTTCCAGGTAAAGCTGCAAGATAAGCCTGCTACAAGATGTGGTATTCTGTCAGTGGTCAGTTCAATATATGACCCACTTGGATTTTTAGCACCAGTCATACTGCCTGCCAAGCTTATTCTAAGAGAACTGTGTAAAGAGAAATATGTATTGGATCAAGAAGTGGAGTTTAAGTATGTCCGGCAATGGATAAAATCGATGGACGATTTGCAGCTACTTGTGGATTACAGTGTAGACAGGTGCATTAAACCGCCTGGATTTGGGGAAATAATGTCTGCACAAATGCATCATTTTGGAGATGCCTCAGAAAATGGGTATGGCACTGTTTCCTACCTCCTTCTGACTAACAAAGAAAATGAGAGACATTGCTAATTTTTAATGGGGAAATCAAGAGTGGCACCACTAAAACCTGTCACTATACCAAGGTTAGAAATTACAGCAGCAGTGGTAGCAGTCAAAATGGACAAAATGTTAAAAGAAGAACCACAGATTCACCTGCAAGAATCAATCTTTTGGACTGACAGCACCACAGTACTAAGGTACATTGCAAATGAAAGTGCACGCTACAAAACTTTTGTTGCCAACAGAATTGCAGTGATAATAGAGCACACATAACCCTCGCAATGGAGATACATCACATCTGCACAAAATCCTGCAGATCAGGTATCAAGAGGTTCGACAATAGAAAGCTTCATCAAAAGTAAGACTTGGATACAAAGCCCAAACTTCCTGCTACAGCCAGAGTATGAATGGCTTAAGAGACCGGATGAAGTGGACCTGTCTACTAGCGATGATCCGGAAATCAAAAGGTGTGTAGTAAATTTTGCAAGTGTAGAAGAAAAAATTGAACCAGTAAAAACACTCATGGAGCACTATTCAGAATGGTATAAATTAAAGAAAGCAATAGCTTGGTTCCTTAGGTTCAAAGAAGTGCTACTGCATCTGAAAGAAGAGAGAAAGGCAATTCAATGTACAGTCAGTCAGTCTTGACATAGCCCAGAAAGACAAAAAACACTAATCACGGAACATATGAAGGAATACAAATCAACAATGAGACTAAAGTCACTGTCTCTAAATGACTTGTCTAAAGCAGAAGACGGACTTATTCACCTCAGTCAACTACAAGCTTACCCAGAGGAGGTTAAAGCCTTGCACAAAAATCAGCTTGTAAAGAAAGGTAGTAAAATCAACAAACTGGACCTAGTACTGCAAGAAGGAATATTGAGAGTTGGAGGAAGACTCAGCAAATCAGCTATGCCAGAAGAGGCAAAACACCCTGCAGTTTTTCAGAAGAATTCACATATTGCTACTCTCATTATGCAATAAGTTCATAAAAAAATTTGACATTGTGGACATAATTATAAGATGCTACACCCTAAAACTCCTGGGTAAAGGGTCAAGTCATGAAGACAATGCCAGATGCAAAAGGGTCGGTCAGAAGGGTTTGTGTGTAAACCAAGACCAGCACACTGGACAGACCTGTGAACAAACTGTGCCTGTTCCAGGAAGCAGCAAATGATTGAAATTATTAATTTTTCTTTTTGCATGCCTAATTTTAATTGTGTTTGTGTTTTCACAGTAGAATTTAAGTTTTAAGTTTCTTAAGTTTGATTTAAGTTCAGTAAATTAGTGAAGGCTCTTATTAAGTAATGTTAAAGTAATTGATTTCTGCCCTAGCATAAACAATTAGGGGCCGGATGTGTAAGAGCCATTTTCCTAGTTCTATAAGATTCATGAATATTTTACTAGATGACAAAGCATAATCTATGGGAGGTTCCTAACACCCCCGTAAGTAGAATTGTATTGGTATATTCTTGCCATCTGTAATAGTTTTGACTAAACATTATTCTTCAGTTAGTGACCAACCTTGTCATGTGTAAGGTGTAGAAGGCATAAGGTTTTAAACCGTGCTTGCGAACCTACAGGCCTTTTGAGTGTGTGAAAACAGCTTTAAGAAAACAGTGCTTATTTAAGTACTGTACCGTATGCTTAAGTATAGAAAGAAGAAGTAAAGAACTTTTAAGTACAGAAATAGCTAAAGTTTCTCAAGAAAAGCTAAGTTTAGAGAAGATACATTTTTCCTTTTTTTTCCTTTTATTCTACGTGTGTAACTATTTTTCCTTTATTCTTGTGCAGATTATTTGCTTTTAACTTTCACAAAATATTTTTAAAACAAACTTTTGGACTGAGAGATTTCTTTCGGGAAGCGTTTTACCTGTACTTGATCTTGCGTTACACTTCAGCAGCTACACTAAAGTTTAAGACCTGCCTAACACTTTGGTGGCTACAAATGTAAAACTTTGAAAACAATACCCATTATACTGCCTTAAAAGGCAGGTCGGCCTGGAACCACTTTCCAACTCAATTGCACATGGCTGCTATACAGTGCATCCGGAAAGTATTCACAGCGCATCACTTTTTCCACATTTTGTTATGTTACAGCCTTATTCCAAAATGGATTAAATTCATTTTTTTCCTCAGAATTCTACACACAACACCCCATAATGACAATGTGAAGAAAGTTTACTTGAGGTGTTTGCAAATTTATTAAATATAAAAAAATCACATGTACATAAGTATTCACAGCCTTTGCCATGAAGCTCAAAATTGAGCTCAGGTGCATCCTGTTTCCCCTGATCATCCTTGAGATGTTTCTGCAGCTTAATTGGAGTCCACCTGTGGTAAATTCAGTTGATTGGACATGATTTGGAAAGGCACACACTTGTCTATATAAAGTCCCACAGTTGACAGTTCATGTCAGAGCACAAACCAAGCATGAAGTCAAAGGAATTGTCTGTAGACCTCCGAGACAGGATTGTCTTGAGGCACAAATCTGGGGAAGGTTACAGAAAAATTGCTGCTGCTTTGAAGGTCCCAATGAGCACAGTGGCCTCCATCACCCGTAAGTGGTAGAAGTTTGAAACCACCAGGACTCTTCCTAGAGCTGGCCAGCCATCTAAACTGAGCGATCGGGGGAGAAGGGCCTTAGTCAGGGAGGTGACCAAGAACCCGATGGTCACTCTGTCAGAGCTCCAGAGGTCCTCTGTGGAGAGAGGAGAACCTTCCAGAAGGACAACCATCTCTGTAGCAATCCACCAATCAGGCCTGTATGGTAGAGTGGCCAGACGGAAACCACTCCTTAGTAAAAGCCACATGGCAGCCCACCTGGAGTTTGCCAAAAGGCACCTGAAGGACTCTCAGACCATGAGAAACAAAATTCTCTGGTCTGATGTGACAAAGATTGAACTCTTTGGTGTGAATGCCAGGTGTCAAGTTTGGTGGAAACCAGGCACAGCTCATCACCAGGCCAATACCATCCCTACAGTGAAGCATGGTGGTGGCAGCATCATGCTGTGGGGATGTTTTTCAGCAGCAGGAACAGGGAGACTAGTCAGGATAAAGGGAAAGATGACTGCAGCAATGTACAGAGACATCCTAAATGAAAACCTGCTCCAGAGCGCTCATGGCTTCAGACTGGGGCGACGGTTCATCTTTCAGCAGGACAACGATCCTAAGCACACAGCCAAGATATCAAAGGAGTGGCTTCAGGACAACTCTGTGAATGTCCTTGAGTGGCCCAGCCAGAGCCAGACTTGAATCCGAATGAACATCTCTGGAGAGATCTTAAAATGGCTGTGCACTGACACTTCCCATCCAACCTGATGGCGCTTGAGAGGTGCTGCAAATAGGAATGGTCGAAACTGGCCAAGGATAGGTGTGCCAAGCATGTGGCATCATATTCAAAAAGACTTGAGGCTGTAATTGCTGCCAAAGGTGCATCAACAAAGTATTGAGCAAAGGCTGTGAATACTTATGTACATGTGATTTTTCAGTTTTTTTATTTTTAATAAATTTGCAAAAACCTCAAGTAAACTTTTTTCATGTTGTCATTATGGGGTGTTGTGTGTAGAATTCTGAGGAAAAAAATGAATTTAATCCATTTTGGAATAAGACTGTAACATAAAATGTGGAAAAAGTGATGCGCTGTGAATACTTTCTGGATGCTGTGAAAGTAAGCGACTCGACACACGTAGAAAAAGGTTTGGGGCAGCCACCCGTATAATATTCCCAGCTGCAAAGGATTCTTTTAAGTTTAGTTAACGATGATGATAGTACGAGTCCAAAACAGAACTGGTGAAGGTTTGAAAAGATGGCGGTTTTAAATGGTCAGACAGGAAGTGACGTATGTTAACTGGAAGTGATGTGGGTTGACCGGAAGTGATGTTTCTCTTACATCAGCCTGGGAGCCGGGACCGGAAGTGACAATCTTCTGGGCTCCGGAACTGGAAGTGACGTTTTCCTAGGCGCCGGAACTGGAAGTGACGTTCTTCTAGGCGCCGGAACTGGAAGTGACGTTCTTCTAGGCGCCGGAAGTGGAAATGACGTTCTTGATTCAGATAGGTTTTCCTGCGGCTGGTCTGTAGAGATAGCAGGAGAAGGTTTAATGCACCCTGCCCTCCCCTGGCCTGGCGTGGAATTACCATTACTTGGTCCACACCACGTCCTCCTGTTCGCACGTGTGTGACATGGCCCCGCCCTCAGCCCAGACCCGTCAGGTCAGGCGTACCGGTCCGAGAAGTCATGGCATCTAGAAAGGGCATCGGCATTGGCTTGCAGAACACCCCGGCGATAAACGACCGAATACTTATATGGCTGTAGATCCAAAAACCACCTCGTGACCCGCGGATTGGACTCCCTGTGCAAGGCTATCCACTGTAAGGGTGCATGGTCCGTCACAAGAGTGAATTCATGTCCCAAGAGGTAGTATCTCAGCTGAGTAATCGCCCATTTAATAGCCAAAGCCTCCCGCTCCACTGCCGCATGCCTAGTTTCCCGATCCAACAGTTTCCGGCTCAGGTACATAATGGGGTGTTCAACTCCATCGACGCTCTGGCTCAGCACGGCTCCAAGACCTGTTTTCGAAGCATCCGTCTGGAGAATGAAAGGTAAAGAGAAATCTGGTGCCTTTAATATAGGAGCTGACGTAAGGGCCAGTTTCAAGTCACTGAATGCAGCCTCTGATATCTCATCCCATACCACATGATTAGGTCGACCCTTCTTTGTGAGGTTTGTCTAGGGCGTAGCTTTCTCGGAAAACCGGGGTACAAACCGGCGATAGTAACCTGCTAAGCCGAGAAATGCCTGAACTTGCCTCTTGGTTATCGGACGGGGACAATTTACAATGGCATCTATTTTAGAACACTGTGGTCTCACCATACCACGGCCCACTAGATAGCCTAAATATTTGGCCTCGACCAACCCAAAGTAACATTTTTTCATGCTGATATGCTGATACGAAGCCCAGCTTCTGCCAGTGTCCGCAATACAGCTTCAACCTGCAGTATGTGTTCCTCCCAGGTGTTGGAATAGATGACAACGTCATTCAAGTAGGCAGCACTATATGAATTATGAGAACGGAGCACTTTATCCACCAGACGTTGGAAGGTCGCAGGTGCCCCATGTAATCCAAATGGGAGGACACGATATTGCCAGTGACCGCTAGGGGTGCTAAACGCTGTCTTTTCCTTAGCGGAGTCCGTTAAGGGAACCTGCCAGTACCCCTTAGTCATATCTAAAGTAGTCAAAAATTTGACATGTCCTAGCCGCTCGAGGAGGTCATCCACTCGTGGCATTGGATAGGCGTCAAATTGGGAGACTTGGTTAAGCCGATGGAAGTCATTGCAAAACCTCCAACTTCCATCGGGCTTACTGACCATAACAATAGGACTGGACCAGGGACTATAACTTTCCTCAATCACACCTAGCTCCAGCATTCGTCTGATCTCCAACTCCACTTCAGCCTTTATTGCCTCGGGAATTCTGTATAGGCGTTCTCGGACTATAATCCCAGGTTTCGTCACAATGTCATGCGCAATCAGGGAGGTCTGACCTGGCTTTTCACTGACTACCTCAGGGACAGACAGGATAGCTGCTTCGAGCTCCTGAGGTTGTTGGCAAGTCAAATTATCTCCAAAATTAAGGTGTAATTGATGAGCGAAGAGAGAGCGGAGCTGTCAGGAGGAGGGTCCGGAATCCCTGTCCTTCCACGATTTCAGCAGATTGATATGATAAATCTGCTCGCTGGGTCGACGATTTGGTTGTTTCACCAAATAGTCGACCAGCCCCTTCCTCTCCTTAATTTCATAAGGGCCTTGCCAATGAGCCAGTAATTTGGAATGAGAGGTAGGAACTAAAAACATGACACGGTCTCCCGGGCGGAACTCCCGCAGAGACGTACCCCGGTTATAGCATCGGGCCTGAGCTGCTTGCACCTTTTCCTTATGTGTTTTTAATATGGGTCTAATTTTCTCAAATCTATCGCGTAACTGTGCGATATACTCTAATATATTTGTTGACGGGAGGGCCTCTTCCTCCCATCCTTCTTTTAGAATGTCTAATATGCGTTCTAATATGGGTTGTCGTCCATATAGCAATTCAAAAGGTGAGAACCCCGTGGAGGCTTGTGGAACTTCCCGATATGCAAAAAGGACGAGGGGGAGGAGCTGATCCCAGTTCCTTCCATCCTCATTGACTACCTTACGCAACATCTGTTTGAGAGTTTGATTAAACCTCTCTACAAGATCATCAGTTTGAGGATGATATACCGCGGTCTTTAAGTGTTTTATTTGAAGTAGCTTGGCAGTCTCCCTGAACGTCTGCGAGGTGAAAGGAGTCCCTTGATCCATCAGGATTTCTTTAGGGATTCCGACACGCGCAAATACCCCAACTAATTCCCGTGCAATAGCTTTTGAAGTAGCTGAGCGCAGCGGAACAGCCTCTGGAAACTGGGTAGCATAATCTACCAGGACCAATATATATTTATGACCTCTGGCTGAGGGTTCTAGGGGTCCCACCAGGTTGACCCCAATACGTTCAAAAAGGATATCTATTAAGGGTAAAGGAGTTAGAGGAGCACGGTCCCTCCTAGGAATTTGCCTGAATTGACATTCCGGACAGGATGTACAAAAGCTGCGAACCTCCTCGTTAATTCCGGGCCAAAAAAATCTGAGCTTAATTCTCACAAGTTTTTTTTCGGGACCCAAATGGGCTCCCAGCAGATGGGTATGTGCTAGTTCACAGACCTGTCGCCGGTAAGTCCGCGGTACTAACAACAGTGACCTCATCTGTCCCTCATGTTCTACCACCCGGTATAACAGATCATTATTAAGCACAAAGTGAGGACCCTGTGGCATTGGATGCGAGGTGCGTTGGCTGTCTATTAGAACGACTGCATTCTTTGCAAATTTAAGGGAGTTGTCATTCCATTGCTCCCTTTTAAATGAAGCCGGCGTCTGCCTGAATTGAAACTGCAGACGTGAGAGAGGAACGGATTCGACCTCAAGGGGCAGATTTTCGTCCTGAGACGTCATCAGCAAGAGCTATGACGGCTTGGGACGAAAACCCGCCACTTGAGGTCGAATAGCGCTTGCTGATGACGTCTCGGGTTACGACGTCCCTAGTGTTTCGTCGTCATCACCAGAGGCCGAAGTCCGCTCCTCTGCCGGCTGTAAACATGGCGTGGAGGAAGTTGAGGGCGCAGAATCAGCATCCGTGACTAGACCTAGTGATCGAGGTCTATCACCGCTATTTATGTTGACCCGATCTCTTCCTAGTATCACGGGAAAAGGAGGATTATCCATCACTGCCACCATTAACTTTTTAACTATGCCGTCCTGACAGATGAAGCAGTTGGCGGATCGATAATACCGAACATCCCCGTGAATACAGGTAATGCAGGTCTTATTCTTACACCATTGTTGCGATAATATCAAATGGCAAGCAACAATGGAAATGTTGCTGCCGGAATGAAATAAAGCGATTACTTTAATTCCATTAACTAGCACTTCTCCCGTATGCGAACAAGCCAGTGGATTAGTGAGAGCGCTCCGTGCCTCCTCCCACAGTACTCTGCAGACCCCTTTGTTGCTTTGCAGGGCCTGCCGGCGCGTTTCAGGGTCCACTCGAACATGCTTTGTATTTTAGCCGCGGGACTCTGTATTAGGGACACAAGCACACTCGGGTTCACCCGAGTCCCATCCTGACCCTCCCAAGCCGGTTTCCACCTTTATGTGATCTATTATCTCAATTAGTGAGACAATATCAGTATATTCCCAGGCCGGCTGGGCGATTTTCCTGGGTAGGCTTCGGAGCAACAAAGCGCAGGACACCTGCTCCTCTATTTGGTGGCTGGAATTTTCATGGGGTTTTAGCCAACCAACCACCTTAGCCCATAAAGTCATGGCCTATTTCCAGGCTGCCTAGGCGGGGTTAAATGTCCAGGCCATTATGTTTCTCACCTGCCAGCCTGGGTTTCTCCCATCTTTATTAACACTAGAATTACCAGAGCATACGAAAAAACTCGTAGATCCGTCCCACCTTAAATCGCTTCTTAAAACCGTTCTCACCTCTCCACCAGTGTCTTTTGTTAATCTAAATGTGCTGATAAAAGAAAAGCTGCAAGTAGCCGGCTATTCCATCCCCCCAACGACTTAGAACGTGCACAAACTTCTCCCAGCTCATGCCTTGATTATCTGGGAGTGAAGTGGAGTTTTAGAGTGGAAATAATAGATCATTATTTGGAATACACGCATTTCACGTGTGTTCTGTTTCTACAGTAATCCGTGTAAACACATTTTTAAAACAGAAACGTTTTTCATATTGTAGTAGTAAATGACAAAATGTAAGCATAAACTATATAATGTATGAAGCCTGAAGTCCAAATATCAAACACATTTACAAAAGGTACAAATATAACAGAACAAGTATGCTTTTATTCAAAAATATAACTGCAGAAAAAAGCCACCTTAGCATGCCACATTGACACGTTCTTACTACAACTGCCACGGTAGCCTAATGGTATCAGCTACTGACTAGTATTCAAAAGGTCATGAGTTCGATCCCGTGCGATTCAGTTTTTAGACGTAAACTGCTGTTATTCTTACTATTTTATAATAAAAACATACATTTGATTTCAGTGTGTAACAGCCGGTATAATTTATGATACTTGTAAAGGTTAGTTTTGTTTTATTCACTTTTCATTCTCTCAGTCGTGTTCAGGATCCTTCCCTACACACCCCCCCCCCCCCCGCACCCAATTGAGAATGCTGTTTTCACATAAAGATGCGCTATAGCTCTGCAGCGTATTTGTGACTGCATTCTCGTACCAATGCTTGTGAACTGAAGAGCCTGCGTGCACTTTTCGTGGCATTACACGTCTATTTTTTTGAGCATGCCCGTGTCGCTCAAACACAGGAACATATGTTGGTGTACAAGAATAACAAAACAAGTGCACTTTTATTCTAGACTATACGTGAAGAAAAAATAAAGCAAGTTACAGTAGGCGGTTGATACGACAGCTTGCGTGGTGCAATGCTAAGAACTGCTGATTTCCGATCCGTGCTATATAAAATCATCACATTCAAATATTAACAATTCCCTCACACCCTTCCTACATTCATGACATGTGTACTTGTTGCAGTGTACACATCTCTCTGTGCTATGGTTCCTATTACACTGAATGAGCACCTGACATTGTACTTTCTTCCCTATACAAATAACATTCGAGTATAGCGCGTCTCCAAATAAATCACATTTGAGTTATAGCGCGTCTTTATGTGAAAAAAAGCAGTACACTGCAACAAGTACACATGTCATGGATGGAGGAAGCGACTGAGAGAATGGAACTGAATCAAAAAAAAAAAAAGCTAACCTTTATAATTATCATGCATTTACACTGGCTCTTACAGACTGACTGAAATCAAATGTATGTTTTTATTCTAAAATAGTTCAATACATGCAATATTATTTGAAAAAGAAGAGCGTCAGATCGGGTTTGAATACACGCTGACGCTGTTACAGAAGGAGTCTGCTTATTCAGTGCAGCAGTTTCAACGCACAGTACATGCAATATTATTTGAAAACGAACAGCGTCAGATCGGGCGCATATTCAAACCCGATCTGACGCTGTTTGTTTTCAAATAATATTGCATTAGTGCGATTATGTTTTTACATATATTGTCTCCTTCATTCATCTTGCGGTTTGTAATCAGTGACCGCGTGTTTTTTCCCCGATCTTGCCAGTTCGCACATGTTGCTGTATGGTGGTGTTTCTTTTGTACTCCAGGACATGCAGAAGACAGAATAGTACAGAGCAGTAAGTTCAGCGCTATATGCAATCAGACAGACAGACAGGCAGAGAAGGCACTAGATATATAAATAAACAGGGAAGGCATTGTATAATAGATATATATAAAAAACAGCTAAGGGGATAGATATATAGATAGGTAGGAAGGAAAGGCACTATATGATAGGCAGACAGGGAAGCTCCTATATAATAATAAAATGACTGTTATTACTATATAGATAGACAGGGAGTTCAGGCAGGCAGAACGGCGAAGGTAAAAATAAGTAAATTTTCTCACTAGCGGAGATTCGAACTCGGATCTCTTCAGGTACAGCAAGTCTGCTGTGCTCCAAGTGACGAAATTTTACCAGTACGCCACGGAAGCTGTTGTAAAAGTCTTGAACCTTTTATGAAAGTGTTTATTTGCTCTTTGGCTGACAGGATTCACACATTTTATAGTTTATGTCTACATTTTGTGACATTTATTACTAAAATATGAAAAAGTTTCTGTTTTAACATTGTGTTTACACAGATTACTGTAGAAACGGAACACACATGAAATGCGTGTGTTCCAAATAACAATCTATTATTTCAACTCTAAAACTCCACTTCACTCCCAGATAATCGAGGCATGAGCTCGGAGAAGTTCGTGCACGTTCTGAGTCGGTGGGGGGATGGAATAGCCGGCTGCTTGCAGTTTGTTTTTATCGGCACATTTACAGGACAAAGGAGGCTGGCGGAGAGGTGAGAGCGGTTTTAAGAAGCGATTTAAGGTGGGACGGATCTACGAGTTTTTTCGTAGGCTCTGGTAATTCTAGTGTTAAAGGGCTTGCCCTTTGTGGGATATGATGGGGCAGTCCCCACACCCAGGAGGCCATAATAAGAACCCAAGGCATCCCCTGACGCACTTGACTCTAGTCTGTGGTTCCCGTGGCTATTTTTCCCCAGACCTTTAAAAGGATGATGGGTCGAAGCATACTCAAGCTTTCCCCAACACGCCCCAACTGACGCCCACTCGGCAACTCGGGAGCGGTACTTACCCATCTGATAGTTTGTTGTATTATGAGCGTGTGTCGAGCCTAGGTTAAGGTTTATCCTCCGTTCTCTCCTGGAGGCTATCACCCTGCCGACTACGCCACTGTGAAAGGAAGCGACTCGACACACGTAGAAAAAGGTTTGGGGCAGCCACCCGTATAATATTCCTAGCTGCAAAGGATTCTTTTAAGTTCAGTTAATGATGATGATAGTACGGAGTCCAAAACAGAACTGGTGAAGGTTTGAAAAGATGGCGGTTTTAAATGGTCAGATAGGAAGTGACGTATGTTAACTGGAAGTGATGTAGGTTGACCGGAAGTGATGTTTCTCTGACATCAGCCTGGTAGCTGGGACCGGAAGTGACAATCTTCTGGGCGCCAGAACTGGAAGTGACGTTTTCCTAGGCGCCGGAACTGGAAGTGACGTACTTCTAGGAGCCAGAACTGGAAGTGACGTTCTTCTAGGCGCCGGAACTGGAAATGACGTTCTTGATTCAGATAGGTTTTCCCACGGCTGGTCTGTAGAGATAGCAGGAGAAGGTTTAATGCACCCCGCCCTCCCCTGGCCTGGCGTGGAATTACCATTACTTGGTCCACACAATGTCCTCCTATTCACACGTGTGTGACAATACACTGTATATTAGGAATCTTAACATGAAATCCATAATGCACCTGTGATTAACAGAGTGCATGGAAGGTAGTCTGGGGATGTTAAGTATTGTCAGATGAATAACACCTAAAGACCACAGCTTCTATAGAGCAGCAGTTGCACAGTGTTTGTCTTCATAATTCTCAGGACACCAGATTATACCTGTATGACTGCCTGTCATTTCAAATTACATTTCATATTGCTAAGAGGATTTGGTCAGGTATAACTATTTTGGACAAATAAATTATACCTTTGCTCTAACTCTGGAAACATTACATACTTGTGTATAACTTTTTCAGTATACTAGTTCTAATGTAAAATCATTCATTCAGTGTTACGTTGTATAACAACATTTATATCAATAGCACATTTTCATACACAGGATATAGCTCAAAGTGCTTTACAAGATGTGAAAGAAAATGAAAAGATAAACAAATTAAAATTAGGTAAGAATAATAATGAAAAAGTAAAAGATAAATCAATATGAACTCCCATACTCAATGGTTAAGTCCTTTTATGAAGTATTGTTTTTAAGTCTTTAAAGTTAAGTCCAATGATAAGGTCAGATGGCTGAGGAGTACTGAAAAAACATCTACAGATAAGCTTGACAAAAAAAACTAAAAGTGCAGGGTTTTCATTCTGCCAATGTAATGTGTAATCTCTATTAAATTCACTATGAAATCAATATTTGAATTAATAGGCTATGGCATATCTAATAATATTTGCACTTCCACAAATGGCAGGCTTGACTGCAAGCTATCTCTTCAAAAGTATCAGTGTTGGACCTTTGATGCAAGTTTTTAGTCAGCACTAATTTTGAACACATTCAGGGGCAATGTGTGGATTGAAAAGTCTAGCTAGTAGCTTCCTTAACAATAGTATACTCATAAATTCTTTAATATGCATTGCTCACAATTTCATTTTTTTCTCTTGTTTGTTTGATTTAGGTGTATGCCCAATCACTGTGAACATGGAGGCAAGTGCACACAGACATGGGACAACTTTAAATGTAATTGTGATGGTACAGGTTACAGTGGAGCCACCTGTCACAACTGTGAGTATTTTTAAAATCATTCCCATGTAAACTAAACATGTCTGATATTTCTAAATCCATTTACAATATCTTATAATAATAAAAAATCATTTTAAGATATGTCAAAATAAATTTAAGATAACAAAAATTGTATTTCAGTTATCTCATATATAATATAATTTCAGAAAATCACACATTCATTTTAAGATATCATAATTGCATTTTGAGATAACTTGAAGTAAATCCATATTTTCAAATATCTCAAATGGATTTTGGGATATCTCAAAATAATATCCCTGTTCATTTTAAGATATCTTAAAAATAGCATGCACAATTGAAAAGATGAAACATTTTCACAGGAACTCATTTCCACATATCTCTTAAATGGACAGAAAACTAAAATGCATTTCAGATTTTCTGAAATGCATTTATTTCAGATGTCATTTAGGCAACTTCAGTAGGCTTTTTGACATTATTATTTTTGTTGTCATTAATATATTGTTCATTGGTACTTGCATACTGTATGCTTTAGGAAGCCCATATCACTAGTCTAGTGGTATGCCTTTATCCTCTCAAATACATAACACATTATTCAATCTTTTATTAAAAGTCTCATCACCTTCTTGATCTTGTCTAAATAAGTTACTCAATTTGATACTTTTCTCGATCTCATTTTATTGATTAATTAAAGTTCCTGTTTACTGAATTGCTGTAATGACATCAAAATAGGCACCTTACCCGCTAAATAATTTGATGACATATGTAATATTTAACAACCCACTGAACACCATAAAAAGCCTAAGTAAGAAAAACTTTGTTTAGTGAAGGTAATTGACCTTAGATGTAATTTGATCACTTGGTCTAACACTGTAAACTGTTAAATAATAGTACCAAAGCTGGTCAATCTGTTAGGTGACATAGGTTGCTGCCCAGGGCACCAAGGAGGACCCCCCCCTCAACACCCCCCACCCCTTCAACTCCCACTGCCTTACTGGACTTACACAGGGAAACCTTCAGC
The DNA here is from genome assembly GCA_026402145.1 of Polypterus bichir lapradei. Classification (NCBI taxonomy): domain Eukaryota; kingdom Metazoa; phylum Chordata; class Cladistia; order Polypteriformes; family Polypteridae; genus Polypterus; species Polypterus bichir. The sequence continues at coordinate 38,385,161 of JANRMT010062818.1, read as the reverse complement.
CCATCTGTTTAGCACTGGCCACATGCTCCTTTTCCTGGGGCTCCATTCCAGTCTGCCTGCCCCCTTTCCATTTCACGCGCTCCTGCCCTTCTCTCTCCCATCTTTCAACCTCCTTTCTTTTCTTTTTCCTTTGGATCTTTTGTCTCTGTCTCTGTTTCCCCCCTTCTGTTAAGTGCAGGTGCCTTTACTCTCTGCAGCCTAATTGGGTACTTGTGCAAGGAACTGCTTCTTTCGTGGCATCACTGAGATGCCTGACTGATCTGCCTGCCTCTGCGTGTGTATGTGGTGCGGCTGGCCAGTTCCCCAATTAACTGCAGATTGAAACGCACTCACACACACCCGCACTCAATTTGAGCCTGCTCCTTCTCAGGGTGTGATAATTTATTTAAAATTGACCACCTATCATTACAACATACAGGTTGTCAACATCTAGTAATATAAACTGTCCACTATGAACAACTTGATGTCATCAAGCTGCTTACATATACATTATAAATAACAATATACATAATATAAATAGAGGAAGGACCTATGGTGTAGCTTAACAGGCCCCAGTCTTAATACCTAGAAAATATTTAAAGTACTATATATACTTTATACAGTAACTAATAAATAAAAACCCTTGGTTGCACAAATCATTACACCCAAAACAACCCCATGGTATTTGCAAATATTAACACATGAAAACAAGTAAAAAATATTGGAAAGTGTCACTTGAGCGAAGCAATAAATCTATTGCTGGCAAACAGGTATATTTTAAAAAGCAATATATCTAAGAAGGGCTAGGCTTAGGCTATGGTGGCGTACGGCTCTCTAGTATGGTGCTAGGTGCTTTTTATCATTTTTTTTTTAGTTTTAGTAATGAATGTATTGGAATTTTGTCAGGCATACTATATCTACAGTCGTTAAGAACTCATAAACTGGGGATTACAATACAGTGGAGTTGTTAATCAGAGGTGCCATCGGGCTAAAAACATCCCAATGGCCATAATGAGACCGCCCAGCTCTCCTTGGATTGTTGTCGGCTCGGATAAGCCGCAGAGAGAGGAAGCAGAAGTGGGGGGTGCAGAGTGGGTCTATTCACTAGGATTCGGAAACAACCGCACAAGCCACAGGTACCAAGCATATTCCTCTCAAAAGCCAGGTCCCTTGTTGATAAGATGGAAGAGATGGAACTACAACTGGCAAAAACCAAGACAGTGTGGGACTGCTGTGTGTTTCGTGATAATGGAAACCTGGCTACAATCCGCTATTCCCGACGCTGCTGTACAACTATCAGGATGTGCAGAACGCCTGGTGTTCAAATAGCAAGACTATACAGTACATAGTCATTGCTCTCCTGATATTGAGGGCCTGTCTGTTGGGTGCAGACAATTTTATTTACCTAGAGAGCTGATGGTGGTGATTGTTATGGCTGTATACATACCCCCTGATGCTAAAATTACCTCAGCGCTAGCCCATCTGAACTCTATTGTAAATAAACAGCTGTAGGCTCATCCGAATGGTGTCCACATTATAGCTGGGGATTTTAACCAAGCATGCTTAAAGACTGTTTTATCGGAATTTACGCAGTATGTGCAATGTGCTACCAGGGGCAAACCACTCTTGATTGGGTTATTCAAATGTTAAGCATGCGTACAAAGTAGTTTCACTCCCACATCTGGGACATTCTGACCAACTTTCACTGCTGCTTACACCAGCATATATGCCTCTGAGTGGAACATATTCGTACAACCAGACTAGGATGATTATACACGAACTGTATTGTTTTACTTCACAACCTGTGTGGTTACTGTCACTGTGAACAAAATCAGAAACCCTGGATGAATAAGACTGTACAAGCTCTTCTTAAGGCCCGAGACGCTGCATATAGGTCTGGAGATGCAGCCCGGTATAGTGCAGCTAGAGCCAACCTCAAAAGGTCCATCAGAGAGGTCAAATGACACTATAAAAAAAAAAAACAAAATACCACTTCACTGATAACAACCCAAGGTGAGCATGGCAGAGAATAAAGCAAGTTACAAATTATAACAGCAGTACACGGATACCTCGCTAGCAGACAAGCTGAACTGTGTGTTTACTCATTTCGAGGTGAAAAGACCAACCTTGGATGTACTGTCTCCACCTGTCCCCAGCACCCACCCACTTACATTGCAGGAGGGTGATGTCAGGAAGGTGCTCAGATCAGTGAATCCAAGAAAGTCTGCTGGACCAGGTAGAGTACCTGGGAAAGTACTCAAGGAATGTGCAGATCAGCTTGCCGCTGTATTTACTAATATCTTTAATCTATCCTTTGCCCAAGACGTCATTCCATCTTCTCTGAAGACATCTACTATTATCCTAGTACCAAAAAAGCCCTCTCCCAGTAGCCTGAATGATTACAGACTAGTGGCACTAACCCCAGTAATTATGAAGTGCTTTGAGAGGCTGGTACTAAAGCACATTAAAACTAGTCTTCCACTGACCCTGGATCAACACCAGTTTGCTTATAGAGCGAACAGATTGACAGACGATGCCATCACTATAGCTCTTCATACAGCCCTGAACCATCTGGAGCACAGTGGGACATACTGTATGTGAGGATGCTCTTTGTCGATTACAGCTCGGTATTTAACACAATCATCCCAGACATCCTCATCAAAAAACTGTCTGACCTTGGCCTCTCCTCTCATATCTGCTGCTGGATTAGGGACTTTTTGACCAACCGACCCCAGACAGTGAAGTATGGCTCTTATACGTCTACTACCCTCACCCTCAACACCAGCTCTCCACAGGGCTGTGTGACGAGTCCTTTGCTGTACTAACTGTATACCCATAATTGCATCCCCTCTCATCCTAGTAATATTATTATAAAGTTTGCTGACAATACCACGCTTATCGGACTCATTTCAGGGGGAGATGAGTCGGCTTATAGAGCAGAGCTACACAGGCTGGTCAAGTGGTGTATGGATAACAACTTAATACTCAACACTGGTAAAACTAAAGAACTCATTTTAGACTTTAGGAAGTGTGGTGTCGACCCCCTCCCTCTGACCATAATTGGCGATTTTGTTGAAAGGATTCATAGCTTTAAATTCTTGGGAACCCTCATCTCGGACAGACTCATATATGCAGACAACACCATGGCTTCAGTGATGAAGGCACAACAGTGCCTATATTTCCTCAGACTTCTTAGGAAATGCAAGCTGCACACAAGGCTGCTAGTGCTTTTCTATCGTTCGACCATAGAAAGCATCCTGATATATGGTGTAACTGTGAGGTATGCTGGTTGCTCTTCAGCAGATAAAAAAGCAATACAGAGTGTGATTAACACTGCTCAAAAGACTGTGAGCTGTCCTCTCCCCTCTCTAGAGGAGATTGCCAACTCTAGACTACTCTCTAGGGCAATTAAGATCACACAAGACAGCTCTCATCTGGGTCGCTCCCTGTTTTAACTTTTGCCCTCAAGAAGGCATTACAGATGTCTCTAAACAAGGAACAGTACATTCAGGAATATTTTTTTCCTAAAGCAATTTTTTTCCAAAATCATAAATGCTGCTAAACTTTCTGATTACACAGTTTATACTGAATCCTAGCACACTTCCATATTATTTATAGTGTCTTTGTTTTATTTATAGTGTTTTGATTTATGGTATGCGTGTTTTCCAATAAGGATATATGAGTGGTATAATTAAGGTGTGAGATGTCTTTATGTTAGTATGGGTCTATGGGTGGGTTTGATGGGTGGGTGTGTTTGCATTTTATAATGTTGGAAGTGTGGTTTTATTAAACTAAAGTGTTTTGCAATGAGGCACCATACGGAAGAAGCTTTCCTTTTTCGCTGTATGTGAATACAATGACAATAAAGGCAATTCTTCTTATTATTATTCTTCTTAAGTGTTCACATTACCCCAAAAGATATACAAATAAAATCTCACTATCGAGTCAATTCTTCATACAATTTGACATTAATTGGATATCCATATATATCCATAGATCTAACAGGTGACTATAAAATGGCACGCCTGACATCATGTACACCAGTGATGACGGTAGAATAGCAACATTTTGTCACAAATCTAATAAAATAATGTCATAAGCAAATGAAGGTACAGTAACTGATGTTTTTATAAGTACATGCAGGATTTGTTTTAAAACAGAAAACCTAGTGTGACAAAAGTATGGGAAAAGAAAATACCAAGTTAGAGACATGTCTAAAAGACACAGGTATTGTTTGCAGATCGTTCAGGCTATTTTAGTTTTTCAAACAACTTGTTGATTTAATGGAAATTCAAGGGGACTCAAAGAAAAAATTGAATCATTATGAATCCATGTTGTTGTTGGTCAAACTGGAGAATCAAATATATTAAATGGTACTTAATGTTGTTCCATGAGTCCTCTTATTATAGAACTAGTAAAATGCCTGCGCTTCGCAGCAGCAAAGTATTGCCTTAAAATTTTTATTAAGAAGAAAATTAAACCTTTTTAAACTGAGGGAAAATATACCAATAATAATTTGTTAAGGATCTCTTTGTATACCACATTGTCATTTCGGCCCTCCGGTTGTAATATGACCAAGCTGTGCGCTAAGGTTACTCTTGAGCATGCAACGTGCAGTTGGCCATGTGAAAAGTAATCTTGTTTCAAATCTCACAGCTTGGATTGCTGCTGTCACAATCGGTTTGAGTTTCATGGTTTGTTTCAATTACGACAGTATTTGCAGGACTTGTGTTGAAGTGACATTCAGCATCTGTCAAGCGTTGTAAGCATACAACCGGTTTCATCGATAACTTCACATCCAGCTTTTGAGAGTTTAAACATTCATAAACATCAAAGTGTCCACTACTGAAATCGTCACCTGTGAATTTAAGATGTTTAAGAGGCATTGGCGGTTGTCGAAAGGTGTAAAATATTTGGCCATTTTGGTACACTTGAAAGCGACAACCGAACAATTCAGCGGCAGCCATCAACTCACATGCAGAACCATAGGTGAAGGGCTTAAGCATTTCACTCTTATAGTGCTCCTGTGTAGTATAATTATCTCCTGTACCGTCATCAGTCCACACCTTGAACCTGTCCCAGTCATTCAATACATAAGACACAATGTTCCTCCGGATATCAAGAGTGAGCCTGATATGGCTGTGCAATATGTAACAAAGAGAATGGAAAAGGCAGGTGCCATCTCCGGGCATGGAAACCACTCGGTAAGTGACAGTTCTTTGATCGATGGTGATCACCTCGATAGACATGTTAATGGGGGTACGGTTGGAATGATAAAGGAAATGGGTACCTGAACAATGTAAAGTAAGTCTAAAATACCTACACAATAACTATAATCGTAATAAAAGTACAATAAAACAGCGGAGAAGCCGTGGATTAAATAAAAAGGCTGTAGTTATCAGCAGGGAGACGTGAATACCGTGGCGAAGCAAGGAAGGGAATGTAGAGACTGGAGCGACAGACGGCCTTATATAGGCAGGCAGCCAACAACGTGGGAGGCGTTGGGATGGGGGACCCTACGCCGCCTCACACGGTGACCGAGCTGCAGGCTATGGACGTATATATGTACGTAAGTAGGATTCAGTTAGCGTTGGGAACCCGCGTACCAAATCTCTTGAAGATGGGCCCATAAGTAACAAAGACCGTTGAAAAGTTCAATATGACGGCCGACAGTGGCATCATATCACCGAAATAAGTACCAAATTTCAGCCTTCTGCCTACACGGGAAGTTGGAGAATTAGTGACGTTGGAAAGTTCAATATGGCAGCTGACAGTGGTGTCACACCACCGAAATAAGTACGTGCATTGTTTTCGGTTAGCGCAGGGAAGCCGCCTACCAAATTTCGTGAAGATGGGGCCATGAATAAGAAAGATCAACATGTTGGACATTGTGAAAATTAGTGACGTTGGAAAGTTCAATATGGCGGCCGACAGTGGCGTCATACCATCGAAATAAGTACATACGTCGGTTTCGGTTAGCGCAGGGAATCCGCCTACCAAAGTTCGTGAAGATGGGGCCATAAATAAGAAAGTTCAACATGGCGGACGTTGTCGACCGTTATCGACCGTTATGACCGTTACGTGTAGAATTTCGAAATGAAACCTGCTTAACTTTTGTAAGTGAGCTGTAAGGAATGAGCCTGCCAAATTTCAGCCTTCTACCTAGACGGGAAGTTGGAGAATTAGTGACGTTGGAAAGTTCAATATGGCGGCTGACAGTGGCGTCATACCACCGAAATAAGTATGTACATTGGTTTCGGTTAGCGCAGGGAAGCCGCCTACCAAATTTCGTGAAGATGGGGCCGTGAATAAGAAAGTTCAACATGGCGGACATTGTTCACCGTTACGCATAGAATTTCGAAATGAAACCTGCTTAACTTTTTTAAGTAAGCTGTAAGGAATGACCCTGCCAAATTTCAGCCTTCTACCTACACGGGAAGTTGGAGAATTAGTGATGTTTGGAAAATTCAATATGGTGGCCGACAGTGGCGTCATACCACCGAAATAAGTATGTACATCGGTTTTGGTTAGCGCAGGGAAGCCACCTACCAAATTTCATGAAGATTGGGTCAGCCTTCTACCTACACGGGAAGTTGGAAAATTAGTGATGTTGGAAAGTTCAATATGGCGGCCGACAATGGCGTCATACCATCGAAATAAGTACATACATCGGTTTCGGTTAGCACAGGGAAGCCGCCTACCAAATTTCGTGAAGATGGTGCCATAAATAAGAAAGTTCAACATGGCGGACATTGTCGACCGTTATCGACCGTTATGACCGTTACGTGTAGAATTTCGAAATAAAACCTGCTTAACTTTTGTAATTGAGCTGTAAGGAATATGCCTGCCAAATTTCAGCCTTCTACCTACACGGGAAGTTGGAGAATTAGTGATGAGTGAGTGAGTGAGTCAGTGAGTCAGTCAGTCAGTCAGTGAGGGCTTTGCCTTTTATTAGTATAGATCAGATTGTTTATAAACAGGTATTTGTCCAAAACAGAATAAAATGCATGTTGCCCTCTATAATTCACTGAGACAAAGTTTTATTATGCAAATATAAAATAATGATTGTCAGCCTCTTTTAAGAGTCATGCATACACATGAAAAGAATACTGAATTATGACAAAAGGAACAAGGTCAAAATATTACACAGTGCATAAGCATAATTTTTCACTTTCTCTGAATGCTAACACACTTTAGTGTTAAATAACATAACATCCCATTTTCTTGTGCAAAGTAACTTTAAGGAATTTGCATTAATTAAGCTGAATGTATTTAAACAACAATTCTTTGAATTGAACCCGTCTAGTTTTGCGCAGAGAAGACTGCGTGGAGACCTATTGCAGGTTTTCAGACTTCTCAAAGGTCATCTGGATCGATCTGAATCCCCTGAATTGAGGGGATATACATTTGAAAACAGAATAAAGAACACATTTCTTCACATAATGGGAATAAACTATGAAATAATGTGGGGAAAGAAAACTTCACAAGTTCAAAATGTATCTGGATGAAATACTGGGACTGCTGAGCTATTAGCTAAACAAAAAGATGCCCTTTTGTTTCATAAACACTTGTATGCATTATTTTTGCATTGTTTTTTGTTCTTTTGTATGGCAAACTGCATATTTCACTGGCTAGCATTTGTTATTAAATCCTAAACCCATATATGAACTTGAAACTGACCAGAAATACTGCCAAAATGTATACTTTTCTTGTGTTTTATAAATATGTTTAATCCTTCATGTGCTGTGCAAATAATATCCATCCCCTTCTCTGTCCCCAGTGCATGCCCCCAAAGATTGACCTCTGTGCCACCTGATCACACGGTTTTATAATATCTATAACAAGTAACTGGATTAAAACTAAACTGATACTTTATTTATAGGTTTCTGTTTCTGGATTGCATGCAGCAAACTCTGTTCTGCTTAGCTTTATGACTGAGTCATTACAAATCTGGCATACTATACTCCACATTTGCTTCTGTCTTACACCCAGTGGTACTGCAATAATCATTGGCTCACTGCGACCCTAAACTGAGCAGATTACATTTACTCCTCAGTACATGCAGAATTAAATGTATACTTTTAACCTTTGCTCAGTTCTTTTCAGTTGCATAATACAGACATGCTTAACCTCTTCCTCATTAGCAGTCATCAGACACGTGTGTACAATCTTACACTGAGAACAGCAGATGTCTTTGCAAAACAAGACAAGATTTCTGCAAAATCACTTAGTATTTTTTATTTTTTGTAGTAGCAGGAATAAGCTTCCATAGTAATGCTTATCTTTTTTTTAAGTAACTCAGGTATTTTTAATTCAATGAAATAGGTATTGTGTGAGTATACTCATTACTTTAAAAAGTAATTTGACTATGTAATGCACATTACTGTTAACATGTTGCCACCAAAACTCCGGAATGACGAGATTCAAACCTATTGAAAATCATATTAAGAAATAACATTAGAACAATCTAGATGAAAACAGGCTATTCAGCCCAACAAATCTCGCCTGTCCTATCCACTTTATTCTTCCAAAATAACATCAAGTCCCAACGTTTATACAAAATGTGAGCCAGGTCTGGCAATTCTCTACAACAATGCAGGCCAGCCAACTCCACCATTTCAGCCACTCTAAGCTTAAGGTGCCAGATCAGCTGGCATTTCCTGTAGATGTAGCATTCATAGAAGACTGGCTCCTCCAAGCCAAGTCCACTGTCCAACAGGACCTGCATTGCACTGGCCTCATTATTAAAATTTGACTTCTTACTTTTTTTTATTAAAATAAATGATTTAACATAGGTGGTAAAACTTAAAATTTAAACTGCTACAGTTATTTTACTCCTTCTGGTCCCTTAGGCTCCTGTAATATTTTCCCGATTGAGTTCCTGCTGTTTGCCTTTCATTACGGTTATGTTAACTTTTCTCTTCCTGTCCTCCTAACTTTATGCCCCTCTTATTCCTTACTTAAATGTTTCTACTCACACCATTTGCATTCAATAATAATTGCTTACGCTATAGCCCTCATAATTGCTCTACTTTCCTGACTGCTAAGAATCCTTCAATCCAGTTAAATTATAACATACTTCCTTCTTATTAAGAAAATTTGCTTGCTGAATATCCACCACTAGTTATTTCTTATTCTCTTGATTGTTTCTACCACTTGTTCCTTAACATTAGACACCTGACCACATACCGCATAGCCCTTGTCTTGACCATTTTGAAGTCAGCCACCTGCCTGTAATTAAAGTGAATGCTTTCATAATTATAAACACTTCTGCTCTTGCTTTCTTACTAGCATTAACATTAAGCTGTACGAGTACTAAATGGAGCTCTATCCAATTATTCTTTATATGTCTTGACTTTTTTTCCTGTAAGTAATTGCTGTTACTTTAAACTATTTGATGATATGACACTGGCTATTTACATACAGACTGACTAGTTTCTGCTGCCACTGGCATCAGCTACCTCTTACTGTAGAAGTAACAAGTAACTTTTCCAAACATTACCGCAAACGCTCAGCTGCTTTTACACCTGTATGGGCAAAAATGAGGCAAAAAAAAAAAAACTTATAAAGGGGAAAAAATCTTTAGAAATTCCACACAGCTCCATAGCAGCAACCCAAAAACAAACTTTTTGGTAGCATAATGTATCTTTTAATTAACTCCCACACTTTAGTAACACAAAACTCTCAGCACTTCCTTTTCCACATGCAAGAATGATGCCAATACGTCTGTCTCTAACGCAGTAACCAGTACCCTCAGTTGATTGATTGAAATACATATCTCAGAAGAACCCAGAGGATGATCCACTGATGCTCATGCGTGACATTATGAAAATACTGCATATGTGATGTGTAAGTCATTACCACAGCATGATTTTGTCAAAGCCGTGCCTCATGGTTGGGTTATATGTTTTTGGTAATGTTCAGTGTTCAAACATGGTGTTTAGCCTTCTGGACAAACAGCTCAATTTTGGTCCCATCAGACAACAGAACTTTCTTCCAGCTGACTTCAGTGTCTCCAGTATGTCTCCTAGCAAATGCTAAATTCTCTTTGCAACTCTTCTAAAAACCTGTGACTGGTGAACCACGTGGGTAACAGTTGTTATATGCACAGTCTCTCAAGTCTCAGCCAATAAGTCTCTTGGTGAACAACCAAGATTTAGAGCTGTGCCATCCTCTTTTCATACTCTGCCATACTCTTTTCATTTCTTAATGTACTCTAAAGGATATTCAGTGACTTAGATATAATTTTGTATCAATCCCTTGATTTTGTGCTTTTCAGTCTCCTTTTTATGGAGCAGTTTGGAGCACTGTTTTTGTCTTCATTTTGTAGGTTAGACCATGCTACTGACTTATCACATATTGGACCTTATAGGTACAGCTACATTTATACTACAGTCAATTAAAAACGCTTTACTACAGACAAGTAATCTCCATTTAAGTAATTATATGACTTATAAAGCCAGTTAACTGCACTAAATGTGCACCTATCTGTGCATATGTAGTAAAATCAGTCTAGTTCCAGCACAGAATCTGAGAGTTTCCTCTCCCAGCCTAGCTTCTGGTAAACACCCAAGACTATAATGTTTTATTCCCCAAGGCACCTGGTGGTTTCTTAGAGTGCTTTCACTTTATTCAGCAAAGACCATACATTGCCAGTAATAGATGGCAGGCAGATTCATCTTCTCTTTCCCCAGTGCTGCTGCTGTATGTCTCCTGGCAGATCCTGTTTTGGCATGTTTATAAAAAGCTGGTCCATCAGCTGTTGTTTTTTATCTGTGAATTCCCCTCTACATTTCTGATTCTGCCATCAATAGATGAAAGAAGCCATGAATGCTAGAAAAAATTGATAATTTGTGTATTTTAAAAAGTTACTTCCTTAAAAACAAACATACTTAAATAAAAATAATCAAACATACTGGATTTGTTGTGGCAGATAACTAACATTGTAGAATACTAATTAGGAAAAAATTAAAAGTAGTAACTTTTTATTGTGCTCTGTTTACTGTTGCCCCATATTTACAGCTGTTTTTAGTAGTTTTCATTCTGCATTATGGATTTATCAGGAGTCTAGGTTACTTAACTTCAAACACTAAGAAATAAAATAAGTATGTAAAATAGCAGCAAAAAAAATCATTTTTCTGCCAACTAGGTCTTCACAATATCTTTGTTGCAATAGAAAAGTACTGTATAAATTCCAGTGCTAGTAGACACTAACTTTAATTACATGTCTTTTCTATTTACTTCTTTTAGCTATCTATGAGCAATCCTGTGAGGCATACAAGCATCTTGGAAAAACCTCCGACAGCTATTGGATAGATCCAGATGGCAGTGGGCCACTTGGGCATTTTAAAGTATACTGCAATATGACAGGTAAGTTCCTGGACACTTACATGTAAAAATAACAAAAAATATATTACATTTTTTAAAGTTTAAATCAGCTTTCTTGACAGTGCATATTTAATGACAAAGCTATCAAATTAAATTAGCCATACAAAACAACCTTAACAGGAAGGAATTTATACAAATGGCCTGTAAGAAATATTTAAAGAATCAAGCATTGACCATGGGTGTATATACTGGAATGAGAATTTATCATTTTATTTGCCAAATATCTTGTTAATCACTAGACCACAATATTCATGTGTCTTAGTTGGCATCATTAAAAGATATTTAATCTAGCTGCTGAAAACTAAAAAATACAGTGCATCCGGAAAGTATTCACAGCGCATCACTTTTTTCACATTTTGTTATGTTACAGCCTTATTCCAAAATGGATTAAATTCATTTTTTTTCTCAGAATTCTACACACAACGCTCCATAATGACAACGTGAAAAAAGTTTACTTGAGGTTTTGCAAATTTATTAAAAATAAAAAAAACTGAGAAATCACATGTACATAAGTATTCACAGCCTTTGCCATGAAGCCTTTGCCTTGTTCACGAGTGAGGGAAGAATGGAGCGTGAGATTGACAGGCGGATCAGTGTGGCATCTGCAGTGATGCGGGCTCTGCATCGGTCTGTCGTGGTGAAAAAGGAGCTGAGCCGTAGGGCAAAGCTCTCAATTTACCAGTCGGTCAATGTTCCTACCGTCACCTATGGTCATGAGCTATAGGTAGTGACCGAAAGAATGAGATTGCGAATACAAGCGGCTGAAATGAGTTTCCTCCTCAGGGTGTCTGGGCTTTCCCTTAAAGACAGGGTGAGAAGCTCAGTCATCTGGGCGGGGCTCAGAGTAGAGCCGCTGCTCCTCCGCATCAAGAGGAGTCAGATGAGGTGGCTCGGACATCTGATCAGGATGCCTCCTGGACGCCTCCCTGGTGAGGTGTTCTGGGCACGTCCAACCGGGAGGAGTCCCAGGGGAAGACCCAGGACACACTGGAGGGACTATGTCTCCCAGCTGGCCTGGGAATGCCTTGGGATTCCCCCGGAAGAGTTAGAAGAAGTGGCCGTGGAGAGGGAAGGCTGGGCATGGATGGATGAAACTTTTCTTTCTTCAGGTCCTCCCTGCGTGGAGTTTGCAAGTTCTCCCTGTGTCGGCATGGGTTGCCTCCGGGTACTCTGGTTTCCTCCCACAGTCCAAAGACATGCAGGGTTGGTACATTGGTGATTCTAAATTGTCCCTAGTGTGTGCTTGGTGTGTGTGTGTTTGTGTGCGCCCTGTGGTGGGCTGGCACCCTGCCTGGGGTTTGTTCCTGCCTTGCGCCCTGTGTTGGCTGGGATTGGCTCCAGCAGACCCCTGTGACCCTGTAGTTAGGATATAGCAGGTTGGATAGTGGATGGATTTTCTTTCTTCATCTTGTAAAGCACCTTGAGCTGCATCATTTGTATGAAAATGTGCTAAATAAATAAATGTTGTTGTTGTTCAAATAAGAAATGGAACTCACTTATTTCCAAATCATATTAGGTGATATCATCTACTGTCTCTTTGAACTGCCTTTCCCAAGATTTCTTCCATTTTTTCCCTACAAGGGTTTTTTTTTGGAGTTTTTCCTTGTCTTCTTAGAGAGTCAAGACTGGGGTGTTGTCAAGAGGCAGGGCCTGTTAAAGCCATTGCGGTACTTCTTGTGTGATTTTGGGCTATAGAAAAATAAATTGTATTGTATTGTTTTTCTATTTACATACAATCTTATGGGGGAAATTACTTCGGTTTACGACCAAATCGGGTATCGAACAGGGTTTTGGAACGAATTATGGTCGTGAACCGAGGTTCCACTGTATTAAAGTCAGAGAAATTTACAGGCATTTTACGTAAATACAAACCAGCATTACTGCGAGAGAAAATTAAATGCACACAATACAGGGACGCATATTACAGCCACATACAAGGTCCCTTGCCATTTATTATAGACTGTTCCTACTAATGTTTATGCACTACTGTTCTAGCACCCGTTATTGTAACGGGCTTAATGTCTAGTGTTTCATATTATTTTAGACTGGTACACATAACATTCTAACACTGAGGAATTGTTCAAGAATGTCTTCAAAATTTGGCAAGAACTTATATTGATGTTTTCTACTGACATTTATATATATGTAACAATACTGGGATTTTGTCATGTGGCTCTGACATGGGTAGGAAAGGAAGCTGTGTGTGTGTGTGTTTTTTTTTTTAACTTGACCTCAGTAAAAAGCTGAAAACACCTAGTGGCAAAATTAGCAGGGATTGTTTGGGTATCTGTCACTTTTGGCATAAAGAAAGCCACTTTCAGTTCATTTTAACTGCACTAAATTGGGATTGCAGTACGCCCTGATCCTACTTCCTCCCATGTTTTAGCAACTCTAAGAGGAATGTATTTTTTAAAGACTAATTTTGAGAACTATTAGGAGTTCTATTCTAATAATGAATGCAGTGAATTATAGGCACCTCTTGGCCCAGGGAAGTTCCAGGGGCTGTAAGTTTTCATTCTAAATATATTTCTATTTAGAAACCAATTTTTGCCATTAATGGTACATTTCATATAATTAGATGGTTTGATCAGAAGGTAAAGAATCCTGCAAGTGTACTTTTCACTTACCTGAGAAAATGAATAACTTGTTTCGGGATGTGTAGTTCTTAATTCTCAATATTTCTTCTGAATTATTATTATTATTCCTTTAGAATTATATTTTTAATCAGAAAACTAATATAATAAAGACACTGTGATGCATAATGTACAAGGCTAGCTGGTTAGCGTTTGGCTTCGCTTTTATTTGCAGTTAACAACAGTTTATTGTCTATTGGTAAATGGTCAAAAATCATTTCAAAAATAGTTATGGAAAGCGTTAAAGTGAAAATTTTGAGAATGTCTTGATTTTTGTACTCCAAGAGATGTGAAAAATAAGTTAACTTTCTAATTTCACTGAAGATTTTAAGATTTTAAATAAAGAGCCAGGGCAAGAAAACCAGCAGCCAGTGTGAAAATCCAGAACCAAGGTTCTGATTAGTGATGAGCAAAATGATTTGCAGTAAACGGAAAAGAAATTGTAAAACAAATTGTGTTTTGCCACAAGTGAAATTTGTGACATTAGCACATTTATTTTCATCTCATGCGCAACATATTTGTCCATGTGCAAAAGTATGTCAAACTTATTCCGGGACAAAGCGTGGAAAGAGGTGAAAGGTGAGCACGCATCTACGAGCATATTAGGGCTTCTCTGTTGCTAAACCCCATTAGCAACAAGTAGTTGGCATAGTTGGCAAAATTGAGCATGCAAAGTGTTACCTATAATTCTAAATTCTCTTGGTGTGGTGTGAGGCAGAACCAGCAGTGTGAATGTGCAAGTAGGTGGTACACAAATCACCCAGAAAGAGCTATGCAAAATCTGGACAGTCAAGAAAGGAGACAGCTGTTTTAGTTGCAAATTAACCTTTTGATGGGAAATATTCCTTGCTCTAAACTCCAAAAAAAAAAAAACCAAAAGCTAATTTTAGTGAGTTTCACAATTAGAAAGCCACATGCAAAACTAATTTCAGGGTCTGTTTAATGAAACTGTATGAAAAACTAAACTCTTTTGCAATTGTAATGTTTGGTATTTTATTTAAAATAAAAGGTCTGAGGATTTATTTTTTGAGAAAACTATATATAAATGCATACTATCTGTGCACACTATTTATAAAATTAATTACTTTATATATATACAGTGGTGTGAAAAACTATTTGCCCCCTTCCTGATTTCTTATTCTTTTGCATGTTTGTCACACAAAATCTTTCTGATCATCAAACACATTTAACCATTAGTCAAATATAACACAAGTAAACACAAAATGCAGTTTTTAAATGATGGTTTTTATTATTTAGGGAGAAAAAAAATCCAAACCTACCTGTGTGAAAAAGTAATTGCCCCCTGAACCTAATAACTGGTTGGGCCACCCTTAGCAGCAATAACTGCAATCAAGCGTTTGTGATAACTTGCAATGAGTCTTTTACAGCGCTCTGGAGGAATTTTGGCCCACTCATCTTTGCAGAATTGTTGTAATTCAGCTTTATTTGAGGGTTTTCTAGCATGAACCGCCTTTTTAAGGTCATGCCATAGCATCTCAATTGGATTCAGGTCAGGACTTTGACTAGGCCACTCCAAAGTCTTCATTTTGTTTTTCTTCAGCCATTCAGAGGTGGATTTGCTGGTGTGTTTTGGGTCATTGTCCTGTTGCAGCACCCAAGATCGCTTCAGCTTGAGTTGACGAACAGATGGCCGGACATTCTCCTTCAGGATTTTTTGGTAGACAGTAGAATTCATGGTTCCATCTATCACAGCAAGCCTTCCAGGTCCTGAAGCAGCAAAACAACCCCAGACCATCACACTACCACCACCATATTTTACTGTTGGTATGATGTTCTTTTTCTGAAATGCTGTGTTCCTTTTACGCCAGATGTAACGGGACATTTGCCTTCCAAAAAGTTCAACTTTTGTCTCATCAGTCCACAAGGTATTTTCCCAAAAGTCTTGGCAATCATTGAGATGTTTCTTAGCAAAATTGAGACGAGCCCTAATGTTCTTTTTGCTTAACAGTGGTTTGCATCTTGGAAATCTGCCATGCAGGCCGTTTTTGCCCAGTCTCTTTCTTATGGTGGAGTCGTGAACACTGACCTTAATTGAGGTAAGTGAGGCCTGCAGTTCTTTAGACGTTGTCCTGGGGTCTTTTGTGACCTCTCGGATGAGTCGTCTCTGCGCTCTTGGGGTAATTTTGGTCGGTCGGCCACTCCGGGGAAGGTTCACCACTGTTCCATGTTTTTGCCATTTGTGGATAATGGCTCTCACTGTGGTTTGCTGGAGTCCCAAAGCTTTAGAAATGGCTTTATAACCTTTACCAGACTGATAGATCTCAATTACTTCTGTTCTCATTTGTTCCTGAATTTCTTTGGATCTTGGCATGATGTCTAGCTTTTGAGGTGCTTTTGGTCTACTTCTCTGTGTCAGGCAGCTCCTATTTAAGTGATTTCTTGATTGAAACAGGTGTGGCAGTAATCAGGCCTGGGGGTGGCTGCGGAAATTGAACTCAGGTGTGATACACCACAGTTAGGTTATTTTTTAACAAGGGGGCAATTACTTTTTCACACAGGGCCATGTAGGTTTGGATTTTTTTTCTCCCTAAATAATAAAAACCATCATTTAAAAACTGCATTTTGTGTTTACTTGTGTTATATTTGACTAATGGTTAAATGTGTTTGATGATTAGAAACATTTTGTGTGACAAACATGCAAAAGAATAAGAAATCAGGAAGGGGGCAAATAGTTTTTCACACCACTGTATCTTAATTATCAACAAAGCAGCTTGTCTGTTGATTGGAAAGCGCTGTTTATTCTGTGTGCCATTGCTAGTGTGGAAGGAAGTCATCTTCCTATCTAAACAGAATGACTAACTCAATGGGTAAAGGCAGAACCTAGTGTACATGTTCTACTTAAAAGAGGGGAAAGTCACATAAACAACAGTGTAGAATTGTTGGCAAAAAAGAGCTTTCTAATGTTTAATCTGGCTAAGATGTTTAGTTACCTTGTATGTTGTTTGTTTGGGCTGCCAATGGTGATTTTATTTCATAAAGCCATACTTTGTGCCATTTTTGCCATCGGAAGAATAGTGTTTTGAAGTGACAATATAGGCAGGATTAGACCAAAGTTAGTGTAGAAAAAGTAGCCAATCCTCTCATTTTTAAGAGTGGTATAGTACATCACTGATACTCAAACTTTTAGGCATGAGAAACATTTCTAAAAAAAAATGGAAATTGCCTTTATACCATATGCTAGTTGTAATTGTGTTGAAACAGTTGTAACAATGAATGATCTTTCTTTCACATACATATCTCTATATTATGGGAAAAAAGCACTGTATGTACACAAAAATGGTTGCATTTTAGGTTAAACTAAATGTATGTAGATAAGAAATAAAAAGCTTGTTAGTGGGAGGTATGACATTGTCTGTATATGGTAAGTTTTTTCAAGACAGCCTTGTAGGAGATCATGGCTCCATACACTGGTTGAGATGCTTATCTGTTGTGTCACTAATTCTTAAAGAGATTCATTATTGAAAATCCCGGCTTAAACATACATGATCATGTGCATGTTCAAAATATAGGTTGCAAGTCTACTGCAGTTACCATACTGCTGTGTAGTCTGCATCTAAAATGTCCACATCTCCATCTTGTTGAATTTAGCTTTAACTTCATCCATCCATCCATTTTCCTTTAACTTCATAGTTACTCTATAACTGAATCATCTCCAGCTTGGTTTCTGACAAATAAAAGAAATTAGCCCTGTAATTTGAAATGTTCAAAACAGGATTTTGATATTCTAAATGAGACTGACAAAAGCAGTGCTTCCTTTACAGAAAGTGCAGTTAGATTCATACAGCTTGCAACATTACGGAGATGTACCATTTTTTTTTCTTCAGGGTGATCAGAAATAAATCCAGGGTTGGTCAAGATGCTACCACTTTTTCAAAGCGGCTCCACAATGTTTGCACCACATCGCTGCAGTTGAAAGTTGAACTTGTTTAAGTGCCTTTCACCTTATCAACCATTGTATGACCCCCATCAGTAACCTGAAGATTTATTTTACCTAGTTCATTAGTTTTCTCTTCAATAAAACCTTTTACTGCAACAAAAAATCTTCCTTATACTCGTTTGACCCAGTTAATAATCGTATCTATATTTTTTCTCCATCATAAAGTTCCTCAAGCATGCTGAAACTGCAGTGTTTAACCAGTTCAGCATTCAAAAATGGCTTGCCCTTTTGAGCTGATTTCAAAGCAAAACAAAATGAAGCTGCTGTTGCCTTCATCTTGTATGGTTGTGGCCACTGTCAGAATTGTCACAGAGTTATTGTAGAATAATTCAAGGAAGCAATTCTGTCTTGCCTGGCTTGGATCCAAGGCGGAAAAGCACTGTGGAAGCTAGCATGCTAGCTAATGCTAGAAATCTTAACTAAAATAAAGGCAAACACATCTGTCTGTTGACGGCTGAAATGTCCATTTCACCATCAGCCTTTCTGAAAGTGCCGCCACTCACCATTTCTGCTAATGTCATCTTATTATAAGTATTTAGTAGCACTAGAACATTGGCTGATGACCAGAAGTGGAAGCTGATTGAACTTTTTATTGTTCCTCCAATTAGACGTTGTTGTTGACAAACTCATATCTGATTGGCATGCCAAACAAAATCATTAGATAGGCCGGACATTAATTAGTTGTATTAGTGCATTAAATCATGCCAACATTCAATACAAGTAGTTTTGGAGAGACTCTAATAGACATTTTTGATTTTGTGCATTTCTCATTCATTAGTAACCTTATACATTTTGTCATATTGCTCTCATTTTACTTTGTTTTGGATATGCCAATATTTTATTATGTTGAAGAAATGCAAGAGTCATATCTTGTTCCTGAAAATACATATACAGGTAAAATTCCGTTACAACGAATATCTTTACAATGAAATTTTCATTACAACGAAGTATTTTTATGGTACCCGACAGTTTCCAAATATGACACGAGTCTATAGAAATCTTGTTACTACGAAATACATTCAGCAGATACTCTCATTACAACGAAGTGCCCAAAAGACTTTAAAATTCCTGAATGAATCATTCCCAGAGCAGTTAGTTCTGTGGCCTCAGCTCAGGTGTGCACAACAATCCCCAAACAGAAACAACAAAAAATTCTTTCTTTGAACTTTCCTCATACTGTTTTTTTTTTTTTTTTTGCTGTTTTTGTTTTCGATGGTTTTCAGTGATACCTTTTTCGTATTGCTCGTCAACATTTGAAAAACATTAATTGGAATTTAACTCATTGTCACCCTCCTATAGAAACAGCAGACATGAAAAAACAGTTCAAATTAGAAAAAAAAAAACT
Source organism: Polypterus bichir lapradei (assembly GCA_026402145.1). Lineage (NCBI taxonomy): Eukaryota > Metazoa > Chordata > Cladistia > Polypteriformes > Polypteridae > Polypterus > Polypterus bichir. The sequence continues at coordinate 38,365,858 of JANRMT010062818.1, read as the reverse complement.
TTTCAAGCTCTCGATTGCTGCGAAAGAAAAAAAGACATTACCAGTGAATTTGGAATTTCGCCATTGACACTGTCAACTTTCTTGACAGACTGAGCAAAAAAAGAAGTAAAATCTCGGGTTGCAAATGTATGCGAATTGCTGCATTTCAAGATGTTGAAAAAGCCTCTTTTATGTGGTTAAGTGATACTCATTCAAGAAACATTCCTATTAATGCAGCACTCATTCAAGAAAATGTGAGGTTTCTAAACTGTCTTGGGACCTCCCCAAACTGGACAACACGCCAAAGAGCGTCCTGAAGTGCGATCACCGCATCTGTGGAAGACTGTTTATCAGTCGCCAGGGCAACAGCAGGCTCACAGCTCTGCTGCATCTCTCCACCAAAGCAAACTCAATGGGTGATGTAAGGAACATTGTAAATGCAGAGAACAGTATAACTTGGCCACTAACCTGGCCACAACCCTGCCTGAGTGCTGTGTCTGTTGATAGGAGAGTGGAAGATCACGCTACAATAAATTACTCTGTTGTTCCTGCTTCAAGCTGAATAAAGCTGGTTTTGCTAAATTACTAAGACTAAGCCTTGTGTTTTGGGTGCAAGACAGGGAATTATAGTGCGACCCTGATCTTTTAGGATTTGCTTCTGTGGTGCCTCACTGCACCGCTGTGAGCCTGCTGTTGCCCTTCCCGGGCAACGGACAAACAATCTTACACAGATGTGGCAATCGCGCTTCGGAACACACTTCAGCGTGACGTTCCCGTTAGGTGGGGGGATCCTAAAAGAGTTCAGAAACCTCACAATATGAAGAAGAAGTAAAGGATGAATCGGCATCTGATTGATAACTGTTCTGCCCACAATATGCTTCCGCATTTACATAATGTTCGCATTGAGTTCCTCCCACCCAATTACGCAGCAGTGCTTCAGCCATTGGATTTGGGAATCATTCACACCCTGAAAGTGTACTATCGCAAGGAAATGCAGATAAAAATTCTCATCAGCATAAATTGTAGACAGGAGAAGATTAAAATTAACACGAAAGAAGCTATTGAAATGAATGCAAATGCCTGTAGGCAAGTTAAAGAAAGCACAATTGAGGTGTTTAATTTGGACTGGGTGATTTTTAATTGCAAATCCTTTAAAAAATTAAGAGTGAACTTTTTATCCTGTCACAGTGCTCTGCCTATTATACAGGGTAAATGTTTACCTATAGTACATATAATAAAAGTTAAATGTTGGAAATTATTAATAACTAGTTTTGTTACTTGCATTTAAAAAAAAAACTTTATTCTTATTCAGTTTAGAAGGTAGAATAAAGTATGAAAATAGAACATAGCACTTTAATTTATTAAATAATCAAATTATTTGTCTGCAGGATTAAAAATCTTATTTCTTCAATTAGTTTTCTTGTGAGACTGGTTAGAAATAAGCTGTAAGAAAAGCAGCTCTACCTTTAACTTGCTAGATTAACATGACTTGCTGCAGGAATATTACAAAATATTTAGGAAGTTTCAGTCTTTTTGTTGCCAGCATGGCATTATTATTATCTTAAAGTTTTTCAGATCTCTCTCTCAAATCCATTACACTTGCTTTAGGCAGAGGATTTTTATGCTATAATAATCTAATTTAAATATACCTGTGCATTTTATTAGTTTGTGTAGACTTTTTATGTGCTTGTGCTAATGGCATTACCAGTAATTAAATAAAATTAGTTAAGTGTTCTCTGTAGTGCTAAGAGTGAGGCATTTGTTTAGGACAAAAAGGTATAAAGAAAGGAAACGTGCCTTTTTCTTTTATATAAGTGCAGACAGACGTCTTCGCTGACGATATGAGCGCCTTTTTGGGGAGCGTCGTGGTGGGTCTCATGTAGACGGGAGAGACAGCCTTGCCATTGACCGGCCGGGATGGCATTGTCGGTCCTCCACTCTTGCGTGTGCCTCCCGCGACATCATAACTCTAAGGGCTCATTTATACTTCACGCTCAGAACGCGTATGCGCCCGCATCATGGCTGCCACGCGTCCCCAGCGTTCATTTCATGCGTCCTCTGAGCAGGTCCTCAGAAATTAACGCGACGCGTGCGCGAGTTGCAGTACCAGCAAAAAGTCGGGGGGCACAGTGTGCTAAAAGTCGGAATGTGACGTCAGAGTCTCTGTTTACTATCTACATGTGACAGAAAGCCTCTATGCAGATCCTACGGGGATCGAAGTGCGTGCTTTGCTGTTTGGTGAATGGTTTGATGTGGTGAAGCAAAATGCTGACATACAGATGCATTCGTGGTGATTTTATATTCAAGCGTCGCATATTCCTGATTGTAATGACACGATGCATTTTAAAAGTCTCACATAACATCTTTGTGCCGTTTTTTTTTTTTTTTTTTTTTTTTGCAACTTAACAACAGCAACATAATGTATATCACTGTATTTGAGCCACTGAGAAAAAAAATAAAGGACACGGTGAAAACGTGTATTTTGTGATTAAAGTGGAAAATTCGGCTTTAATCTCAAATTGCCCACTTTAACCTCGTAGTTTACTTTATCATTAAAGCAGACGGTTGTAAACGTCATCCCAGTTTTTAATCGCTGTGAGCTTCTTGGACCTGACAGCTGCGGCAAGCAGCAATATATCACCACACAGAAAAATTAAATGTATGATATTTCAACTCTCTGCACATTTATAATCTTTAGATTTGTACTTGATATCACTTTCATGATTAAATGCATTAAAGTGTGTATGTTACATTTTACATATAATTTTGTTTAAATAATGAATACTGTTAATAATTACACACATGGGGGGAATAATTACACACATGGGGGTGACACGGCGGCGGAGTGATAGCACTGCTGTCTCACAGGGAGTTATGTTGCTGGTATATCCAGCTTGTATTCCACACTGTGCTCCGGTTTCCTTCCAAAGATATGCAGATTTGGGGATTTGGTGCCGCTAAAATGACGCTAGTGTATGCGAGTGCTTGTATTCACCTTGCGATGAGCAGAGACCTTGTCCAGGGATTGTTTCTCAGTCGTGCCCAATGCTTGCTGGAATGGACACATCCCTGGATTTATGGATTTAATCAATAAACATCCTTTTCAGAGATATTGCGGTAAGGTGTTATCGGAATTTAATAGGTGTTTTAGGCAATTCACAACACAGAGAAGCCGAACATGTTCTCACCGTGATAATATCTCGCACTGCCACCTGGTGGATTCCTCCAGATTTACGTAAAGTACGCGCGCAAGTATAAACACTACAACGCTTGCGTAGCAGGAGCGTCCTCTGCAGCATGCGTCACGTGGAGTATAACTCCGGCCTAAAGGAGCAAAAGAAAGTGCGAAGCGCCTCAATATTATTTAACCCGGGTTACCATAGGGATCCCGTGTTCGTAGTTGTCTGAGCTGTAGCTCAGGGGAAGGAGGAAAAAAAATTAGAAAGTGCTTACTTTAACTTAAGGCATGAAGTGCAGTCCGCGTCTGAAAAGCCGGCACAGCTATACGCGCGCGCGCGCCGGCTGCTCGATTTTTATAGTAATTATGTGGGATAGTAGACGCCGCTTTTCGCAAACGCGTCCACGTCATCGCGTACCCCGGGAGGGATGACGTACAGCTGTTTAATTGGTCGGCGCAGTGGCGCCGAATACAAAAGGGAATCATGGCCTCTAGAGGGGGTCTTTTCTGACTAGTTCGTCTTGGAGGAAGGTACTGTACTTGGTAGATCTGCGTTTTAGAAGTTATCAAGCATTACGGCTTGTGCTTTGTTTTTGTAAATATTTTTTTCATATAAATATCTCTCGATTAACTTTGGTGGAGGTATTTATTGGGTTGTGGTTAGTGGTGCACTGTTTATTTTTGTATATACACTTTTTTTTTCTGTGTTTTGTATATTTTTGGCTGAATACTGTATTATACACTGTTTGGAGGAGCAGCTTCCTGACTTGGATCACTGTGGAGGAAGACAGTTTCACATTTTGCTTTTGTGTATATATATATATATATATATATATATATATAT
>JANRMT010062818.1:38280568-38336857 GCA_026402145.1 Polypterus bichir lapradei | reverse complement strand
TGTGTAAATATATATATATATTTATATATATATATATATATATATATATATGACAGCAACACTCATCACTCACAACAGTGACAAAACAATTACATTGACAATCATGTTACGTTATTTTCAAAGTTTCCTTTTCTTTTTCATTGCTTCTTTAACACACTACTTCTCCGCTGCGAAGCGCGGGTATTTTGCTAGTAGTAACAATAAAAGGAGCTCAATACTCATAACGGTCACACTCTGAATTGAACCGGTGACCATTTGATTACGAGTCAGCAGTTCTTACCGCTGCACCACCAAAACTGTTGTCAACATCATACCCTGACCGAATTCTTTTTCTACGGTTATATTCTTGAATAAAAGCGTACTTGTTTTGTTATACTTCTACCTTTTAAGAAAGTGTTAATTTGATATTTGGACTTCAGTCTTCACACATTATACACTTCATGTCTACATTTTGTCAATTATTACTAAAATATGAAAAACATTTCTTTTTTAGTTATGGGTTCAACAATTCCTGTCTCGCATTTCATCATACATTTACACAGATTGCTGTAGACATGGAACATAAATGAAATGTATGTATTCCAAATGACGATATATTATTTGCAACTCCAGGCACCTCACATGCAGATAAGGAGCCTTGGCTTGAGCTTTGAGAACTTTTTGCCTAAGTTGAGCTCCGTCAAGGGGTGTGGCTGGGTGGGATAGCAGGCTCCTTGCTACTTGTGCTGACTGACACATTTACAAAACAAAAGACACTGATGGAGAGGTGCAAAGGAGTTTAAGTTGGGCTGGGATTACAAGTTTTTTCGTAGGCTTCAGGGATTCTAGTGTTAACAATTACCTCCCTAGCCAAACAACAAACATAGCATACACATAACATTATATTAATTTTTCAACCTGTTTTTATAAAACGTTTGGCAACCTGTACACTTTTCATAATTATAATAATACTAATAGTAATAATAATACAGTAACAAGAATACCATGCTGCTTTCTGCCGTCTTTTGAAGATTCTTTGCGCTCGAGAATGTTGTGCTTGCCTAGAAATGGTGATGTCACTTACATCCTGAAACTGCAGGTCTGCAACTGCTGGTCTAGACCTGTGGTGATGTATGGTGCTGTGACTCTGCAGGTGGATGATATTGAAGGTAGAGACAGCTGAAACCAAAAATTCTGGCTTAAAAGAAAAGATTTGGTCCCCAAACAAGCTAGCATATCTGTCGTATGGCATTACTTTGGCCTTAAATTGGAAGGCCATTTACAAACTCAGGTATTTTGTAAATAATGTCGAGCAGAGGTGGATTCTTTGTGAGGAAACACAACAAGCCTGTGGCACCATATGAAACACGGTCATAAAGAGCAGTACAAAGAGTGCTATTCACAAAAATGTGCAAGCAGCACAGCCAGACTTAAGATGGTGCTGGGACACCCCCACACTGGGAGGATCGGGTGAGCAAGCGTGGCCAGAGTGTTACCCCGCTCGGAACACTAGATGGTAGATGGAGTTGGAGTTTGGTTTAGCCCTGTTGGAATCCGCAGGCGCCACCAGGGGGTACTGCAGCAGGATCTGCTGTGCCTTTTTGGGCAGTTCTTCCACCACATCCAGAAATGCTGCTGGAAATTAGGTCATCAAGCACCTGGAACACTTCTGGGTGCAGTATATAAGGAGCCAGCAGCCACTACTCAAGCCAGAGTCGGGAGGAAGAAAATGCAGCTTGACCGGAGGAGTGGAGGGGAAGAAAAGAACAAGAAAAGTATTGGTTTAGGTGTGCTGTGCTTGTGCTTTGGACTGTGCTAGACTTGTGGGAAATTTCCAACGAGGTAAAAGAAAAATAAAAAATCAGTGCCTTGAACTCATGTCCCATGCTTGTCTGTGTCTGGTTGAGGTGGCAGTGCCAGCCTGGTGTACCATAATGCCTGTGTAGAACTTATGTTCCATTATAATTAACACTTATGTGAATTTAATATTAACTATTTAGGATTGCCTTTTAAAATTTAACCTGCATTTTACTAATAACAGTTTTTAAATTACTGCTTATTTTGTTTATTTTTTTGTCATTCATATTTCTCCAGAAGTAGGCATTTTAATTTGTGCTTACCATTTTTATAATTTTGGAAGCAGAAAGGAAGGAAGGAAGGAAGATGTTCTCAATTGGGCATTGTACGATTTCCAGTTTAATGGATTGAACATTCAGACACAAATCCACATGGGATGAATTTATTACCTTCAAATAACTTAACTAATATGCAGTATGTTTACGATATGGGAAGAAAACCTTGTCGGATTCAGGGAGAATTTACAAACTCCACAAAGATAGTGTCTAGGTTGGAATTTCTGCGAGGAGTGCTGTTAGCCAGTGTAGTAAATTAAAAATGTAATGCAAAGTCACTTGCTAGTAAAAACACAAAATTCAGTTCTAAAAATGAAGGCATCATTCACTGTACAGTACACATGTATACACATGTAAACAAACACAATAAACTAATTAGGTTATTCAGTAATTCAGAAGACAGATAATATAACAAATAACATTTTGAAACCCACTTAATTCAAAGTGAGAATGCAGCCTATCCTAGCAGCACTAAGTCAATGAGAGGAAGTGATTAAAGGTGAGCTGCCAAATCAACATGGGTCCCACTCATGCACACAGAACCACAGGGCCAGTTTGGAGTCTCCAATTAATCTATTACTCCTATCTTTTGGATGTAACAGAAAACCTGTCTAGGGGCTGAAAAAGTGGTAAATTCATCATCACTCTCAAACTTCCTTTACTACAGGTATTTGTAACCCCATTCCCCCCAGATTGTTGATGTTTTATAGATTAGTCATCACAGTGATTATCCTATGAATTCTATAAATTTTTTTTGAAGGATTCCAAAAGACTTATTTCTAACCAGTAAAAAATACAGTTACATTCTCAATACAAGTAGAACACCCACCATGATTATTCTCCTTACGTATTCAGACAATATTCATATCGGTTCCTTGCCTAAATGGCCTGCAAAAGTTTCTCCAAGCTGTGCTTTTAGCATCCATGTTTACCTTTTCCACTTTAGCTCTCTTCTTTTGACAATCAAATAAAGTCTCCAAAGTAAGGTTTGTTTCATGAATTGAAATGCATGTTTCTATTCTTTAATTGCCTCTGCACACAACCTATTCCACAGATTAACACAATTTCTTTCTTTTTTCTGGGACTGTAATGAAATAGCTTGACTTGCTGCTTCAAACAACAATGTAATTACCTTACAATTAATTACCTTAATAGGCCCCTAAAGGCACACCTAACTAATCATTTCACAGCAAATTATAAAATCTCTTATATATATATATATTTCTCTTCTGGTTCGTCCTGATTCCTCTTCAAACCCGGAATCCCCAAACGAACCCACCATATATCTAGCATGACCTTTTGGTTCGGCGGTGACGTGACACCAATGGGGTCATGAGAGGGGAGCTGGGAACGCAGTAGTCCGAAGGAGGAATAGGAATTGAGAAAAGTGGTGTGGAGGTGTATGGGAGGCTGCAGGCAGTGTGGGGAAGGGTTTGGGAGAGGAGGAATAGGAATCGAGAAATGCCGTGTGGGCTGCATGTGGGGGGGACCGGGTTTGAAGAGGAAACAGGACGAACCAGAAGGGAAATATATATAAAATTTTCTTCTGGTTCGTCCTGCTTCCTCTTCAAAGCCCTATATCTAGCCTGACCACGTGACCTTTCACTTCGGCGGTGACGTGACACTAATGGGGTCATAAGAGAGGAACGGGGAACGCGGTAGTCCAAAGAAGGAATAGGAATCGAGAAAAGCGGCGTGGAGGTGTATGGGAGGGCACAGGCAGCATGGAGAAGGGTTTGGAAGAGGAGGAATAGGAATCGAGAAATGCAGTGTGGGTTGCATGTGGAGGGGACTGGGTTTGAAGAGGAAGCAGGACGAACCTGAAGAGAAATATATATAAGATTGTCTTCTGGTTCGTCCTGCTTCCTCCTTAAACCCGGTACCTGATTGTGTTGGGTGCAAAACCGTTTTCCGTCTGTCTGTGTCCAGGTCCCGTTCCACAATATATATACACTGTGGCCACCAGGGGGTGCATCAGTTCACCAAATACCTGACACAACAGACACAAGGCACAAGTCCAGCAGAACACATGTTGAGTTTGGATGTTTGCAAACTTTCCCAAATCTCCCACCTGCACAGCACAATTACAGTAGAAGCACAGTCAATAAAACAGCACTTTGTCCCTTCTTTCTGTCTTTTCTCTCTCTGTCTCTCCTTCCACCTTCACTCCTCCTCCGGCAAGCTTAGTCCTCTTCCTCCTGACTCTAAGTCAGTGAAAGGCAACCTTTTTCGAGTTGCGGCGCACTAGGTCCAAAAATTTTCTTTCGCGGCGCACCTGAGGGACTGCCCATAAATAAAGTCATGACAACACAATCTATGGACAATCGCCAATAAAAACAGTTAATTTTACAAGTTTGAAAGACATTTTATTAATAAAGGAATCAAAGGATAAATCTTAAATTTAATTAATGTGAACGTTGAGATTGTTTTTCAGCACATATGAGATTGATGCGAGGGTCAATTTTCAAAAGACAGACGCACATTTCCCTGTCGATCATTTGAAGTCTCTCGCGTTTCTTAGACTTCATTTCCGTAAGTGTTCCTTTATCTGTTTTTCCAACATAAAATATTTTTTTAAACATTATCTTTTTAATCATTCAAAAGTTCAAAAACATTAGCAGTTTTAAATATTTTACAAAAGTTTTTGCAGTGCCCCTATAAAATTCCACGGTGCACCAGTGCACGTTGCCCGACAATGCTCTAAGTGAAGGTTGGTGATAATGGTTTGCATATTTATAGCTAGAAATCCACAAAGGGAAAAAATCAAATCCTGTATCCTAAATACTCTTTTATTTCTGAGCTTTCAACACCTACTAGGTGTCATCATCAGAGGAAAATGATTAGGCATAACAGGAATCAAAGGCAATATATAGCAAATGAGGAGGGGGGAGTAGGTAGGTATAAGAGGGGTGGATTATTAAAGTGGGGTTCGGATGGTGTTTTGATAGCATTAAACTTTGATAGCAATAACTCCTTATTGCATAAACAGAGTTGTGTTAAGACATAAAAGGATAAACACCCACTGTGATACAAAGGATACCGAAAAGAATAAAAGACGTTATCTGTTCCATCTATTTACATTGCCAAAGAGGCCCACTCACTGACTAAGGCAATTAATAAGAATATTGTGATCAATGGTATGAAATGCGGCACTCAGATCTAAGAGGATGAGAACAGATAAACAGTCTCTGCATTAACCCTCAAAACATTTACTAATTTAACCAGTGCAGTTTCTGTATTGTGATTTGTTATAAAACCTGACTGAAACTTGTCAAGAACAGAGTGTTTATTAAATTGATCATTTAGCTGTGCAATGACTGCCTTTTCTAGGATTTTACTTAAGAAAGGCATGTTAGAAATAGGTCTAAAATTTTCAAAAACAGAGGAGTCGAGATTATTTTCCTTGAGCAGGGGTTTAACAACAGTGGTCTTAAGGCAGTCTAGGAAGACCGCCATATCGAATGATGAATTTACTGTGTCAAGAACACTATCAATTAGCACGCCGGATACTTATTTGAAAAAACTTGTTGGTATTGGGTTAAGGGCGCAGGTGGAGTGTCTCAATTGAGAAATTATTCTATATAGATCGGGTAAATCTATCCTAGTGAAAGAATTTAATTACCTTAAAATGGAATACTGGGATTTAATAGGATCAGTATTAGGGGGTGTACTATATTATATCTAATATCATTAATTTTGTGATTAAAAAATATAGCAAAAGCCTCAAAAGTTTCACTGGAAGTTTTTTGGAGGCATTCCATTGAGTGACCTGGGTTTATCAAATGATCAATAGTAGAGAATAAAACTCTCGGATTACCAGCATTATTTATAATTTTAGAGAAGTAACACCACCTCTCAAGACAGATTGTTGTTGCATTCTGTTATTTTAGCCTTCAATATTTTATTGTGGACAATCAGTTTAGTTTTTCTTCATTTATGCTCATCTCTCCAGCAAATTTTCTTTAAATCAGACACTCTTTGGGTCTTCCATGGTGTATCAGTACTGGAGGATTTTTAACTGTCTTTTCAGGAGTGACTATGTCAGCAGCGGCTCTCATTTTAATATAAAAATTTTCCACCTTACTGTTTACATTATTATCACTATTTTAGTAAGCACTACAAATGGACTGGTTGCTTAAAATATTAGTAAACTTTGAAACTGCAGATGAATCAAAGAAGCATTTTTAACAATATGCTTCTCATTTAATTTTATCAGTTATTATTAGTATTTGTATATTAAATAGTAAAAGATATGGTCAGATAAACTGATATCCATGATCTACCTCACTTTTAACTTTTAATTATTTAGTTATCACTAAATCCAATGTGTGCCCCCCTTTGTGTGTTGGCTGACTAACGTGTTGGCTCAGATCAAAAGTGTGCAGGAGATTCATGAATTCTTTTGCTTTCGGGTCACACTGATTATCGATATGAAAATTAAAGTAACCAAACTATTAGGAACCGTTCATAGTTAGTTATTAAAATTGACACTAAGCCTGAGAATTCCTCAATGAAAGACAAATTATATTTAGGAGGTCTATACACAGACAATACTAGAGACTGAGAAACTCCTTGAATAACAATGGCAAGATACTCCAAAGATGCAAACGTACCAAAGTCGACATCTTTACACTTTAACCGATTAGAATAAATATTTGCTAAACTGCTGCTTTTCTTTCCTTGCCAAACTGCATGAGTAAAGCTATAATTCGGAGGTGCAGATTCAATTAAAACAGCCACACCATCAGAGCGAAGCCACATTTCACTTAATGTAAAAAAGACAAGTCAATTTTCATTTCACTAATAAGATCATTGATGGAAAATGTCTTGTTGGTTAACGCTGTAACTTTTAATAAGGCTATATTTAAAGTCTCAGAAGAGAAGAGCAGAACTGAACTCGCAGAACGTTACGGTTGTTCAAAATGGTTAATAAGTTAATTATTTTAATGCATCTTTGTTTTTATGCAGCACTGTCAGGATTTTTTACATGAACTGAGGTTGGTTATTAAAGTATTGATGCAGAGCACATTTGAGGAAGAGTTCACTACAGAGTTATCATATCCAAGCAAGGCATTATGGAAAGAATTATGATTAAAAGTACATAGTTAAGAGAGACAAATTACCTTATAGATGTTTGTTGTGGAGGACCCGGGCAATGAATCTATTAGGATGCAGACCATCCTGCCTGAAGAAACATGGCTTTTCCCTGAAGATATACCAGTTGTCCACGAACCTGAAACTTAGTCCTTCACAGAACCCTTTCAACCAGATGTTTAATGCCAGCAGACAACTATAGTACCTATCTGATCTTTAAGCCAGAGGTAATGGACCCGAAATGAAGATTCTCGCAACCAGGGTCCTCTCCTTCATGGCATTAATAAGTGCTACGAAATCCGCTGTAAGAATCCCCAACTGTTGGTATTGCATGTCGTTTACCCCAGCATGTATTACGATAGTTCCCACTACCCTGTTCTTGTGCCTCTCCAGGGCTCTAGACTAACTTTTTGCACTGGTTGCACTGGTGCGCCTAACTTTTTTTCTTAGGTGCACCAGCACAAAAGTTAGGTGCACCCAAATTTTCAACCGCATCACATTTAACACCACAGTTTTACAAGTTCACTTTATTTATTTATTTATTTATTTATTTTAATTGCTGTCCATATAGGCAATATTGACTTGTAAATGATTAACTAACAATCTGGTCAATATAAAGTTCTTTATTTGAAGGCAAGCACACTTCTACAAGAAAGGTAACTTACTGAAAAAGTGTTGGTGCTTAAAGTGCTTTACTGAGCTGAAATTTAAACTTAAAAAATCTCAAGATAAATTAACTAAAAAGAAAATCTAAATTAAGTGTTTTAAGGGCTTCAAACTGAACATCTCATGGCTCAATGTCTTATGGACTATCCTCCATTGTAGTCACATGCCCCTCGGATGGCCAACTCCTGTAGTTTGGCCTTCTTGATCTTTGGCCTTGACTAAACCAGCTGGCCACACTCTCTCTAGCATCAAAATCTTCCAGACTTAGCCCCTCTACACTGATTCTTATCAGATCTTCCACTGTGTCTGAATGTCAGAAGTGCTATGACACCCCCTTTGCTGCCCAAATTAACAGCAGCACCATCAGCACCCAGAGCAATGATTTTCTCCAGCCAGTTACTGCACTGGTCCCCAAGAGCAGCAAATGCTTTCTTTGAGGCAGCATAAATTCCTAATTAAACAAATAAAAACGATAATACCATTTACTACCCAGATCAAGAGTTTATAATGCAGTCTATTTATTTATTTTTATTTTTTTCATTTTTAAGTATAAGAATATTATGGTTAATGCAGTAACGAGACGGTAGGCATATTATTGACATAGGCTCCATGACATGACATGGCTTACCTTGGGCATGAGCATGCTCGACCTCAATGTGTCCAATAAGTATATTCACCGGTCTTCCTCTCCGCAAGATACGACCGTACACAATGACGCATTCCTTTGTGGCGATATCTGTGTCTCCGTCGATCAGGAATGCCATGTACGCACTGTTCGCAATTTGCACAGACGTCTTTTTTTTCAATGTATCTGCGATGACTCCTATAAATTGGGTGCACGCGACATCATTGCTGTACGTCGGGTTTACGTTCAAGCCATTTTTCTTCATAAGAATTATTTCGGACTTGAATTTAGTGAAGGGAAGTTCTTCTTTTGCAATATTGTAGGCAACGTTAAACTTAATTATCATCTCAGCCTCGTCTGATGATCTGTTTGCTGCTGCCTGCCGCTGAAAGGCAGCGGGGAGAGGGGACACTTGAGCAGTGCATTTATCGCGGCATGTAATGTGTTTTATAGATGCATTGTGCTTTTTCAGCGTTTCAATTCTAAATGTATTAGAACCAGTCACAAATGCACTACTGCCGGCCATGGTCTTCCCACACTCTTTACAGTAAATACAGTGCATTATATTATCGGCTTTACTGTATCTTAGCCAGGGAAACTGGTCAAGCCACTCTTTTCGAAATGTATACACTTTTCCCCTTTTAATTTCAGTGGGCTCGGACTCGATCGTATGTGGCTCATTATCTAATGCCGTCTCCGGACCAGGGCTTGCTATAACTTGGGAGGTTGATGGCTCCGTGTCAGAGCATTGGTTATGATTTTCGGACGGATCAGGCCCTAACTTAACATTCTTAACGAAAAAGCTGTCAATCGTTCTTTTCATCTTCTCTCATAATCCGCGGCTACATCCACTGTTTACCTGATGGGCTACTCACCTCTCTCTGTCTGACTGCATCACATGCATTTTCAAACGTACACACACGTACAGGAATATCTGGACCACGGCCAATCAGAGGGGGGGCGGGATCCGCCCTTCACTATCTCTGATTGGTTTAGACCACGATATGGGCCTAATGTGTGTCTGTTGTTGAAAAACAGGGAGACTTTAAGAGTCAAGGAGTTTCGTTTTTTTTCCCCCTCGAACGGCTGGTCGCACCGGTGCAACCTTTTATTTTTTTTAGTCGCACCATTGAGAAATTAGGTCGCACGTGCGACCAAATTGGTCGCACTCTGGAGCCCTGCTCTCTAAGACTGTTGGCACTCTTCTCGTAACATTTCATACAAGAAATAAAAGATTTCTGTTTAGGGCAAGGCATATTTAGGTTTCAAACGATACAATCTCCAATAACAAATATATCACCCGGGGTTGCTGGCATGGTGGGGGAACGGAGAGGGGCGAACCAGTTTCGGATGGAGATGCTTGCCTGGGCCAATGGAGGTGATCTATTCTTAAACCCCCACCTGCATAGCTGGAACAGGCCGATTACCTAGTCGTTAGCATCATCAGTCCAAAGCGGCATGGGGATAAAACTCACTTGGCCCTGAAAGTGAGGGACATGATGTAGAGTTGAAGTTGCTGAATAGTGATGAACTGTAACTATTTCAGGTATAGTGGAGGTCTCTTTCAGCATGCAAGCTTTCAGTTCCCTCAGGCGCTTCCATCTGGACTGGAATTGCTGAAACTGGTTCTCAAGGGCACAGAGTTCTTCGACAACATGCTCCATCTCACTGTCGGCCATTGTCCACTTCCGCTTTTGCTTTGTGTCCTAGGAAAGAAAGAGAGAGAGAGTTAGTCCCTTCAGATGTCAGCTCCTGCAGCCCATATAAAACTTAGAATTATTCAAGCTACAGGCTAAAATGTTTATCCATCCATTATCCAACCCGCTATATCCTAACTACAGGGTCACAGGGGTCTGCTGGAGCCAATCCCAGCCAACACAGGGATCTAGGCAGGAAACAAACCCTGGGCAGGGCGCCAGCCCACCGCAGGCTAAAATGTTTATTCAATATAAAATAGGTTTGATTGAAAAATCAGACGTCCAGGGCACCTAAAAATGGGCTTACATTCCAGTCCTTCCCTAGATAGCATTTCATGCACCTGTTTGTTTGTAATTTCAGATATACTTAAGTATTTAATTGCAACATGTACTAAAATATCTGTTACTTGTGCATAAATAAAATTATATTGTGTTTTTAATCTTTGGATCCACGCAACATTTATGTTAACACTGAAAATTTTACATAGTCAAAACCATGTTCACTCCCACAGTTAAAACACATAATCCCAAATACCTCTTCACATTTTCCATATTCATGATTACTGAAACATTTTGCTTCAGTTTACTTTTGCAAAATTTTGCAGCATGCACTAAATATTAGTATTAAATTATTTTAATCGAAGTGGTTAACTTTCAGGGTTTCAGTCTTTTGGCTGTAACAACTTTGCTTTATTATAAATTGTTTAATATCCTCAACCAAAGTACACAGTGGAACTCCAGAAATAACCTCTGTAATTTTAAAAACTTCCCTAACAGTCACAAAACTAATTATACCTCCTTCAGGATTTGATGTATAAAATTATCCCTTTTTGTCTTTATTAGCACATTTAAATAATAATTTACCATTAACAAGATTAACTGCTGAATCTAATTTTCAGGTTTCTTTTTGAAGTGCATGTGTTAGTGATGTAAATATTTGTCTGCTTTACCTTAATATCCTGAAAAATGTCCTCTCCAACACAAATATCTCGTACCTGTAAATGAAAGATCATCCGTACTTTCAACCAAGCCCACATAACTTCTCTTTTACTGCAGGCCTTGCTCCAATCCATCTCTTCACTTAGCTCTCTATCTCAGCTTCTCACCATGATCATACCTCATTCAAAGCACAGCTGATCTGCACTACTGCTTATTTCCCAAATGAATCACAATTGACACTCACTAATCTGTTCCCCTGTTACAAACTAATTAAAACTTTATCCCTCACTGCTCTTAAAGAAGCACTATATAATGGCCAAGGTGAAATCTGGCTGTTCTGTAGGACACACATAACAAGGGTTTATTACCCAGGAAATATGGAGAGTGATTTGTAGGTAGACAATATAATGCAAGGGTGGTCAAAAAACAGGCAAGGTTGTGAAACCAAAAGAAGGCAAAAATACAAGCAACAGCTCCAAACAATAAAACTACAAAGCCCTAACCATTACTAAAAAGCCTTTCCCCAAACACTAATAAGCTGAGGATTTGTTTGATTTTTGTACAAAGGCAAAAACTGATACCAGGACCTGCACACTGATATACACAAAATTGTCTTCTGTAACAAGAAAGGCCATCCACATGACAGATGATGGGCATTTTTACCATAAACAGCATGGCCACCGAGATAGAATTATAAATATGTGGCAGAGCTCACAAGAAAAAACAAATCACAAAACTGGTACTGAAATGATGTCACAAGTATTGTTTAAATAAGACAATATTTCTAAACATTTTTCATTTAATTAACTCGACTAAACATGAAGAACATAGATGTTCCAAAATTAAGTTTACAGCACTCCAGGAAATTAATTAATCAAAAATTAACTTTACTTTCATATAATTCCTGAAAGTGTATATTTTTTACATCACTATTGTTAATTCTTACAGATGCACCTTTGCCATCTGTATTTTTTCCAGCAAATAATGGTGCATCACCTAAGGTCTTCTGCCCTTTCCCCTCATAATCTGCTCTAGTAATATTGTATTATCTGTTTGTGTTTGTATCTTTGTTTGTTCATCAGTCATGCAAACATGGCTAAACCAATTTTCATGAAATTTTGCACGAGTTGCTGTTGGTTTAACTTACATATAAAATAATAGAAACTTGGGCTGGAATTGGGTGGAAGCAACCCAAAATCCAGAACCAGCACAGGGGCTACAATTGCCATTGGGCATGAAGTTGGGGGGTTTGGGTGAATGTGTTGCCTTCAGCATACAAAGGTTTTGTACCAGCCAAAGTGGGATCTCATCTAAGGCCACAGGTACAGCATTTTCTTCTGAATGAATTTCTTTACTGTGCTGGATTACAGTTTTTGTCTCATTGCAAGTTGCATTTAGCCTTGCTGAATTTCCTTATTTATTTTCATCTAGACCCTTTTTAGAGAAATATACAAGTCAAACCAGTTGTATGATGTTGTCAAACCTTTAAGGGGCAATATTATTCTCTTTCAACAGCCCAATGGGTGGAGTGGTGGTTCTGAGGCTAGGGATCTGTGCTCGCAATCAGAAGGTTGCCAGTTCGAATCCCATAAATGCCAGAAGTGACTCTACTCTCTTGGGCCCTTGAGCAAAGCCGTTAACCTGCAATTGCTTCATCGTAAGTATAATGTTAATCTGCATCCAGCCCTGCGAGCAGGTCCTCTAACATACAGGGAAATTTTGGGGGTTGGTGGAAGGATTCACACTCCAGCCACAATAAAAAAAGCCTCATACTGTTCCAGTGTGGTGCTGAGATGTCACCTACTGCACTCGTGGTTCGTCATGTGGTGGGTGTGGCAACACACTATTAGTGCATGCTCCCGACCTCCTCCTCCTCCTCAACTGCCCAAAAAGCTTTTAAAACTCCTTTTTAGTTAGTTTTGCATTTGGATATCTGATCTTTTATGGATTAGACAAGATACATATAGCAAATAGCTCCCACTTTGAAATGTTTGCAGTCAGCATTTTTTAATGGTTAACAAAGACAAAATATCTAATTATTTTTATGCATTATGGTTATAGTTTATCCTTTTTTTTTTTTTTTTTTTTTTTTGCATATCAGACTGTTATAGCCATCAAGTTTTTTTACTTTGAATTGAAAACATGTAATTTATATGTTAGGAAGTTACAAAAAGAAAGTAAACAGAATTGCTGAAAATGTATTCAGCTCTGTACATCAGCATAAGAAACAGCCTGGTCTAGACAAGCCAAACAGATTTCATCTTTGTCTGTTTTGAGATTTACAACATCCACTCTAGATCAAATCATAATCAGGGTTGTTCCAAAACTTCAAGAAAAGTGAAAAGTGAAAAAATGATGGGTAACATTTTATACCTTTTCTGAATTTACAATTTTGGGTATCAGACTAAAGTCAGAGTATTGGTTAGAGCTCTGTGGTGAAGTGTGGTGATTTGCACAATATTACAGTACATACAGTAAATAAAGTTTCTACTGTTTGGCATAAAGGGCATATTAAAAAACAAGAAATGCTAAAAAACTGGTGAAACATGTTGCTAATAATGGAAAAATATCAGGTGAAATCTCAAATAGTTTGATAATCAAGGTTGTGATAATTTACATAATCACCTTTATTATTATTATTATTATTATTATTATTATTATTATTATTATTATTATTATTAATTTTACAGGCACTCTTACCTAAGACAGAATATATTATAGTTGTTTATGTAAAATTGTTTTACAGCTGGAACTGCTGGAAAGTTACTCGAACATGTTCTAGGTCAGATACTCAGAGTTGGTGATGGGCATTTTGCCAGCCACATTGTTTTTTTTAAGTGTAGTGCCTTAGCCATTAAACTACACCACTTGCCAAAGAAAGTTAATCCTAATTTGATCAAGAAACAAGAAGTATTTTTGTTAGAGTACACAAATATTAAGGAATTAAATTGAGAAGCACACAAACAAAAAATTTCTTTACTTTCGTTCTTAGTTTGCCTCCAGTGATATAAGCTGCTTCTCTTTTGTGCAGATACTGGTTTCCACTCATCCACCTGCCCTTTGTTGTCTTTTCCTTGCTCATACTGCTGTTGATCAGAAGTGATTTGCTCATCAGTGCTGCCATTCTAGGGCCTTTACAACACAGCAGGTGCCACTGTGCCTTGAAGCAAAGGTCTATCTCAGTGGGATGGTGTATCTTAAATCAAGTGAATTTTTAATGTTTCAGTGTGAATGGAGTATTTTACTATTCTGTCAAAATTTTAAGTTTTTCATCTTAACATTTTTAAAGTTTAGAGTTTTATGTTTTTTGCAGTGACTTAATTCATCTGGAAGTCAAGAATAGTTTTCAATCTGTTAGAAAATATATTACGAAACAAATTTAGTTTTTGGTGACTCTGATGTTACTGTCTCCTTAATTCTTCCAAGGATGCATTGGCCTAATTCACAGTGTGATGCTGATAAGACAAATACATTAGCCATAAGGAGTCTGTGATTTCCCAGGAGTATTAAAAATTAACTTTTGTGGCCTGAAAAAATGCATTTTTCCCTATTTAATGCTGTGACTGTACACTGTTACTATCATAGCCGATTAAGTGGTTGACACCTTTTCTCAGAATGTAAAAAAATAAATTGGTAAATTTAACATTGCATTGTTGTGTAGCAGGGTAAGGCTGGTTTAATCTTAATTACTTGTGTAATAAACCCTTACTCTCTGATATTATGACAGTAGATTTCTTTTTCCCTTTGTGATTAATCGTCTTATGATTTTCATTACTCTTTTACAATACTGCTCAATATATTCTTTATTTTATTTAAGCTGGCAGTACTTCTGGCTTGAACATAATAGTCTTGCAATAATAATACTCAGAATGATTACTTTTTCTAGAGAGTAGAAATGAAGCCAGATTCGGATTATGAACATACATTGGAAGCAGTGAGTAGTGAGGGCAGAAGCTGTGTATTTGTTCAACAATCCTTGTTGTTTATGGAACAAATTCAGAATAAGTAATCTTTCAGATAAATGCTCAACTATTGCTCTGCCTGTACATTTTTAAAATGTATACCACAGGCACTACAGTGAGGCACTACATGCTACATCTCCCAGGAGATGGCACTGTTGTTCAAAACTCAAATAAGTAGTAATCATGCCTCAGTGATTTAACATATTTTTAAAATGATTCTAGTAAGATCAACTTATTTGTCATAATCTCATTTTTTAAATTTTTTATGATATACTCAATATAATTATATGGAATATATTTATTTTTGGAGTATGTGAGATTTACCTTGTGCCATGCACTGCTAGCCTGTTTTGGGATTGTTTAAGCAACAACTTGGATCCTGCAGTTTTCTTGGCAGTCCTTTGTTCAATCATGTGCATGTGTAGCCTCGGGACTTGAAACATGGAGTCCTTTTAAGTAAATCATTGTTTGATTTTTTTGTGATGCAGCTTGAAGTGTGTATGACCTTGTAGTCCTTTTCATTATTATCAGTCATGTCAATTATTTATGTACAATGTGATTTAGTATTTTTCCCATTTAACAAAACTGGAAATTTATAAATATTCATTTGAGTTTCTTCTTTCAGTGTACAGCATTTGAATTTGAGAAATCTTTTAATACTTTTGTTTGGTGGTTGTATGCCTTGCCACCACATTCATGTTACCAGCTCTGCCTCACACCAGTCACTTCAGGTCAGAAGCAACACTAACTTTGCTTACTTTCCCCAACTCATATCCAAGCCAGGATCCTTCCTAAGATTGCCAATGTCCGCATTCCAAGGCCAGTGGATTTAACTAGAGGAGAGAGTCTTGTAAATTCTGCTATTTAAATACTTGATCATCTTCCTCTCTCTGTCACACACATACATCAACACACACCCTCTGCGTAATTTCTCAGTCTAGCTCTGACACTTCTGACAACATCCGTCTTCCAGGTTTGTGTCATCCTACCCGAAAGTTTGTGCCAAAAGAAACAGTGGTGTAGACAAGTTCAGTTCTGAACATTATTCCCTAACTGTGCTAAGGTGTGAAGAGGGAAAAATGGGGACATGTCATATTTACAGAATTTAAGAAAATTGAGCCTCTTTTTAACTAAGATCCTGGAAGGAACACTTTGGACCCGAAAGATCATAAATGAGTTCAATGATTCATATATGGAGATAGATAGAATTTCAGGAACCAAAGTGCACCTCTCTTTAGATTTCAACTCACTATTTCCAAATGGCTAACTCTGGGCATCTTATTTAGCACAGTGTTGTATGTAGCCAGTTGCTCTACTATAACTCTCTTTGTTGTTTACAGTCTGATAATAAAGCACTTCTGACTGTTCATACTTCTTTAAGACTCTTTAAAAAACAGATCCTTGCATTCCATAAACACATTATATCTGTGATCCCATTTAAAAAAAAACTGGGCCCCAAAATGTTTCCTGGGCAGGCTGATTTTCTTAAAACGAACAGGGCTTAATACTTACTTTGCATGTTCTGCTATTGCCAACTTAAATGTTATACTGCGTTGTACTGTACAGGTCTGGGCTGTAGACAGGAACAGAAATCATCTGTGTCACATAATGAAGCCCTAAAAAGGTCTGTTTTACAGTTATGCATATTTTGTTTAATCATTCTTCATTAAAACAGAAATTACAGTGGACCCTTGACTTACGAACTCAATTCGTTCGCGAGGGCTGGTTGTAACTCAAGTTGGTTGTAAGTCAAGACTATTTTTCCCATAAGAAATAATGGAAATACCCATAATGCGTTCCGAACCTCCCACTGCAACACTTCCCACTGCGCAGAGACATGTTGAAGCGACGTCTTTTCTATGTCATTTTTGCACGTACCATTTTGGTCCTCTGAAGGTGCAGATAGTGACGCCAGATGACGTCTTTTTTTCGACATCTTCCGAACGTCAAGTATTGACGTCCCCAGGACCTCCAGATAAGGGCTAATTCTAGTCAAAATGAGGTCGTTGTGCGGTCCAAATGTGGACGTTTGGATTAGAATTAGCATAGCATGTTATGCTAATTCTAATAAAAATGTTATCTCGACATAAAATTTAAACATATTTAAACTCATTTAAGACATTGTTTTTACAGGTCTACTGTTTCTATTCTCTGTACACTGTAGTTCCATTTCAGAAGGTGGCATACTGTAGTTCCAGAAGGTGGAGGACCTGTTTACTGTACCAGTTTATTTTCCTGTAGCTTCGTTTGGCTCAGCAGCCGATTTGAACTGGAAATGCTTTACACTTTTGTATTCATTTTGTATGCATTTCCAGTCATCATATTCTCATTCAAATCAGAAAAAAAAAAAAAAAAAATCACAATTCACTCATTACACATTTCTTTCCTTTATTAATTCCATCCACCATATTGAATACAAAAAAAAAAAAAAAATTAAAAAGTGAATCAGTCATGATCGATGAGAGTTGAGAGATAAGTGTGTCCACTCGACCTCCACAACTTTGTGGTGCATGCTTTAAATGCTCTGAAGCACACATCCTTATAAAGCCCTCTGTGGCTACCGGGTCAAATTTCATGACTCCATCTGCACGAGTAGAAAAAGACAAATGATTAGAATTATGAAGGTAATCGCAGTCATACACCAAGTCCCCATATTTGAAAGCAAAAATAGGTTGCCTATGCATCCACTACCAATACTGGATAAATACAAAACCATGTCTGCAAATGTTAAAGATAGCCACAGCTAGTAGACATTAGGCGGAAATCAAGTTATAAATCAAATTATTACAGGTTGGCAAGGGCTAATGTTCTTGCCTTAGCCAACATGAAATATGGCCTTACCTTGTATTGCTCTATAAACCTTTGTGTTCTCCAAAGGTTTCTTGCCCTTTTTCCCCTTCCCCTTCATATTAAACCCCGCCATCAGGGCATTACTGAAGAGCCTAAAAAAAAAAAAAAAAAAAAAAGACATTTATAAATCAACGTGAATGATATACATAGGAACAACATCAATGTAGTATAAAGGCTTTATGACGTGTGATCAGTGTACCCTAGGTTGGCCCCCTCTTTTCAGAACAGCTGGTGCTGGTCTATAAGACCACAATGCGTTGTGAATTTATAATTTCACTTAATTTTTATCTATTATGACATACTCAGACATTGTTTTATGCAAACAGAAATTGATGTTATAATGGGAGTCAATGGTGCAAAAAAATGTCTGCAGGGTAAAAGATGGAACTTTTTCTTCTACAGTATATTATAGTCCTATTATTAGATCCAAGATTCAAAATTTCATAAACTGAAATGCAAAAAATTTATCAAGGGGCGCACAAGGGTTAAGCAAGAAAAAAGGCAAATGAAAAAATGTAGGCTGGTCCACACCCAGAATAAAAAAGTTCAAGCAGAGCACCCACCCACCCACAATTCATACTGTATTGTAGAAACATACCGGTCAAGGACTTTGTGGACACAGTCCTTGGTGTTCTTCCCTCCAATACGTGCAATTTGCAGCACCTGTTGGAATAAGTCCATTATAAAGTTGACTGACACTCCTCAGAGGAACCGAACAGTGTTGCACTGTATTGTATTGTGTTATGCAAGACTCCATTATTTTCAGACTTGTAAAATCTACCAGGGTATCAAAAGCTTGCGCATCACAGAGGCGTTGCTCCTCTGCCTCAAAATCCTCCATAGTCTCCATCCTCAAAATGTGCACGGCTGAAGAGGCAGGTTCTGCTTTTCTGTACTGATCGCGCAGGTCAAACAGCAGGGTTAAGAC
The DNA here is from genome assembly GCA_026402145.1 of Polypterus bichir lapradei. NCBI lineage: Eukaryota > Metazoa > Chordata > Cladistia > Polypteriformes > Polypteridae > Polypterus > Polypterus bichir. The sequence continues at coordinate 38,317,985 of JANRMT010062818.1, read as the reverse complement.
CTTTTTCTGAAACACTGAAATACATTTGTTGATTACTATGATTACCTTAGAATAGCAAGGCTAGCTAGCTGGTTCAAAATTATTTTTGTAATCAGTTTCAGTGTTTATCAATACAGTAGATAGTGTTGGAGAAAGAAAAACGTTCAAACAAATGTTATAATATAACATGATTGAAACCACCCTACAATTGATGGTAGAAAAACAGGCCACTGCTATAACTGAAAAGCAGTTTGTGTAGACCGAGAGAACAGTAGACAAAGAGAGAAAGTTGAAGTCTCTCTCTCGCTCATCTCACACTGCCAATAGATCAAATACTTACCATCCGTAGGCAATGGGAATGTCCATTTTAGATCTGTCACTGCATCTGCACCACAGAAAGTTTAATTTAGAAATTACCAAATGACAAACTAACAGATTCGGGCAGGATTAGAAGAGAAATAATCTTAAATAACGTAATTAAAACAATTACAGGTTCATCAGTAGGACTAACTGAATTGCAAAGTGTTTTGATGAAATTGCGGCCTTTGGACAACTCACCATGCCTTGGCCTGTCATAGGGGGGGGGGGGTGGTAAGATCACTGTGCCGGGATCTTTCATCACATTGGTAGGCATCAGTACGGTGTGACCCATCATGCCTGTCCGTGTGCCTTGAACCACTGTGCCGTGACCTGGACCTGTGTCTGGATCCTCTGCTGGACCTACCTCTGGACCTAGTACCATTTAAATTTATTTTAAATCACTTGGACATAATACCATAACACGGAAACAGACTAACACCTACTGATTGGCGAACAAAATATGCTGGAGACCAACCAGTAGAAGCCAGCCAATACTGTGCCTTATCCTGTTTCTTTACCTAGAGCGATAGCCATCCATGGGACAACCTCCTGCTGCATGTCGAGATCCTGAAAAACCACAAAGAATGTTCTTACACAAAGATGATAAAATAAAAAAAGTGACTGTTTAAAGTGAGATGAGATGAATTCTCACTAGGTGTCGACAGATCTCCACGCTGAGGTGCTGTGCTTGCAGTTTGAGGGCCTGAAAAAGACAAAGAATATTCAAAGGTGCAAAATTATTGAAATGAAACAAAAAGATGACCTTTAGCTGTGATGGACACTTGGGCTGAATCCCATTTCTACCCTTAAGCCCTCTTTTTAGCCCTTCCCCTTTATGCTCAATTCAGAAGCAGTGAGAAATTCACCATCTTGAATGGACTTTTAACTTTGTTCAATGGGATGGTTGATGCGAGAGGAGAAGTAAATACTCACAAGGAGTGGACATTTCGCTGCCCTGAGAACTGTCCGCACGCTCCACAGACCTGGCTTCATCTTCAGAGGCTGAAACACATGAATCAGTGTGAATTGTGTGTATACACAAGACATTACCATGCTTCATAAGTTGTCATTAGTACCCACAAGCATTGAGATTCAAGTTGGTACCTTGAATGGACAACAGCTTTTTTGGTGCAGTGGGGTATTTGGGCAGCTTGACACCTATACAGAGGTAATACAGTGAAAATAAGCATATGCATCTCCAAAAAAAATGGAATAACCTTATTAAAAAAAATGTATTAATCATGAAACAAATTATAAAGTCATTATAGAAAACCATTACCCATGATGTTCTCTTCATCTGAATCTGTCAATTCTGCAAAAAATGTTTATACACATAAAAGTCTAAAATTTGAGGCCCAATGTGTCAGATTACAAATGTCATCTATCTATACATGCAAGAAACATCTGCCTGTGTGCGAGTGTCTGTGTGTGTTTTCCATACATAATTCTCAAACCATCCATCTGACTGACCTCAAAATTGATACACATCTTGTTACTTGAGAGTGAGAAACATACCATTTCTTACAAAGCCCTCTGGAGTTCCTTTTTTAGTGCGGTTCCTCGTCAATTTAAATGGCACCTCAAAATCGTCGTCGTCCTCTGCCTGACTGGTCAAGTTGTAATTGTCACATTCACGATGACTGACTACAATTCAACATTTAAAATAAAATAAAAAAAAATATATATATATATATATATATATATATATAAAAACATAAACAATATTTTGACTTGGATATATATTTAAATTTCTATTCATCATAAAACTTGCCTGAAGAAAATTTTATTTTGATTAAAGGGAACATCATCCAGTCACCCTGGGGGTTAATTTTGTCCCTTAGAGCCCTTTCAGTTTTTGTGGCTAACGTAAGCTGATGGGTAGAGAGGCAATGCTGGTGTAAGACCACAAAGCTAAAACAGCTAACACTTACAAATACATAAATGAACATACAATTAACTCACCTGGCTGAACGTTCACAATTTCACAAAAGAGACACCTCACAGCACCTGAGGGATAGGGGAAAAATTGGTTAGACACCTTAAAAAATTTCATTTTAACTATGGCCAATGTTAGCTAACAAAGAGGCAATGCAAAATGGCCCACAAAGCTAAAACAGCTAACACTTTTTTTATCTTTCTTCGCAAACAGATCATTACAAAGTCTCAATTAACAAACATAAGAGTAGAAGACGAAACAAAAAATAAGTAACACACAATATCCTAACAAAAATAAACAGCTCACACTTACAAATACATGAATAAACATACAATTAACTCGCCTGGCCGAGCGTTCCTTCCGCTTGTTGCAAGACAAACTGAGCAGAGCCGAGTGAACAAAGAAAACTTGTGATTCGCGCCGAATGCCTTGTCTCGGCCAATCAGAGTGGCGTTGGAATATGATGACGCGCTGCCTCAGCAAATCAGTGGCATTGACTGGATGAAATCATGCCCACCATAATTTTTTTTATTAATAATATTAACTACAATGCTGATATTTGTCATAAATGTAAAAAAAAAAAAAATGTATTACTTTTTTTAATGAAAAAACTTAAAATTTAAATTAATTCATTAAATTTCCTGCACCTGTGTTAGACGTCCCCATGACGTCCAAAAAAGTTACGTCCGATGTTTAACGTCTTATCGACGTCTAAGTGGGGTCATAAATCGACGTCCAAATAGCAGACATAGTTTGCACGTCGTGTAGAAGTCGAGAATTGGTCTTGGACCGACGGACGCAATATAGACATGATCTGCACATCCATACGACGTCTAATGTTTAGTGGGTTACTTAACCTTTTCATAAAAAAGGATTGTATAATGTGCATAATTTACCAAAACACCAATAATTTTTCTAATGTACTAAACAAAGAGTTATAAAAAGTGCCTAGCCTACCAGAAACAACATTTTCATACTGTACTCACCATTTAATTTAACATCTTTGGACTGCAGGAAGGGAGGAGGAGGAGAATGAAACGGAAGGTGGTTATTGTTTAGAAGGAGCCTCCTTATGCAAATCTTTTCTTTGTAAAATTGTCGAGATGGTGGATTTCGACATGCTTTACATACCGTATTTATTTCCCAAAAATTAGCATTAGAAAATCAGGTGCGCGTCATACACGAGGAAACTTCTGCTTGGGCTCACTCGCGCTCTCTCTCTCGCTCACTTGCTCGCCCACTCGCGCTCTCTCTCTCGCTCGCTTGCTCGCCCACTCGCGCTCTCTCTCTCGCTGGCTTGCTCGCCCACTCGCGCCCACTCGCGCTCTCTCGCTCGCTTTCTCGCCCACTAGCGCTCTCTCTCTCGCTCGCTTGCTCGCCCACTCACGCTCTCTCGCTCGCTCGCGCACTCGCACGACAGTGCTCGCTCTCTCTCTAAACGCTTCCTATACAATCACAACGCGCATTGTAGACGGGGCAAAACTTTTTTCGCAATTTTCTTTGTAAAAATTAGGGTGCGCGTCTTACACGAGGGTGCGTGGTACATGAGTAAATACAGTATTAGCGGGATCGGTCACATGAACACCACTCTCATAGTCCCAGAGTCTCACTGTACCCTTGGCCTGAACCTTCTCTGCCAGAATGTCATTTCTGTTTTTACAGTGTTTGTAATTAAGACAAACAATACAAGTGACAAACCTTACAGCAAAAAAAAAAAAAAAAAAAAGAATTCTACAAAGGTAAGTTTTGTGGTGGTTGTTTGCCTGGATATTTATGGAAATGGCATACTGCATTTTTACTATAAGCTCACATGTTTCTAAATAATCGTAATGGAGATGACTAAAGTAAATCTTGATCTACTTGACAAGTTCAAAATAAAGAACATCTGTGATATAAGCAGGCCCTAGTGAAAGAGCTTTGTCAAGCCCGCCAAGAAATAATGAAAAGTTGCCAGATTAATTTATTTTAATTTTGGGTAAAAAAGATCTTGTAAGCTTTTTGACAAAAAATTTTAGTTGTTGCTAAGATCATAAAAAAATAAACTAAGAACATAAAAAAATAAATAACCTAACTCAGAGGAGTTTCATTAATGCTATAGTCACTAAACAAAGACAAAGTTGTAGCTAGGATTTAAATACTCACAAAATACATAAAAACCTGCACATTTTTGCTTTGTTGTTCCTTTATTTTTTAACAAAGTTTGATAGTATTTTATATATTTTTTTATAATGTGACTACCATGAAGTCACAAGTCATAATGCACGAGCAGCACATGCTTGACAACCATGTAGAATCACAGTGATTGGACATATAAAATGTTAAACGGCTCACTTTTAAAATGTCTGTTCATGGTTGATCTCTGAGTACATCTTGTTGTTTCTTTGTCATGTAGTCCTTAAGTGGCTTACATTATTTTTTTTTTCTTATTAAAATGTAACTTCACAGATTTTCTTAAAACAGAGAGAAAGATCCAGTGAGTCAGTATCAATTTTTCTAAATGCCGCACAAGTTTTTTTTTGGTTTTTTTTTTTTTTCTATTGCCTGTTGTAAGCCTTCAGTTTCCTTTGAAGGGCTGTATCATTTATTCAGACCCTGTTTAAGACTGTGAGCTAACCCCTATTGTTGTAAGGGAGCTCTAGCCTAGTACAAGTCCTTTTCAAGCTTACTTTTGAATGGGTATCCTAGCCTCAACTAATTCAGCTAAATGCTGCCAAATTACAGCTCTTGTGTACCAAGTAGTTTTGCAAACTGTTGCCAGCCCCAACCATATCCCCTCCCCACCCCAACACAGGAATAATTCTCTCTGTTTCTCTCTCTCTCACTCTGTCTCTCTCTCTGTCAATCATAAGCCATGTACCTCTGGCACTCTTCCTTTAGCATCCTGATGGAAATATTCATATTTTTATCTAAGCCACATCTCTAATTCTAGCAATCCTGCATAGAATGCATGGTTTACTACCGTCTAGCACCACACATTCCCAACCCTGTAAGCCTGTAGGGTCTTCTACGTCTGGAGTGAATTTCTGTCTACCATATGTCATACTGATGGTCTCTGCCATATGTCATACCGATGGTTGCCTTGCCTGTTCAAGGTTTTTCTTCATTAAATAGTTTACATTGGGTAAGACTAGTGCAGTATGTACCTGTATAAAAACAACTACCCGCTGAGTAAGCTGTGACCGCACAAATGAAGATGCCCTTGCTATTGAATCTATTTCATCCCAGCATCTCTTTACTGAAATTTCAAAATGGTATAGGACTCGCCAAAGTCCCCTGCAAGAGCTCTGGTGAAAAGAGGACTCTGCATTGGTCATCTTGCTTTCACTGAGCCAGTCTGTCTCTTTCCCCTTTGCTCTCTGTGCTAGGAGTTTCCTGGGGTGCTTTGCCTCCCCCTCTGTCATCCTGAAGATGCCTTTGTCTCTTTGAATGTTATTTTGCAACATTTTTAAAAGGTTTTGATGGCATTTTCCCATTTTTGAAGTATTGTAATGCATCAATGCCTGTTGTAAAGTATTCCCTTTTTAATATAAAGGCTATTCACTCTGCTCTCTGGCACTGAACCCTATGTAACAGTAGGAAGAGTATATAATTTTCAGAATGCACAGTCTTCAGTATATAGCAGAAACATGCTGATGAAAGTTCGCATTTAGTATTTTAGCAAAATCATTTTAAAGATTTTAGGTTAGACTTTACAAGCATGGCCTCAGATTATGCCTATGATCCAGTCTATTTTATAATTCACTTTATCCCTGGAGCAGCAGCAGAATAAAACCAGGGTCAAAGCCTAGAAGGGACACCAGTCCAGGGCAGTAAATTTACCATTGCCAATTGAACTAACCTATGCAATTCTAACCTAGCCTGTTCATTTCTGAGATTTATGAGAAAAAAATTATGTTGGCATGGTGAAATTTGTGTACATCAACACAAACACCTGCTCAACTGGGATTTCAGCCCCATCTCTTGAGCTGTCGGGTAGCATTACTAAACATTGTGTCACTGTGCAGCCCATCTTTTTTATAGATTTTAACATTATTCTCCACCATGATTATGTTTAATGAATGTTATGCAGTAATCCAGTCCTAATTTTAATGAAAAAAGACATGTATTTAGATGCAGTATTGTTCTCTATCCCCAAGCAGTAGCACATTAAAAGTCATAATCTTTAGACTTAAACTTACCTTAAAAAAAGGTTCTGTTAATAAGTGCTCAAAACTGAGTGCATGCTTCTGTCACAGTTCAATTTTCTGAATAAAAATCTGCACCTTCTGCTTATAGTCTTATAAAGTGCAGTAATTAATATACCTAAAGCCCAAAATGTGTGCTTTAGATGTATTTTCCATACATGTTGTCTGCTTATTGCTTAAGGCCTCATTCTCTAATACAGTTTTCTTTAGCTGTTTCATGCATCTACATTATTGTGCCAATTTAAATTCTGTATCATTAACTTACTTACTAATTAATGTTGGCTATACTTTATTAACTAATTAAGGTTTTTAACTTCTCAGTTCACACCTGTGAGACATAGCTACTACGGGGTTTAATTACATTCCCTTTTCCATTCAGAGTTAGCTGATATGCAATAACAGCAAATATACATGAAATAATTATTCATTGAAAAAGTCTCATTTACTTCTCTGTGTAACTGTGATTTTTTTTAGCAGTGCTAGTGCTTAATGTATTACTTTCATGGTCTGGAAAATTCATTTTCTACTAAACACAGAATAGCAATCACAATAGTCCGTCCTAACTGGCACTATGTCCAGGATCTGTTTTAGCTTTGTGCCTAGTGCTTCTAAATTAGGCTCTGATTCCCTCCAACATCAAAAACTGTTTTTAATTGTGTGAATTAATAATAGTACTTATGGTAGTAATGGTATTGGTATGTATAGTCTCATGTATGGAGCACAGTAATCTAATAGCACACACGTCTTCTAATCCAAACATAATTGTCTTTTTGATGATCTCATCACCCACCCCAATGCAATCAGCTCCATTGAAGAAGGGCAGCAATAGAGAAAATTTATAGAGATGATTCTTTTTCCGTAATAGTCTATCAGAGTATATTTTTATAAATAATAGTCAATTTTTTCATCACCATATTATTAAATTATTATATTATTAAAATACAAATAATAATAATAATTTTAATAATCATATTATTAAAATACAATTTGGCAATAAACATAGATAGCATTTCATAATACTGTTTACATATGATTAAACTAAACAGATCCCTTTTGTTTCCATGTAATTATAGTTAACACTGGGTTATATCTCAAATTCCCTAAATCCTTTTTTTCCATTTGACACAAAATCATGTAATCCTCAAAACTTTGAGCTGATAGGAAGATTATTTTTCCATAATCCACTTGTGATTAGCCTTAGTGCTCCTCCACATCAAAAAGCCAAGCTGACATTGATAACAAATTCAACTGAAGAATATATTTTGATAGCATTTCAGTGTATATGGGAAAAAATAATAAGTTCAATGTTCTGAAATATAAATGCCAGCAGAACACTATAGTCATATTTATTTCCATAGAGTTAGTGATGAGCTGCTTCAGTGTGCATTTACAAAAGGAAAAAAAGAGATAAAGGTTATAGCCCAACTGATAGCAATTTAAAGCAATTTTAGAGGCAAAATGTTTTGGCTGTATAGATGTCATTAGGTGTGTCACAGTATATGATATTTGACACTGATATTCAATATTACTCATTATAAAGTGCACTATACAAAATTAATATTTATTATATTGATTTTGATATCTTTATTTCCCAGTAGAGTTCCCTTGATTAGACTTGATTGCAGATGTCTAGTTTTAAACTTATTTACTTGTCAAATTACTTCATAAAGCTTCATATCTTCTTTGATACATTTTAAAAACCCATCCCTTCTATTATAAAGTCACTGGATGCCAAAGATGATCTTGGAAATAATTAACTCAAAGATGGAACCATACTGACACAGTTCACACTCACACTTGCTTTCATAGGGAAACAATATACACTAATTCAGCCACAGCATTAAAAACACTGACAGATGATGTGAATAATGTTGATTATCTCATTATAAAGGTACCTGTAAAGGGTTAGAATATATTAGGCAGCAAATGGACAGTCAGTTCTTGAAGGAAATGTGTTAAATGCAAAAAAAAACAGGCAAGTGTAAGAATGTGAATGGCTTTGACAAAGGACAAATTGTAATAGTATAACAACTGGGTCAGAGCCTCTCCTTAATGGCAAATCTTTTGGGGGTGTCCCTGGTATGCTGTGGTTAGTACCTACCAAAAGTGGTCCAAGAAAGGACAATTGATGAACCGACAACAGGGTCATGGGCTCCCAATGTTCATTGATATGTGTGGGAAACAAAAGCTAGCCCATCTGGTCTAATCCCATGGAAGAGTTACTATAGCACATATTGCTGGAAAACATAATGGTATTCATGACAGAAAGGTGTCAGAACCTACAGTACATTGTATCTTACTGCGTATGGGGCTGTGTAGCTACAGACCAATTGGAGTTCCCATGCTATACCCGGTCCACCATCAAAAGTGCCTATAATGGGCACTTGAGAGTCAAAACTGGACTGTAGATTAATGGAAGATTAATGGAAGAAAACAGCTTTGTCTGACGAGCTATATTTACTTTTAAATAATGTGGAAGGCTGGAAGTGTGTGTATTGTTTACCCTGGAAAGAGATGGCAGTTACACTACAGGAAGAAGGCAAGCTGGCAAAGGCAAAGTAATTCTCTGGGTATTGTTCTGCTGGCAAAACATGGGTTATGGTAGTCATATGGATGTTACTGTGACACATACACCCCTTGATGACAGCTGTATTCCTTGATGGCAGTGGCTTTTTCAGTAGGATATTGCGTACTGCCACATGACAAAAATTGTTTAGGAATAGTTTGAGGAGCATGAAAAATGTTCAAGGTGTTGACTTGGTCTCCAAATTATCCAAATCTGGTTTTGGCATTTTGTTTGATTTCAGCCATTTTTCAATGTACCAGTAATTCTGTTTCTGCAAACTCCAAATCATTTAATTTTACTTTAATATTTCCTATAGCTGCTGGGAATATTTTGATTTCCTCGCATGTGAAAATATAGAGTTAAGAGCATTTGCTTGTTCTTTTTCTGCGTATTCTGTTACCTCTTGCAGGTCATAATATAGGTCATCTTCCCATTGACTGTTTGATTAGTGCTAATATTGAAAGAAAGACACACTGTAACCTTTTGTCAGTTCTGCGATATTCTTCATGAGCTAGCTTTTGGCATCTCTAAGAAACTTCTAATCATTGCTCTCTTGTGCTCAAAAGCTATTAGTTCGCCCTCTTTTGCAATTTCTTCTTAAATTGTTACTAAACTTTTGAGGAGTTCTATTAAATTTCATAGCACCTCTAAATTTGGAGATTAGCTTGTCCTGTGTTGTGTGTAATAAAGCATGATATAAAGATGGATTTCATTGCTCCATGACCTTCTCCATATCTGAAAGTTCTTGTCAGTTTTACTTTTTTACCATGATAATTTTCGATTACATTTATCCACTTCAGGTTTGAAGAGTGCCAATACCCCTCTCATAGGCACAGGTACAAGATGGTAACCAATGCTAGGCAGAGAGCCCCATTTATCACATACGGGTTAATTTGACAATTAAACAAGCACACACCTATTTGGAATGTGGGAGGAAAATCCATAAGACATGGGAGAATAAGCAGATTGCCTACAGAAACCACCTAACCCTGGAATTTGAACCCAGGACTCTGGAGCTCTGAAACAGCAACCACACCATCCAGCCTTTCCCATGTCTGCTCAAAATTCATCTTGTCACTTTTGTAATGGCACACTTATCAAATTTAAATTAAATTCTAATTTTACCACTGAATACTTAAGTAGTATCACAATCCCCAGCATACACTTACTGTATTATTTCCAGATAGTTGGAGGTTCTGATTGAGTTATTCTTGTTTGCCTTCTTTTATACTGTTATTTTGGATTTGTATTTATTACTTTACATTCTGTATACTTCACAGTAGTGTATCACTCTGTAAGTTCACATTGAATGTAGCACATTAATTATTCCTAGTTAACTTATTTCATCAATGAAATATGAATGTTCCCTTTTGCAACATCTTTTACTATATTAGACTAGATTAGATTATATTAGATACACTTTATTAATCCCATGAAGAAATTCAGATATCCATAAAGCAGCAGAAACATAAAAAATAAGGATACAGACTCACAGGACAGATAATGCAGCCAATCAATTGATCAATAAATAAATAAATAAATATTGTGCAGATATTTCAAAAATAACAACTTCATCAGAAGAAAACATTGAATTGCCTGATAGCAGTGGGCAGAATAGATCCCAGAAGCGCTTCTTAGTACACCGTAGTGGAATGATCCTGTAGCTAAAAGTGCTCCAAATAAGCACCTCCTAGAGGGGATGTAGGGAATTTTTCATGATGGCATGCAGTTTTGCCACCATCCACTTTTTCACAGCATTTTCCATTGTGTCCAGGGTTCACCCTGTGATAGAGCAGCCTTTCCTGATAAGTTTGTTCAGGCATTGTGCATCTTTTGAGCTCAAGTTGCTTACCCAGGAGACTGTAGCATAGAACAACACACTGGCTACTATATATTGATAGAACTTTTCCAGCAGCTTGCTGCCTACATCAACAGACCGGAGTATCCTTAGTAAATGCAGTCTGCTCTGGTCCTTCTTATGCAGCACCACTGTGTTATCGGACCAGTCCAGTTTGTTGTTTATGTTAACCCTATGTACTTGTAGCTGTGCACCACTTTCATGTCCTCCCTTTGAATGGTGACTGGATTTAGAGGCCTCTTGGTATGCTGGAAGACCACCACCATCTTTTTTGTCTTATGCTGATGCTGAGTTGCAGGTTGTTGTGCCAGCACCATAAGATGAAGTCTTTCACAACCTGTATTCTGACTTATCTCCTTTATTAATGCAGCCTATGATGCAGTCATCTGAGAATTTCTGTATCTGAGAATGTGGGAATTTCTGTAGTTGGCATGCACTGGTATTGTGCTAAACGTCTGTTGTATAGAGAGTAATCAGAAAGGAAGATAGGACAGTTCCCTGAGGAGCTCCAGTATTACACACCACCATTTGTGACACACAGTCCCTAAGCCTCACAAACTGCTTTCTGTTGGTCAGGTAGTCCATGATCTAGGAGACAGTGAAGCCTTACGGATTCAAATCCTTGAGGTTTTTCCCCAATCTATGAGGCAGAATGGTGTTAAACGCACTTTAAAAATCGAAGAACATTATCCTTGCTTTGGTTATAATTTTAGTTTTACAAACTAGTCTAGTACGGTCTAATGGCCAACATTCTGGTAATCTAAACTGTGAAGCCTCAGATTTAAACACTAAGTCTGAGTGGAAGTGTGACCCAGAGAAAGTCACTTAACTTTCCACTGTTCCTATGTACAATTATTAAATTGATTTACCAATGCAGTCTTCATGCTGCTTTTAAGAAAAGTGGCAGCTTAATAAATAAATAAATGCAATGTAAACAACTTCAGTCATGTATTTGATTTTATGACTACAGAACTGGTGATTCTGAGATGTAGTCAAGTCCCACAGCTTAAAGTGAAGTTGCTTTGCAACCTAAACCAGTATAAAACCCATGTTTTATATCCATAATTACAATGAAGATGATGATGTTGTTAAGTTTCCTTTATTATTTTTTCTAATCCAGGCACCCTGTTCAACCCATGACCCATATATTGCTTCATGAAGCTTTCATTGAACCATATGGTACTCTTGCTGAACTGAATACTAAAAATAACATATGACTTAATCTTTTAATGAGGTGATTCAGAATTTTTTTTTCCAAGCAGATTCACATTTATATGAAAGTTACTCTGACATCTCAATATAAACTGAATAAATGTTTTCTTTGTTTTCTGACATACATGTTGAAGTAACTCCTTAAGACATTGAAGGGCAAAAAAAAACCCTGCAGTGAGGATTTTAGAGGATTTAGCTATGGCTATAGGAAGCACATTTTATTTGGCAGAGAAGGAAATATGGTATCAGACTGAAATAAATCAGTGAATTGGCTGATATTTGTTATGTGCAAGCTATCAAAATAAAGAGATTAAAGAAACATTTTTGGGCTTAAACAAGTGTCTGCCAGTTGCCATGGACACAACAATAAAATACAATTAAGGTGTGGTCTGTATGTTTATTCAGTGATTATTATTTTATATCTTTTCTTCACCACACTAACTCAGAGAGCACTGTAATGTGGAATGTTGCATTATTGCATTTAAAAGTAAACAAAAGGGCACATTTATTTTTCCACGTGCAGCCCTTGCCCTTTTCTCATGCTATTAGTGCTATAGGAGATTCTGCTTAAAGAAGAGGATCACTGTCCTCTGTTTTGTCCTTATCATATTGGTTTCCCCTTTCATTGTTTTCTATTTGGAAATAAAAGATACATGTATAAGCAAATTACCCCATAATATTATTTTGCTCATTTTAAGGGTTCATAATGAGAAAGTCCAGTCTGGTAGTAATGCTTTCATATTTATATTTCAGACAATTAATATGAAATCATTTGCTTACTGTTGTCATGATGTTGCAGCTTTTGAAGTTTTTCTAGGGCTTTATAAATTTTTCACGGACACTCACAAAGGTATGCAATCTTGTAGAACTCTGTTTAACCTTCATTTTCTGTTTATTTTGGTTTTGAAGGTCATTTTGACTTTTATTTGGCACCACCATTTTGTGTAGTGTCTCTGAAATCGTGCCATGTGACATTATTGAGACAAATGATATTTAAACCACCATAACATATCTCTCTTTGTCCAAATTTGTTGATATAATCTAAATCTTTTTGCTATTGCTTCTTTGTGGTTTTTCTGGTTGTAGAAAATTCTTGGTCAGGTTCTTGTATACTTTGATTTTGGTTTGTTAAATGGGCTTTGTCACTCAATCATTTTATTCCTGGTTTTTACCCTACCTAATCCTTAAACTAAGTTTCATCTTTTGGTCCTTTATTTTGCTTTTGTGGCCTACCAGTTTCATCTGTAGCAGAACATCCTGTGTATTTCCACAATTACCAAAAGTGAAGAACTCAAATCAAAATACAGGTGGAATCCAATTTTAACAAAATTCAATGGACCATAAAAATATTTCATTATAACAGAAATTTCATTATAATGGATATGGGGAAAATACATATACTTTTTTGACTAGTATCGCCAGCGATTCACCATCTCTAATAGCAAGAACAGCTCCGTAGCTGCTCCGCTGCTTATGGTACACGGTAAACTCAGGGCAAAGCAATTGGTTGTCCTCTGCAGGATCAGGCTTACCGAGTAAAGTGCTTGTCGCACAATGTTTAGAACATTTAACATCAGGCTTTGACCTACTCTTCCTTATACTCAGCTGCAATAGAGTGTTGTACCGTGCTTGCCATAGATTGATACAGGAGAAAGTAGGGTGAAATGACACCTTTTATTGGCTAACTAAATAGATTTCAAATGCAACTTTTCGAGGCAGCAAAGACCCCTTCTTGCCTGATGAAGGGGTCTTCTTTTGGTCTAACAAGAAAAAGAGCCTGTTGCAAGGTCCCCGAGATTCAGTTAAACTATGGGTGTGGCATGAAGTATGAAGTATACACTCATGCAACCCCATACCATCAGAGATGCTGGCTTCTGAACTGAGTGTTGATAACAACTTGGGTTGTCCTTGTCCTCTTTGGTCCGGATGACATGGCATCCCAGATTTCCAAAAAGAACTTTGAATCGTGACTCGTCTGACCACAGAACAGTCTTCCATTTTGCCACACTCCATTTTAAATGATCCCTGGCCCAGTGACAATGCCTGAGCTTGTGGATCTTGCTTAGAAATGGCTTCTTCTTTGCACTGTAGAGTTTCAGCTGGCAACGGCGGATGGCACGGTGGATTGTGTTCACTGACAATGGTTTCTGGAAGTATTCCTGAGCCCATTCTGTGATTTCCTTTACAGTAGCATTCCTGTTTGTGGTGCAGTGTCGTTTAAGGGCCCGGAGATCACGGGCATCCAGTATGGTTTTACGGCCTTGACCCTTACGCACAGAGATTGTTCCAGATTCTCTGAATCTTCGGATGATGTTATGCACAGTTGATGATGATAGATGCAAAGTCTTTGCAATTTTTCACTAGGTAACACCTTTCTGATATTGCTCCACTATCTTTCTGCGCAACATTGTGGGAATTGGTGATCCTCTACCCATCTTGGCTTCTGAGAGACACTGCCACTCTGAGAAGCTCTTTTTATACCCAATCATGTTGCCAATTGACCTAATTAGTGTTTATTGGTCTTCCAGCTCTTCGTTATGCTCAAATTTACTTTTTCCAGCCTCTTATTGCTACTTGTCCCAACTTTTTTGGGATTTGTTGACACCGTGAAATTTTGAATCAACATATTTTTCCTTTAAAATGATACATTTACTCGGATTAAAAGTTTGATCTGTCATCTACGTTCTATTACAAATAAAATATTGACATTTGCCATCTCCACATCATTGCATTCAGTTTTTATTCACAATTTGTTTAGTGTCCCAACTTTTTTGGAATCCGGTTTGTATTTCATTAAAACAAAATCCATTAAACATGATGATTTATGAATGTTTGTCCGGGCGAACAAAAAGTATTCATTATTCTGAAAATTTAGTTACTTCTGTATTCAGTATAACGGGATTTGACTTGTAAAAGCTAGTTACAATGCCCAGATTTACAAAACCTAACCGTTGTCACTTAGATCAAATTTCACCAAACAACTGAGTCTTTAAAGACTTCTTAAACACATTGAGGGAGTCACAGTTTCGAATGGAGTTTGGGAGCTAATTCCGCCAACTAGGAGCCACAGATGAAAAGAAGTAAGGACTGAGATTTGATACCACGCAGAGGTGGAATTACTAGATAGCTATTCAATGGCAAACCTGATCGGTCGAGAAGGAACATAGGACCTCACAAATGTATCTGGACATATAAGTGCAAAACCATTAATTACTTTATAGGCAGATATCAAGGATTTGAACTTAATATGTGCTGCTGCAGGAAACTATTGTAGTGATCTGAAGAGAGGACTGTTATGCGCCCACCACAGCTGGTTGAACACCAGACGTGCTGCTACATTTTTAACCATCAACAGAGGCTTGGTGACACATGCTAGTGCTCATGCCAGCAGAGAGTTGCAGTAGTCCATGCGTGACAAGACCAGAGACTTGATGAAGTGTTGTACTGCATTTTCTGTCAGATATGGTCTGACCTTGTGAATATTGTACAGAATGAATCTGCAAGACTCGGAGATTGTAGCAACATGATCCTTGAAGGACAGCTGGTCATCAGTCACCATCCTCAAACTTGTATACAGGCTTGGCAGGTGTTAGTGATAATGAACCAAGCTGAACAGAGATGGAGTGCTGAAGAAAATGGTGAGCTGGAATAATAAGAAGGTTTGTCTTTGCCAGGTTGAGCTGGAGATAATATTCCTTCATTCAGATTGGAATATCAGTGAATATGCAGAGGTTCTCTCTGAATTTCTGAATTTATAATAATAGTTTTGTTGTTGATCACTAAGTGAATTCATTAGTTTGTATTTGCAGTTTTTGAACATGTGAAATTATCTTTCTTGCAGATGGTACACCTTATACATGGTGGGTGGGAAAAGGCAATGAGAAGCAGTATTACTGGGGAGGCTCAGCACCAGGCATTCAGAAGTGTGCATGTGGTATTGAACGAAACTGCACAGACCCAAGGTTCTCCTGCAACTGTGATGCAGACAACAAGCAATGGTGAGATACTAAGATTATATCTGGTTAACAGTCTGAAAGAATGCTGTAAGATTAATGATTGTAGCTATTCATTTTAAAGAAAAATATTATTTAGTTGATATATAAACAAACCATGTAAATGTATGTTTATGTGTATATTTTTACATACGATTTTCTATTAATTAGTCAATCATATTCTAAAATCATCCCCTGAATATAGAAGAAATGTTTAAGAGCTAGATGAATAGTGTTCAGTGGTTAGTACTTACCACTCTCAGAACCTAGGTGTGATTCCCTAAGCTTGTCACAGTCTGTGTGTGGCTTGCACTTTTTCCCCCTGTGGCTTTTCTCCAGGGACTCTGATTTCCCTCATTACCCCAAAATGTGCATACAAATAACCTTGTTACCTTTAAATTTTGCACAGAACAAGTGAGTTTGGGTTTTGGTGTGAGTGTACTGTGTGTTCTGGCTTGTTCCCTCTGTCAGCATCAATTAATTCCAGGGCAGATAATTAAAAATATATAGACAAAAATATAGAAAGCGATAAGACAGATGGTTAACATTTTCCCTGTTGTTCTCACAACATATGATGTATTGTCCAGTGCAGTTTTTTGTTAGTACTGCCTTACTGTTCCAGCACTTGATTTCCTGAAAGAGTCTACCTTACTTTGTAGCCATTTGTTTGTTTCATTTTTCTGCAGGAGGAAAGACACTGGGCTTTTATCATACAAGGAACATTTACCAGTAAGTCAGTTAATAATTGGAGACACAAGTCGATCAGGATCTGAAGCAAAGTTGGCAATTGGACCCTTGCGCTGTCAAGGAGATCGTGAGTTACACCCAGTAGTTTCTAGAATATGTTTTGTCTTCTTTAACCTTGTATTGGATGTTGTGAGTTTGAAATTGGAAAATTAATTAAAACACAAAGCATGCTAAACAAATAATTCTAATAATAATAACTTTATTTATATAGCACCTTATCATACATTGACATGCAACTCAAAGTGCTTACCACTTTAGCCAGGTATTGTTAAGCAACATTTAACCAATAAAGTGCAAAACAAACCTTCACTCTTATCAGAAAAAGGTTTTCTAATTAAAATATTCATATGTTAAGGTTGACAATAGAACAAACGGCTCTATTAAATATATATGTAACAATAAATATACAATATATATATATATGTATATTTTACCTAGGCATATGTACACGGCAACTCATTGGATGGAAACAGTTTGATGTTATTAAAGTTAATGAAAAGATACAAAAGCAAAGCATTTGGGGATGTGATTAGCTGACCAGCTAACACAGAGGAAAGGAAAACAAAAAATTCTTACGATGGGCCATAGAAGAAAAAAAAACCTCTGGAGGGCCACTGTCAGAAGACAGGCTTTACCAAAACAAATAGTTAGGTCTGATGGCAATCAGTTTCTGCATCATGAAAAGTCAGAATGACCTAGGCCAGCTGTTCACCCATCGTCCATTGTACACAGTTGATACAGTCATCAATAAAGGTTTCCAAGGTTTCCTTGTTTCCTACAGTGCCCCTAGTGACTCCAGAATAGAGTGCTTTGACCAGGTGTGGGTGCCGCATAGCATCACCACACAGGATGGGAGACAAAAAAACATTAAAAAAAGCAGTGGGTTAATGCTGGGTACTTATTAAGACATTAAAGAGCTAAACAGAATGCTCCCTCCCCAGTTTCTTTATGTTTAGATATAACAATAATGAGCAAAACAGAATTTGCACATCTAAGATTGCAATTTGGTGCATAAGTAAACAGACATTCTGAGATGTAGGTAGGGGCAGGATTGTTTAAAGCCTTATATACAAGTAGAAGTATTTTTACGTATATTTTAAAGGAGACTAACAGCCAATGTAAATATTAGTATTGGGGATACTGTATATGCTCATGTTTATTCCTTTTGGTTAATATTTTTGCTACTGCATTCTGGACAAGCTGTAGCTGATTTATTTATTTATATCTTTTTTAGGTAGTCCTGATAAGAGAGTATTACAGTAATCTAGTCTGCTAAATGCAAACACATTTCTAAATTTTTTGGCATCTTTAAATGTTATAAGAGATCACATCCTGGCAGTGTTCCTTAGATGGAAGAAAGTAGTGTTGGTAATAACATTAATATGCGATATGAAATTAAGGTCAAAGCACAATACAATACAATACAATACAATTTGTTTTTGTATAGCCCAAAATCACACAAGAAGTGCCGCAATGGGCTTTAACAGACCCTGCCTTTTGAATCTCTAAGAAGACAAGGAAAAACTCCCAAAAAAAAACCCTTGCAGAAAAAAAAATGGAAAAAACCTTGGGAAAGGCAGGTCAAAGAGAGACCCCTTCCCAGGTAGGTTAGACATGCAGTGGGTGTCAAAAAAGGGGGTAAATACAATACAATACACAGAACAAAACACAAGTAATCCACAATACAATATAATAGTGCAATAGAAATATTACAGAGCAGAGCAGAATTCAATAGTCAATAATAACACCTCAATTCTTGACCTCTGGTTTGAGTCACAGGGCCAGATGATTAATTCTTATTCTCACTTTGTTTATTGATGCAGGTAACTAACAATTCACAAAAACCTGTTACTTCACACATAAAAACAAGTAATTTTAAATTCCCCATGGGGACAAATAAGTATTGTCTGTCTCTCAGTATGAAGATAAAACAAAAGTATATGCATACGTCTATAGACTTATAAAATCAGGTTCTTAGTGTAAATGTTGCAACTAGAAAATATGAATATGGCAAGCTAAAAACATTCTGCCAGTTTTGTGCCCCTTCTCTCATAAAATACTATAGCCATACTATAGCCATACAAGTACATTTGTAGATTTGTAATACATTTGTAGATCTTATATCTTCTTATATAATACACTACAGTGGCTGTCCATTTGTCTGTCCAGGATTTTAAATCACCTGTAGCTTGCTAACCGTTTGACCTATTGACCTGAAGTTTAATACACATATACTATGTAACATCTACTATCCGCTTTCGTGGGGATGATTGACCTCCAAGGTTATTCCTCTTTTTATTTTTATTTTATTTTATTGTAGAATCAACTCTTGGCAGCTGCCAGCAGGGGGGCGCATGCACCGTTTTCATCCCTACCACCTTTGCCGTTACTTCCCCTACCTCTTCATATCTTACATCATTCTTGAGGCAGATTGAAGACTTAAGTGCCAGCTTAATTGAAAAATTAAGGAAAATGTACTAAGTAATTGCAGCACAAACACTGACTTAATCAGTTTTAATGCGAAAATATGCCGATGCAAGAAGGGAAGAAGCGGGCCGCTAGGGTGGAGAAAAGAAGAGCTGTTCAGGAAGCAGCATGCGCATCAACTTCTGAGCAAACGAATGCTAAATGTACAGAGAAAAAGAGTATGAAAGCTATGAATGCTCAAGTCAAGTGTATTCGTACAGTGTCGTTACTGGTCTTAATATAAACAATAACTTGCATTTTAACATGGATCAAAAAAACTAATTAAAAAATGATCTGAATGCAAAACAATATTAAATGTGAAATACATATAAAGTAAAGCAACTGTAGTTCTCTTTGATAATAAAGACAATGCCTCTAGAACTTAGCAAAAGGTCTTTTTTTCCAACTTAGCCACACTTCTCTCAGGTTCTGATGTCTTAATCTCCATCTGTTCCACCGTTGTCGCATCCTACATGTGACCTGAATTAGTTTTAATTGTTACCTCATTAATGTTTAAAATGTCACAACTGTAGCCGCAACACAAGATTTCACTATTCTTTCAGTAATGTTGAATTACATGACATATTAAAGTTATATAAAGTTTAATTTCCAGAAAATGTTAAGCTTTTCTATAATATGACAGTCAGGAAATTTGCAGAAGTCTTTCAATTTAGCATCATTTATTTTACTTTTATGACACATCTGAGAAGCAATAACTGCACTTTCATAATGGTAATCTCATTCTACATTTTGTGTGTAAATTAATTCATACAGAATAAAGCAAATGAAAAATATGTGTGTGACTTCAACATATGTGACTTAATTTACTCAGTTATTTATAGTCACATTGCCAGAAGAAGTTTTACACTAAACATCCATACTTTCAGTCAAATAAAAATGCCAAAGATATGCCATTATTAAAAGTTCTTTACTTGGTGACAGTACTGAGCCTGCTAGAACTTTTTCATATTTCTACAAATTGTGCAGTTCAGGCTTGTCACTTATTTAATATTTAGCATTTTTCTGTATCATCAGAAATTAACTTCCTTTTTATTCCGAATAGGTAATTACTGGAATGCTGCTTCATTCAACACACCATCTTCATATCTACACTTCTCTACTTTCCAAGGAGAGACAAGTGCTGATATTTCATTTTATTTTAAAACGTCTGCTACTTATGGAGTGTTTCTGGAAAACCTGGGAAATGCAGACTTCATCCGTCTAGAACTAAAATGTAAGATATCATTTTGCATCCTTAGATATGATTATGTTATGTTACTAGTAATTTAAGCCTAGGAGTGCATGGTTAAATAGTTCTGAAATTATTCTGTAGGAAAAATAACAGAAATTGTCCCTTCCCTGGCTCAAGTGTGCTTTTTATTTTATTTTTTTGCTGTTGCTGCCTTTGAGATATTATTTTGCATTTTTAGTTAGTTTTTTTTTTCTGGTTATGTTCTTACTGTGTTTTCTCTATTTTATATTGCACTACGTCATTTTTTTGTAGTTTAGTCTTTTATCAATTTATACATTTCTTCTAGAGGAGTGTGGCCACCTAATGATGGAGCTGGGAAACTGCCTTGCAGTATAATCTTGTGATTCTTTTTTTGATGTTTGACCCCACTATTATTTATAAGTGCTGTTTCTAGCTTATGTTTAATTGGAATTGTTTACTTTTAGGTTTTGCCTTTTTAGCAAAAACCTATTTTGTTCCTGCCTTGCTTTTCTTGAATACTATCTTAATCCATTTGAATCAATTAAATAAACCTTTAAAAAGATTAAAGGAACGTTTGTCCTTGGACTAGAAGTTTTTAACAGTTTTCCTCTTCTCCTTTTGTAGACATTTTTAGTATTTTTCTATTTAAAAGCCTTTCCTCTATTTTTAAGCCCTGTCTTTTGAGATGGGGGCTAGGATGTCAGTGGTAAGGCCTACTCTTTGGAGCCAGACTTGGGTGAAGTGCTGGTTGGTTTTATGTTTTTTGAGGGCTGCAGCTATTTTGAGCTTTCTTATAGACAGAATCACAACACTTGGGAATGGCAATGGATAGTAATATTTAGGTCTTGCCATAGATGAAGTTAAGGTCAAGACTCTGGCTGGGCCACACATCAATTTTCATCATTTTAAGCTACACCATTTTTGCCCTGGCTGTTTGCATTGGTCACAGTCACCACTGAAAGATAAATGGCCTCTCCAATTTAGGCTTCCTGGCAAAGAGTAACAGATTTTCCTTCTAAATCTGTCTGTATTATGCAGCATTCGTCTTTATATCATTACATGACCAGATTGCCGCTAAAAGGCATCCTCAAAACATGATGCTGCCACAACCACAAATATTCAATGGGATTGGTGACTTAGGTCACATATACTGCTTAGTGCTCAAGCCAAAATGTTCCACTTTAGTGCCAAGACCTACTGCCACAACTTTACATCTTCCAAGTAACATTTTGTATTTTTTATGGGTAAGATCTTGCTTTTTTTGTGCCAGGCATTGTATGTTGTCACCCTTCCCTAAAAGGCCCTTTTTTATGCAATACCTTCAAGATTACTGAGCCATGAACATCCTCTCCAATTGCAGTCATAGACTTCTGCAACTCAGATTGATAACTGACATCACAGTCGCCTTTCTGACAACTGCCATTCTTGTTCAGTAACTATGTTTAGAGGGAATGTCAACTTAGGCAGGGTGGGTGTAGCTTTATATTTTTTCCACTGCTGGATGATACATTGAGCTCTGAGGTATGTCAGTTCACCACTTCCCCTGTGGTTCTCTATAAATATATTCCCAACTTGTTTTGAGTGTTTTTTTTGCCATTTTAGTTTTATTTGTGTAAAATCTTGACGAAAGAAGGGAGTATTTATTATCATAAATTAATTAAGAACAGGCCATCCAGCCATTTCTTGCACAGTTGCAGATCATAAACAAACTGGGTGTGTTGGTAAGGTAATACACTACATGAATAATGTTCACCTTATATTCAGAAAGTGAATATGAATATTCTTCAAGTTTTACTATTTTAATTTTCCTTTTTAGATAATTGTTGAAAAGTTTTCAGTGTTTGCTTTTTATTTAGCATGTACACTATTTTGTAGATCATTTGAAAAATTATTAATTGTTATGTTGTAAGTGTAGAATCTGAAGAAATGAAATATTTTGGGGAGCTAAACAATTTTTCATGGCAGTTTATAGTAGATCAACATTACATAATATACACTGATTGTTTTAGTGGCACTATAATTATAGCATTTAATTCACTGTAAAAAAATAAACAATATTAACAAATGTAAAGATGTATTAAGTCTTGTTAAGACAAAAAATGTACAATGAATCAGGCTTGTATAAAAGTTTTGATATTTCCATGTTTTTTCCTGCAAGGATATGACCCTCATGGGTTCAGGTTCAGCTTTGCATTTGTAATATATCTGTTTTGTTTGATTATCTGTAGATTCCAATTTAGCATTCTAATCCAACCTGCAGGTTTCAGAGGGGCAGATGAATAGACTTGTTGTTTAATGCCCAGATTACTGCTTTAATATTTCAGTAACATGACAAGGCATAGTTTTCCTTTTTTACATAACAATATCATGTTATGTCAAATACCTAATACATTTTTAATGTCATTAAATGTTGTCCTTATTTCTCCCCTACATTTTAATCATGCCAATACCTTTCCTGTGTTTTCTGCCCCAGCTTCTACACCAGCTCTACAATTATCACACAGCCTGCAATTTTATTCAAAGAATCAATATGTTTGTAAGTGTATGCGACAAAGTAATTTCCGTGATGCAGTCCACTGTAAACAGTAATTCATTCCTGTACAGATTCTAAAAAATTATAAGGTGTGAACATATATATCTCATGCAAAGTAGCTCCTAGACTCTGGTTATGCTGTACAAATTGAAATGAGGTGGTGGAACTGTGATATAGTGGGTAGTGCTCGCACCTTAACAAATCCAGTGTTGGACTCCAGCTTGGACAACTGGTTGTTGTCCTTGTGGAGTCTGCACATCCTCTCTGTGTCTATACAAGGTCTCCACCAGGCACTGAGGCGTATCTCCTATTTCCCCAAAGATGATTTTGTTAGGTTAATTATCATTTCAATTTGGTTCTATGTAAGTGTCAAGTTGTGTTTGAGTGGGCCATGCATTGGATAAGTACCCCATCCAGGGATTTTCT
Source organism: Polypterus bichir lapradei (assembly GCA_026402145.1). Classification (NCBI taxonomy): domain Eukaryota; kingdom Metazoa; phylum Chordata; class Cladistia; order Polypteriformes; family Polypteridae; genus Polypterus; species Polypterus bichir. The sequence goes on along the minus strand of JANRMT010062818.1, from coordinate 38,294,513 downwards.
TGTCTTGCCCCTAGTACTGCTGGTATAGTCTTTGGTTACCCATGACAATGAATTGAATTATCCATATTTGAGAATGTTATTTTTGTTATGATATCTAATTTAAATTTGATATACAACAGTAGCAGTAGAGGTAGCACTAATAGGTTCTTACTTGCCTCCAGGGTCATGATATATAAGAATGCAGTAAAATGCAGATCTTAACTTTAATTTCTATGAGTTGTGCTTAGTCTTGCTTCAATGCTCCAAAGATTTAAAATTTTGATGAAAACAAAAAAACTCTGTTAACTCTGTCTGATATGTTATTGTATGCACTTGATGCAGAAGTCAATATGTTCATATCTTTTTCTAACAACAGTGCCTAAATCTATATACAACATGAAAAAAGACTCTTGACAATTATAACTTTATACCATATTAATATGAGGTCACTACAAATATTTAAATAACTTCCCGATTCAAACCTGGGCCTTGAGTGAAATAAATTTTCCTTGAAATAAAAAAAGAAACTTTTTTTTTTCTCTTTTCAGCTCCAACTTATGTCTCCTTTTCCTTTGATGTTGGGAATGGCCCAGTTGAGCTTCTTATTAGGTCTCCCTCCCCACTAAATGACGACCAGTGGCACCATGTTGTGGCAGAACGCAATATAAAACAGGCCAGTCTGCAGTTGGACCATATCTACAAGGAGGTTCGACAGGCACCAGCCCAAGGACACACAAGACTGGAGCTGTATAGCCAACTATATGTTGGTACGAAACTTTAATTCTCTTTACAATTAAATAATTTAATGGAAAGTCATGAAAATAATCCTTTTGGCATGGTGCATGTTGCACTAGCACCTTACCACATAGTACAGCCTCTGTGTTATATACAGTAAGAAAAAAGTTAAAAAATATTGTACATATAAATGCAGAATGAATGACACTGTCAGAGAACATTACAATATGTTACTTAGACTTCAATTAAGTTAACTTCTGGAATAAAGAATAAAGCTGTCATCTGTTAACTGCATATTAAAATTTTTAACCGAACTGAAAAATGTATCTTATACAACATCAGGTTAAAGTAATTGATGAATGGAACAAATCAATTTTTGTATAAAGCTTTTGTAGCTATTGCTTGTGGAGTTTGCATCCAAAATGTACTATAAAACCACACTACTATAGGATAGACTGCACTGTAACTAAGAGCACTATTTTTTCTTTAAACCATAGACTTTTTTTGCATGATTTTGTGATTTTGAGTAAAGTTTTTATGTTTATGATATTTTTAGTTTATGCTTCTCTTTGATTTATGCCATTCAAAAGGGACTCTGTCAGACTATTTTAACAAACAGGGCAGTACAGTTTATTTAGACAAGCAAGGATTACAGAAAATATACACAAAGAAATAAATAATGCAACATAAGCAAAATTTATAATAAGTGATCTCTCTTTTTCTTTTCTGCTGCTTTTTGAAAAGTTACAGACATTTGTTTGCATAGTAAATAAAAGGTAGCATATATGCCTTTCTAGAACATGTTGTTCATATCAGCTGAGAAACTGATCTTTTTTCCTTTATCTTACTCACGCTTTTGGCAGCGTCAGTAAATTGGAATTCACTGTCTCAATCTCAGACTTTCAAGAATCAGGGTTTGTAGACAATGAAATGCAGCACTTTCAATGAAGTGAGCTGGTCCTGTCGGTCCCAGATTATTTGTTTATTCAGTAGAAAATCTGGGGCCCATTTTGAAGGTTGCATGTGTGTCAAGGTGTTTTTAAAGTGTTTGGCTTTCTGTGTAACAATTACTTTCAATGTCACTGTAAAATGTTTCCATATAACTTAGACCTGATTAACATCTTTATTATTCTAACTATAACTGGCAAATGTGAGAACAAACCGCTAGTGTCGAGATGCTTAATAAAGATTATCTATTACAGTTACCTACAGCCTGGAACATCACCTTGTAGTATATTGCTGATGTGTGACTCTGTGGAATTAGTATAACTCTGACCACAGTGGCAAAATATGGTTTTGTGTTTCACTTGTTGTTTTGTGGGTTTTAATAGACAAAATATTTTAATAACTAACTTAATTTTTTTTTTTTTTTTTTAAATCCAACACAAGCCATTTTTTTGACCTCTTAGTTCTGGACATCTTAGGCTTGTCATACCTGCAGTGTTTTCGTGCACTCCTGCCTGGCTTTTCCAGGTATGCAGTTGTCAGCCTCTAATAGTGTAGTATGTGGCTTTTTGCTGAAAAGGAGCTGAAGTACATAAGGTAGGCTCTCAGCTTTTCTGATTTTGTTGCTGAATGGCCTGACACTGCCTTTTCACATTTTTCACTCTGAATTAATTGAGATGTGTTTTTATTGGTTCCTTTTGTTGTATTAATTTCCTTTACCAGTATTTTTCATATTTTTCTTTCTTTGGGCCCCAATTCTGCTTCATTAAAAAGCAACAGCATAATTTCTTTTTTCTCTTATTCCCAACTGGCCCTTAACAAGACCATTCAGAAGTTTGTTTACTCTCAGCTTCCTCCTAAGTCTTTCTGCATGGCTTTTTATGGGAGGTGGTACCAACTGTCTTCTGGGAGCTCATCACAGCTGCTGCCTTGTTGTTTTCTCCTTTAACTGCAAATCTAAATTTTCTCAGAAACCGTATATAAAAATAATTTTTAATAAGCAATCTTACAATTTAAAATGGGTAACCTAATATAAGAATAAAGATCCTAAATCTTTTTTTGTAAGGTCCCATGACTTGTTAAAAACCATGCTTTAAAGTGAAGTTAAAAAATTATTCTAACAAAGAGATCTGATTTTAAACAAGGTCAATCTGGAGAAGACAGAAAAAATATACAAAGCCATTCAATATCCTGTATTGTTCCATGCAGTCCTTTGTACAGAAGTGAAAATATATGATAATACTGCAACACTGCCTTGGTATGGCATCCCTTTAAAGACAGTTTGCAAAACAAATATTGAATCCAAACTCTTATTTAGGGCGGCATGGTGGCGCAGTGGGTAGTGCTGCTGCCTCGCAGTTAGGTGACCCGGGTTCGCTTCCTGGGTCCTCCCTGCGTAGAGTTTGCATGTTCTCCCCATGTCTGCGTGGGTTTCCTCTGGGTGCTCTGGTTTCCTCCCACAGTCCAAAGACATGCAGGTTAGGTGAATTGGCGATCCTAAATTGTCCCGTGTGTGTGTGTGTGTGCCCTGCGGTGGGCTGGCGCCATGCCCAGGGTTTGTTTCCTGCCTTGCACCCTGTATTGGCTGGGATTGGCTCCAGCAGACCCCCATGACCCTGTGGTTAGGATATAGCGGGTTGGATGATGGATGGAAACTCTTATTTAGTTATAGAAGTGAAATACTTTAACTGAAATGATATTCATAGATCAACAATCTCCAAAGGATTCCAAAAAATTGCCTTCAAGTGAAAGTAGCATTTAAGACATGCAGACTTAAAAAGTAAATGTGTGGTAAAACAAATTGACTAATTTTGAACATTTTTGCCAAAACAATAAGTGGCATGTGTAGTGCAGATCAAATACTGTACACAAATACATGCCAAGCTACATCTCTGACTTATGCTCTTGATGCTGCATTATCTTACTTGTTTTAATTACACATTAATTTTTGGAATGCTTTGACAGTGAAATAATCAAACTTTATTAAATAGTATTATAAATTTCCTGAGGCAGATATAAAAGAAAAAAATGGTTTTGAAATTTCAAAGGTCAAAGACAGTATGCTTCCACATTAAATTAAATTCAAAATTGGTTCAGTGAATATTTGGAAAGGGCAGTGTATCAATTGAGATGTTCAAAAGCATATGGACTAATCTTGCTTAGAAGAATATTGATGAACCTCCATAACACATTGTAAAAATGATATTTTTTTATTAAATACATTTATAAAAATAATGAATATTCTTCACCTGGATCTGTGCAGAGCCTCTTTACAATATAGCAAGAATGTGTTAAAGTAATTGTAAAATAAGTCTGCTGGGTTTCTGCCAGCATTGCCACTTAACTCCTGTTGTTTTAATCGGTATGAGGAAATATGACAAAATGGAATTTTCATTACCAATTAACTAACATGAGCTTTAAAGGCTTTGCTGTAGTTCAACTGTTATTCTTTTATTGCTGTATATCAAAATCAAAGACTTTTTTCCAAATTAGTAGTCAATGAATAAAAAATGTCATATAATGAGTTCCATATACTAAAATGTCATTGGTGCTTTACAGATCTTACCAAGACAAAAATAATTATGGCACTGGAGGGTGGCAACATTATGTTGATTAGCACATGGAAGTCAGAATTTCACTGTGCTCTTTACACACGACAGCAATGACTGGGTAAATATTCCAATCAAGATGTGTGCCTTAATGCCACCATTCTAAAAGATTGTGGTATGCAGTACAGTAAACCCTCATTTATTTAAATGAATTTCCGCGAAGTAGGATTCTTTATTTATAAATCGAATATTTTCACAGTTAGAGCATAGAAAACCTGTTTACGACCTTCTGAATACGTTTTTTAACATTATTAGAGCCCTCTAGACATGAAATAACACCCTTTAGTCAAAAGTTTAAACTGTGCTCCATGACAAGACAGAGATTACAGTTCCGTCCCACAATTAAAAGAATGCAAACATATCTTCCTCTTCAAAGGAGTGCACGTCAGGAGCAGAGAATGTCAGAGAGAGAGAGACAGAGAGCGAAAACCAAACAATCAAAAATCAATAGGGCTGTTCAGGCTTTTAAGTATGCAAAGCACCGGCAGAGGAAGCAGCTGCAAGGAAGGGAGCAATGTGAAGGTAGTCTTTCAGCATTTTTTAGAGGAGCGTCTGTATCCTCTAGGCCAGTGTCCAAACAGCCCCTCTGCTCACACCCCCTCCGTCAGGAGCAGAGAATGTCAGAGAGAGTGAGAGAGACAGAGAAAAAGCAAACAATTAAAAATCAATACGTGCTGTTCGGGCTTTCAAGTATGCGAAGCACCGTGCGGGAAGCACACCGTATATCATCATTGAGGAGTTTTATTTAATATGTAATACGTGCTCTGATTGGGTAGCTTCTCAGCCATCTGCCAATAGCGTCCCTTGTATGAAATCAACTGGGCAAACCAACTGATGAAGCATGTACCATAAATTAAAGGACCCATTGTCAGTAGAAATCCACGAACCAGTAAAAAATCCGTGATATATATTTAGATATACTTACATTTAAAATCTGCGATAGAGTGAAGCCGCGAAAGTTGAAGCGCAATATAGCGAGGGATCACTGTACTTGGCATGAATGGATAAAATGAAAGAAAAATCAGTATCTGTCATTAGTGTTAGGTAGGGTCTATTCCTTTTGTTTTTTGATGCCATACTTTGTCTGGCATGTTTGCTTCTGGTATTTAAAACTTTTTTAGTCTCTATATTTTGATTCTTGCTAGTATGTTTCATTTCACCCATTAAAATCGTGTTCAGTACATCTCATGATTATCCTACTGTTACTCATTTTTTGGCCTTGGACCTTCCAGTTTCCAGTTTTTACTTGCCTATAATGCTAATAGTTGTAATTAGGTAGCCCCTATTCTAAAGTATCTTCTACTGTAAAGTATTTTCTTTTTATTTTTGTTGAGTATTTTGTTATTTAGGTGTATCTGACATTGCAGGGATAACAACTGACCTTGAGGGTGCTCTGTGATAGACTGGCACCCTGTCCAGAGCTGGTTCATGCTTTTCACTCAGTGATGCAAATAAAACCTTTGGGCTCCCTGTGACCCAAGAGATTGATAGATAGATTGATTATAAAGAAGACATAAACTCTTTAGAAATGCCAAATTGCTTTTGTTGGCTTTGAGGTTTGAAGTTGATAAAGAAAACAGACATACTTCATTTAATTATACATCCATTAAAGCAAAGTCTAATAAATAACTAACTGTAAGGACTGTTGGAGAATACTTTTAGTTCTAGGTGTTATATTATAGGTTAATAATTAAAAAAACGACAGTAGCTTCTTTAAACCTAGATTGCTTATTTGATGTATGTGGTATTTTTGGTATTTGGTACACTGTATGGGCAAAGTACATTTACATTTAATCATTTAACAGATGCTAGGTGACTTACAAATCAGGACAAAATAACGTTGTTAACATCCGTTACAAGTCTGTTTTGAAACTTGTTCGAAAACTAGATTACAAAATTGACCATAACTACAGAAAGAATCTAGCATCAAAAACCATTAGCAATTAAGCAAATATTCACAAAACAGGAAAGTCTTCAAATGCTTCTTAAACACACTGAGGAAGTCAGCTGTTCAAATTATTCTGGGTATCTCATTCCACCACTGAGTGGCAGCACATTGGAGATGGGTTCACCTGACACTGTTCATTAGCCAACCTGAGTGAGCAGGAAATAGCATAGGGCCTAACGAGGACCTCCAAATTTTTTCTTAACTACTGCTTGCCAAGGACCTGAACTTCATGCATGCCGCTACAAGGAGCCATTGGAGTCACCTGAAAAGGGGAGTGACACGTTCAAAGTACTAGCTGGGATGATAAGGAACTCAGTCTTCAACAGATTTTGTTGGATATGGTGTTGCTTCATCCAGTCTGAGATATCAGTGAGACATGCTGGGATTCTAGTCAAGAACTTGTTGCCTTCAGGAGGTAGCAGCAGGCAGGTACTGCATGGCAGTGATAACAGAAGCCATGGTACTTGATAAAAGGACCTAATGAGGTTTACAACAAGATACCCCTGTGCTTACCTGATGCAGCTTTGACACCACTTCTGTCCTTGACACTCAAAGCATCTAAAAGCAGTCAGTGATGCTTAGGTTAGAGAGAGTGGCAAGGATGATCTGCTTGTTTTCATTATCAAAAGTGATAAGTGAAGAAGGATGTGAACAGAAGATATAGTGGTCACTCTTGAAGCCATACTGGTTAGGATCAAGCAGACTGTTCTTAAGGAGAAACAAAGAAACTAATTTTAATTAAAAAGGAAAGAAAAGTAATTGCCTTCTAGAGATGGGCCCAGTGTGGGGTTTTTGAGCAGTGAGTTATCAAAGCTTGTTTAAACATTCTGGGAAATATGCCTGTGCATAGTGAGGTATTGAAGATACACATGAGTGAAGGGATGGGGTATAGAGGACAGGTAGTGGGGGGTGGCTGGAGAGGACATTAGACAAATCAGTGTCAAAGAGCAGGGAAGATGTGGAGAATGCTTTATGGTGAGAAGGAAACAGCAGACTGACTGGCTGAGGTGGGGTGAAACAGCCATACATACAAGTCACCTTTTCATGAAATAAGGTAACAAAGTCATCAATAGTTAAGGATATGTGTGGGTTTACTTTTTTAAACAATTAAATGTTATTTGCTGTCTTAAGAACTGAGTGACAAAGGTTTTGAATTGCCTAGCCGGGATTAAGAAATACTAAACTGCAAAAAAATCGTTAAGTATTGAAACTGCAAAGTCAAAGCCTGAAATGTTAATTTTTGAATTTTTATTCTTTTGTAGAAACTGTTAATAATCTTCCCTTTATCTGTTGTAAACTTCAAATGGAAATAATCTTCAAACCATTCAGAAATGGAGAATGCCCTCTAAAAATATTTGTATGAGTACCTGCATTGCCACATACGTACCTGTATATAAACTGTCCCTAAACACAAGTGTTAGTAAAACATGTACAAAAATTCACTTAAACAAAACAAAACACTGTACATCATGACATAGCAGATGTTTTTTAAAATGTCTTGAAAGGTACTACATGGAGTAACGCTGGTACTGCTGCTGCCTCATCCCTCAACAATACTGGGTTCAAATTGTTTCCTCTTATTTCACAACGATCTGCTCCTCAATGAACTGGTGTCCTGCCCAGGCCTGGTTTCTGCTTTGCACTCAGTCCTATCATGATAGTCTCTGTTTAAAATAGGTTTATAGAAATGTAATTTCCTACAGAACTTTTGTTATTGTTACATAATCATTTTGCATTTACATACAAAATGTCTATGCTGTGTAATATGAATGCTCAAAATGTTCCTTTGTTGAGTAGTTACACAATAAACTTGCAGTAGCTCGCTAAGATTAAGAAAGTTTAACCTAGGTTTATTTAGTAGTGTTATTATGTGCAATATTTGATTAAACTTTAGTATACACATACATTACAAGAAGGTATTAATAGTCTGCATGGTATAAAACATGCTATAAGCCCTTTTGAAATGATTAAAAAAAATCAATGAAAAATGACAGTAACTTATTTCAGTAGTCCCGTTAGTATTAATGATAATATATTACATTTAATAGCATTATTGACAGAATGGTTATAGACTGTTTATAGCAGCTTTATAATGGATAACTAAAGTAAAGTGTGATCCAATATTTTTTGGTTTAACTCTCACTCTGACTAACCCCAACTGCATTCAGCTCCAATTTTATATTTTCCTTGTGTAATGCTTCCATCTAGTGGTTAAACTATTTAAGAAGTGTTTGTCAATAATTTTTCTTCTGATATGTGTTCATGGTTTCATGATAGTCACATATTTGTTTTTAAACACCAAACTAAAATTTATATGGTATTGACTTTTAATGGGTTAGCTTTCTGTTCTTGATATTTATTAGCTTTTTATCTTTACTGACAAAGGCATCAACATTCTCCAGTTACTGCTGTAGTGCTATAGTTAGAAATGCTAGTATTTCTGATAAATAAATCTGTATTTGTAAAAACTTTGCAATCAAGATAGCAAATGACCTTCTGTTAAAAAGCTAGTCCATGGCCTGACATGGATGCTGATGTTCAGGCACTTTAACCTTTGAACTTGCAGTCCCTGGCCATTTTTCCAGCTGTAACATGTCCAACAGCAATGCATTTTGTGAACATTTGTAAATAGGTATTTTTAAATACAGTAACACAGTGGGTCAAGCCAAGTGTGTTAGGTACACCTAAAGCCAAATCCGTATTTCTGCCCAAAAATATTTGCAATGTGTTGCTGAGTAGCTTAGTTTAATACATTTCAAGAGCATTTCCAATTAAGTGTCCAGTATGCTATACATTGCACTACATTTGCCAACTTCTAAAATCTAACTTAAGATCACAGGGGCTGCACTGGACACAAGATAGGAAACCAGGGCAGATTGCCAGTCAGTCACAGGGCCCACTCAAGCAAGCATGCATACACATGCAATTTGGAATCACCAATAAACCTATTTAGCATGTGTTTGAGGATGTGCAAGGAAAACCAGAGTACCTTTGAGAGGCAAAAAAAGGCCACAGAGATGTTGGGAGAATGTGCAAACTTCACACAGAGAACAACTGGGCATGAGTTACAGAATTCTGGATCTGTTAGGAACAGTGCTACCAAGTGCACAATCATGATCTAAAAACATAATTACAAATATAGTATGGCTACAACAATTGCAGAAATAAAAACAAACCTTATTAATGAGTCATAAAAAGTGAAAACTGGTATAAAATAAAAAGAGTTTTTGCTTTTTTTTTAATACAAACTTCAGATGTTCTATATCTCTCACATTCAAAAATCAATCAATCTGCAAGCAAACAGCAATTTTAGATGAATTCAGAATGTTTGAAAATAGGTTATTCTTTGAGAATGACTAAAAAAGCAGACCAAGTGCCACTTGAAATCAGAAAGACACGGTAAAGGCAAAAAAATATCAAATACCACAATTAATGGAAAAGCAAAATAAAAGTGATATAAACATCCATAGCACATCTCAAACTAAGGTATGTTGTGTTAAAATGATGGACCTTCAGTCTTGATTTAAATGATGAAGCTGATGGGGTTTATCGAATAACAGTAAGCAGTTATTCCAGAGTATGGTTGCCCTATAGCTAAAGGCTCTGCCCCCCACAGAAGTTTTATTTATTCTCAGAAAATTTATTAAGGTCTGCATTTTGAGACTGTAGGGATAAACAAATGCATTTACCACATTAGGAGGTGGTAAACTTAACTAGAATAAAGGGAATACATTGACTTCTATTGTGATACTTCTTAGTTCTAGTTATGATCTTTATTATAATGTTTTTGAATTAACCACAGAGTAATAAGTCAATTATTTGAACAAATTTTTGATCATAAAGCATTACAATTATCGATTCTGCCTGAGACAAATGAACTGCAGTAATGCTTTTCAAGATCATTCAGCTTAAGAAACTGCCACAATTTTTAAACTCTTTTAAACTTTTTTTTTTGCTGTAGGTTTCAAACAAGCTTCTTTTTAACATGTTGTGTAAGTGTTGTTCATCTGTTTACTAGCTTGGATCCTGCTGTGCATTGTGCTGCTGTGTTTTCAGTAAGATTGTATCAAACCCCCATAGTCAAAAGATATTAGAAATAAACTGGGGTAGAACACATAACTAGTTATGTGACTAAAATTCTGAATTAAGCAAAACTTCAGTATATGAACAAATTATATGACATTATTATTGGCTATATGAATAAATTAAACTTGGCTATAGGAACAAATTATAATTATTTAGACAATGCAATATTGAAAATTAGAAAACTGTGATGACAGAAGTAAATTCCTGAAGTCCAATGTGAAGTTGGCTCCTCTGCCCCAGTTGTTAAATAACAAAAAGGACAGAAGAATATTGTACAATTCAGGTTGTGAATGGCTCCACCATGAAGTCAGTTTAACACAGAGATAACTCAATAACAAGGTTTCTTATAATCTCAGAACCAATGTTAACCTTCTCCAGAGGATTCACACGAGAAAAATTTTGCATTGCCAGTTCATGAAAGTAAAGGTAAATAAGTTATTGTTTAGCATTAGGTTAAGCAAAGCAGGTCTAACTCTTACTCTAACACGATTTATGCAAAGGATATCAGATTTGTGTGGACTTGAATCATATGTTAATAGGGGACATCACTTGAAATCCTTGGAAAAAACATTGATGACCAAATATAATTCTTCCTTAGGACACCATGGAAAAAAGCAAATTTCTATGACCAGGTATAGATCATACAGATGTGCTTTCCACGCTATAAACTTATTGCAGATGATGGCCATACATTGAAGGATAGAAAACCTAGCTCTCCGAGTACATATATACACCCCTTTAGACTTTCACTGGTGTGAAAGCAAGTCACTGTATTAGAGGCATTAGACAGGCATATTACTGTGGTATAAAGGACTCCCAGTAGCGAATGTTGACACACTTCTGTTGAATAACTCATTGGCAAAAAGTGCACAGTGCTAGTGTGTCAGAGAGAGCATATGCAGCATTGTTTCATAATAGCACAAAATTTTGCTTTAATTCTCTCCTTTGTTACTACCTTCAGGAGGTCCAGAGTGCAACCTGCAACTGAGCTTGCGGTTTTAATTACCTTGATTCGGTAGGCCTCGCTTGAAGTAATGTTACCCACCCAGCACACCCCAGCATAGAAAATTACACTGGCCATCACATGAAAGGAACATAGTCTCCTAAGAAAAAAGAGCCTGCTGTACCATTTCTTATATATCTTTTCTTATATATCCTTTATGTTCCAAGACTAATCTAACCTGTCATTTGATGTGGACCCTCAATTACTTATAGACGTCGACCACCTCTACATCTACTCCCTTAATAGTGACTGGGCATAGAAACTGTTTGGTGCAGCAAAGTCAATAACCAGTTGCTTGGTTTCACATATTTTAATATGCAGACAATGCACCAAAAAACAAAAGTTCTCCAACTGATTCCTATTCTCTGTTTTATCCCCTTTATCAATATATCCCATAAATGCTGAATCATTTGAAATTTTCTGCTAGTGACATGACCTGGTGTTATATTTATAGTTTGAGGTGTACAGAGTGAAGAGAAAAGGAGACAGGACTGTTCCTTTTGGTGCTCCAGTGTTACTCACATTCATATTAGAAACGCAATCCTTGAGTCTCACAAACTACGGTCTGGCTGACAGGTAGTCCATTATCCAGGACAACATAGGGTCATCCACCTGCATATGTCTAAGTTTAACATGGATGGCTGGATGGTATTTATGGCACTGAAGAAATGAAAAAAACAGGTAGCGGAGGATATAACAAAGTTGGTCAGCACAGGCCTTAAGAACTCAATGACTGACTATTTTGGTCCCACAGCTTTTCCTGTGTGGAGCTTCCTCGTTTGTCTCCTTATTTGGTCTTCGTCTTCAGTCTTCATAAATCTGGTTATGTCTTGCTCAAGTGACTTTAAGTAGGATTTGCAGTACTTACAAAGATTGGTGAAAGCAGGCCATCAAATGTGGGGTTCAAAGAGTAGCAGCTTACAGGTAGAAGGTTGAAAGGTCAGAGAAAAGTGTTGGAGAGAAGAAGTCTTTAAAAATATAGTTATTTTTCCCTGGGGGAAGCAGGAGTTCTTTCCCCAGTTAGGACATATATGCTATTTTCAGTAAGTCTAGAGGGGCTCTGGATTTATTTTGTTGTTTTCTATTGCATTTGTAAAAGCAGTTTGCGAAAGTGTCATTAAGTGATACCATTTAAACTTGTTAATATTCTAAACATAAACCGTTTAAGTTGTTTTTTATTACTAGTTAAAAAAAACTAGGATTAAGTAAGAAATAATTTAATTAACTTGAGGATTTTAAATTGGACTGAAAAATGAAGAGGGCTTTTAATCTTGTTACATATCAAGACCTCAAACACTGTTAAATCTAAATTTGGACTTTATGTCTAAACTGGAAAATTTCTCTTGTAATAGTGGCAGGGTATTTCCTTTTTTCTTTCTTGAGATACTGAATGCCAGGCAGTATATTAAGACATTCGTAAGGGAAATGTAGGCAGTCATTTAATGGATTTTGCTCTTATTTTACTGTGCTTAAATGTACTTATATTTGCTAGTGATAAATACATTAATTTTTTTAAACTAAAAATCCAAGTAACTAACTTCACTGTCACATTTTTAACATTATATTTCATTTCATCTCTGATAGAGAAGACTTCACAGTTTCTTTCATTTTAACAGGTGCTGCAGGAGGACACAGAGGATTTCTTGGATGCATTCGCTCTTTAAAAATGAATGGTATCACTCTTGACTTGGAAGAGCGAGCAAAGGTTACACCAGGAGTAAATCCAGGCTGCTCTGGGCATTGCACAAGTTACGGCATGTACTGCCAGAATGGTGGAACTTGTGTGGAGAAATACAATGGATATTCATGCAATTGTTCCAAAACTGCCTTTGATGGACCTTTCTGTACCAAAGGTAAATAAAACATTTCACTAAATTTATCAGTAACTCCAGGGTATCACTTGTATATTGTGTAAGCTCTGCTAATATTCAAACATGTCTTTTATATATTCATATTATTTCACACTTTGATACAGAACCTGAAATCAGTGTCAACAGGTACATATAAGGAGAAACTTCACTGAATGGGATGTCACTGACTACATACAAGCTCGTATTTAATTTTACCTGAGCAGTTTAGCACTAAATCAAACAGACCACTACTCCATGTTTGATATGAATGAGAAAACAAGGAGGACATTCAAATTCATAGCAATCTGGATTTCAACTGAAGCCCAAATCTTGCAGTCATTACTAGTCACTGGATTATTATGCTCATAGATATATATTTTTAAATATAGTACAAAAATGAGTAGAGGGGACACAATTTTGTCTCTTTCTTGTGTGTTTTTAAAAAAAACTCTCAAATGCTAGCCTGTCAATTGTTTCCCACACATTTGTGACATCACCACATGTGATGTACATAAATTACTTGACAAACTGTTCACATTAATACTAAGATAAACTAGTAATCTATACTAATAAACGGCAAAGCCCTCACTCACTCACTGACTGACTGACTGACTGACTGACTCATCACTAATTCTCCAACTTCCTGTGTAGGTAGAAGGCTGAAATTTGGCAGGCTTATTCCTTACAGCTTCCTTACAAAAGTTGGGCAGGTTTCATTTCGAAATTCTACGCGTAATGGTCATAACTGGAAGCTGTTTTTCTCCATTTACTGTAATGGAGATGAGCGTGA